>JAQMYF010000024.1:45697722-45720005 GCA_030014195.1 Neosilurus mollespiculum | reverse complement strand
ACACACACACACACACACACACACACACACACACACACACACACACACACACACACACACACACACACACACAATGCTCTCCCTACTGTTGAATGTGTGTAACCGTAAAGGTTGTCTGATTAAATCTATTTTTTTTTATTCAATTTGATTTTTCTAAAATGTTTCCATATTTAAAAGCAAAAACCTGCATCTGAATCATTTAAGGTCACAATTTACTTTTAGTTGCCTAATGCAAGTCATCTGAAATGTATTTCAAAACCTTTTAGAAATAAGACCTTGAATTGATGATGTCCTTTTATTTAGCTCCTTCAGTTTTCGAATTGATTATTAAAAAATAAAATCTTAAAGTTACATTCACGTGTAAGCAGTTAAGTGTGTTCAACATGTTCAACATATTAAAGCTATATTTATGTTAAACAACACCAGTATGCAGTCCCTGTATACTGAACAGGAAGCCTGACATGTATTCAACGTGCTTCAACCATATTAGTGAAAATGAATAATGGGGGAAAAAAACCTGAAATGTGTCTGAAACTCATATACACTCATATATGATAACAGTATAGGGGATAGGTCACCAAGCTGGAGGCTATATATGTGAGTGTGTGTGTGAGTGATTGAATTAATGCCACTGCGGGGCTGCTGATTAGAGCAGGGTCCAGGAGCGATCTCATTTGCCTGACTCCAGCTCTTTGGCTGCGTACATAATTGTCCTGAACTCTGGAGGAAAATGCGAAAGAACCAGAGTAGCTCGAGCCGGAGGAAGCCGCAGAGTTCTGACGCTCCTGCTAATGAGGTTGTGAAGTGCAGTGCTAATGGCTTTCGCTCCACGACAGGAGGAGATGAGAACTGAACCGGGTTATTATCACAGTGACTTTATGTGTTTACTACACCGGAGATAAAGTGAGGGTGAAAAAAAGAGAGTATAAGAATGAGATGGAGTGTGATAGAGATAAGAAAGGGAAAAAGACGGAGAGATGGGAGTGGGGGGGTTGTTGCGTGTCTGATTTGATGGGCGGGAAGACTCACATTTCTACGATACCCTCAGGCAGATTGGCTGGGATTTCCGTAAGGCCTTTTCTCCTGCAGTCCACAATGTTGTTGTTGCAGGTGCAGCTGGCAGGACAGACGGACGCTTGGGGAGCACAAGACCTCGGCTCAGACTGAGCAGGGCCTGGAAACATAAAATCGGCAGGAGAAAGAAAGATCTTTATTAAGGTTTATTGATAAAATGCAAAAAAAAAAAAAAAAAAAAAAAAAAAAAAAACAACCAGCAGAGATATGGAACAGGGAGATACGGTCACCCAGCGGAAATTGTGTGAATACCTAATTCAAATCAACATGACGTGTGTGCGGAAAGTTCTTCACTGCACTTAATAAAGCAACGCCATTGCAACACACACAGCATCTCTTGCTTTATTGTCTTTTCTTGCTGCTTAATTATTCCTGCTTAGTTGCTGGAGCGTATTCCTCAGTTGATTAATGAGAAGGGGGAGGCAGAGGGGCTTAATTAACAAGGCCTGGATGGGAATATTTTCATCAATTAAACAATGAGGTCTATTAGAAATTGTAGAACATTGTAAGAAAACAAAGACCTACTTGCTTATATTACACAGGCTAATGATGGCACATTATGCATCATTTAATGTACATTTCGTGATGGTGCAAAATAAGCAGTATTTTCAGTGCATGGAAAGAATACTCACTAAACAACAGCTTTAATTTTTGTCAAATGATGTGTGTGTGTGTGTGTGTGTGTGTGTGCCTCGCACCTGTACAAATGAATTCTCGTTTCTGCACATCAGGGACATTGAGGCCTCTCATGTGGGTGGGGGACATGCACTGAGTGAAGGGGGCCAGGCCCCGTCTTTGCCGCAGCCAATCAGAGAGCCACGACAGGTGGCAATCACAGTGCAGGTTGTTGGAGTGCAGCCGGCTATATCGACAGACACAGACAGAAAGACAGAGAGTTACCTTTTCAACCCTCTTTTTGGTCGATGCTTTCGTTCAAAGTAAATTGCAATTGAGACAAGATGGGGAGACAGAGGTGTAGAGAGATTCTGAGAGCAAAAAAAAAGAAAAAAGAAAAGGGGATTGAGAGAAGGAGCAAAAATGAGACTTTAATGGAGAGTGAGACAGAATATAAATGAAATAAAGACAGGGACATACATGGATGTGAAATGCCTCAGTAGAGATTCTTATTTTCTGGGGCCATCTGCCTGGTAAATGAGCGATCACTGAACAGTACGTAATGACTGGAGTAGAGTTCGCTATTGCCGAACAGAGATACTGAGGGCTGCAATGTCTTTGCATCATTTTATCCACGCAGAAACACATTCAGCCAAAGCAAATATGACATAGCACCATCAAACACAATTTGGAATGTAATTTGAGGAGGAATCCCTAAATCAAAGCAAATAATTCAAAGTGTTCTGCTGGGTTAGTGGATTGGAGAGTCCTGGTAATTTCCTTTGCCACTCCACATTTCCAAAAATACATCTACACCACTTGTGTAACCCAATCAGGCATTCGTGATTCACAATATAGTCACAATCTCAATATTTCTGGCCATGACACAAGAACATGGATGAAATTGTGCCGTTTTGCCAACAGTATCTTCACCAAGGGGTCCTAATACAGCCTAGTATCTTAATCTCGACCTCCACAGGCTATTACACACCACAGAGGGGGACAAAAACTGCAAAAAGAGTGGCATCAGCAAATCAAAAGAAGACTGCTGTACCCTTGACAAAAGCTGACAAATTGAAAAATAAGGTAAAAGCCTTCTTTGCAGGCGTCGCAAACATGCCCATTGAGGATAACCATAGAGACGAAAGCCTGTCCCATTATAAATCTAGTATATAGCTTGCTGTTGCTGCGGATTAATTACGTATGAGTAGGATTACAGATATGGAGGATACCCAGAGCACAAGACGCAGCTGCCCAAGGTGTGTATGGAGTGTATCTTCTGAGAATACACAAAGGAGCAGATCACTGAACCTAGTCTATTGACCGGCCTTCTCCTCCACAGGAGTCTTCTTGCTCTTTTTATTTGGCTGAGTTATTGAATGGTAAGCACCATGGGGTGATATCATTTGATCTAATTGAATGGTTGCTGCACTAAAAGAGGGAGTAGGATACAGAGGATTTGAGGACAAAATGAGTGGTAGTAGGAATGGGGAGGTGGGCTTGAGGTAACCCAAACTATTTCACCGGAGACCTAGAACCATCCCCCCCCCAATCCTACTAAAGGGATTACAGTCTTCTCTAAACATTTGATTTAATAAGTTGTTTTACGAGCAAACAAATTCAATACTGAGATTGTAGGGATATTAAAGGATGAAAATTCAATATGAGGGTACTGGGTAGCAGAGACGGACTCGCTGCTGATAATTCAATATAGCCGAGGGAGCAGAGCGTCAGCAAATTCGATCCCCCACACGAGGGGGTGAGTCTGTCAGCCTTCTTGATGGATGGGAGTATTGCCAGACTGACTGGTTGAATGCAGAAGAGGCTGTTTGAGGCAGGACCTCAATGCGGTGGCTTTGGAGCCATAGACCCCAACATAAACGCTTAGAGGAAAAAGACAGCCAAGGCTTCCAGAAAGCTGCGGCAAGGTTCCAGTCGCCTATTGGCCCACACAGTGCCTTGGACTTTGGGAGTTAAGCAGCTGGCTGTGCCCCCAAAATGTAGAGCGCAATTAGTGTTTGCCACTGACATCTTCTCTTATTTATGTTTTTCCTGAACGCTTATTCTCCACCACATGCAAATAGTAAGGGAGGCCACCCTGATCCCGTTCTAATATACAGACGTGGGCACAGATGGGATTCATCCAGGGGTGGTTTGGTCACTGCGGAATTATTTGCATCGATTGCGGGTTAAATCCAACAACACAAAAGTGGTGTAGTGACATGGGTTTGTACTGGAGCCATCTTACCCGATGCTGCGAGCACAACGACGCCTGCACAAACAGACGTCTATGAATTACCAAACTCCCAGAGTCGAGCTTGGGGTTCTCCACTAAGTGCCAGACCTCAGAGCTCACAAGGAAGACTCTGGGATTTAATTTAAGCTTGTTTAAATATGTGTGTGTTTGTGGGAGGCGTTTAGAGGAGGTATACATAGGTGTACCACAAAGATCTGCATTATAGCTGTGTTTCATTTCAGGAAGACACTAGTGACATCTTACCCAGTAATCACTAAGCTCTAAGCAAGTGATTATCAGTAGGTGGTTTTCTTCCACAGTCCAAAGACATGCGCAATAAGCTTATAGGCTGCTCCAAATTGCCCCTAGGTGTGAATGTGAGTGTGAATGGTTTTGTGTGTGTGTGTGTGTGTGTGTGTGTTGCCCTGCAACTGGTAAGCTGTTCAGGGTGTACCTCACCTTTACCCAGAACCAGCTGAAATAGGCTTCAGCCTCTCCGCGACCCTAATAGGATTAAGCACTTCGTTCATTCATTCATTCATTTTCTAATCCGCTTAATCCTAATTAGGGTTGCGGGGAGGCTGGCGCCCATCTCAGCCAACTCTGGGTGAGGGCAGGGTACACCCTGGACAGCTTGCCAGGCCATCGCAGGGCCAACACTCACAACCATTCACACTCACACCTCAAAGGTATCCAGAGGAAACCCACACAAGCACAGGGGGAACAAGCAAACTCCACACAGAAACACCCTATGCCTGGGAATCGAACCCAGGACCTTCTTGCTGTGAGGCGAACATGCTAACCCCTGCACCACTGTGATGCTTATTATAATTATTATATTTATTATTATTAATATTATTATTATTACTAGTAGTAGCAGTAGTGGTGGTCTGTTCTGTTTTTCTAGACCTGCAATATACACCAGTATCCTAGTATAAGATATTGCTCCCAAAGTACACATCTTTTTCTCCCAGTAAAATACAATTGAACCCAGTATAACCCTAGAATGATCTCCAGTTATTTTATATTCTTCACGTTTAACCAACATTGCACACCCTTCCCCAGCTTATGTTTTCGTGCCTGGACGCCTATAGGGCCTCAACTTCTAGTAAAGAAAATAGAGAATGTTTTGAATTTGATGATGTTAAATAAAATCATAATTCTTATTTCAACTTAGCTAGCATTAAACAATCATATAATTCATTAAAATCATTTAATCAGGGATTATATAGAAACATTTCAGTTGAAAATGGCACTTTTGGGGAAAAAAAAGATGTAAATGGCAAACTAAAAATATAAATGCGTTATAAGAGGAACAAAACATTTGCAAATTATATAATTCAGATATAAATGTGATTAATTACATTTCTTTTCTCTTCTGTGCCAGTAAGTACAGCAGAACAGTGAAAAAGTCAGTCATGTGGATAAAGACAACCTTCAGATTAAATACATACTACGTTATGCTATTACTGTTTACTGCACAATACTGCAGGGTCCCCTAAAAATGTACCAACCAGCTGAATTTTCCTGAGTGGAAGAGCCAGTGAGCAGTTCCCGACTGCACCACTGATAACATTATTATGCCCTCTGTTACTCTTCTTAAACCTGAAACGCTATAAAAACTTGTTGTCCTGTCTTTTACTTATTTTCCTATCTCAGTTCTGGATGATTAAACTAAATCACATTTCATAAGCCAGTAAATTGCAGGCAGGGAAAGAAAAATCAATATTGCACAAGCCTGCTGTAGGAATAAATGTGAATGTAAATATACTGCAATACTCACAGAGTCCGCAGCTTGGGCATGTGGTTGAAGCTGGACAGCGGAATGAGGGTGATGTTGTTGTTGTTGAGAGTGCTAGAAAGAAATAAAAATTAAAAATGACAGATCAGACGTCTGTACTTTAGCCTGGATGATACGCACATGTGTTTTGTTAAAGAAAAAGTGTTGAAAAATCTAGCAGTGATATTCAGACAGAAAATAAATGTCTATATTAGGATTAGGAGTGTTTTTATGTGATTAAAATATGAAGACATTATTTTAAAAAATCCTCCTAATCCTCATCCTAATTTGGAGTAATCCCTCGCTCTGTTGATGTGTGATGTGAACACTATGTGTGCTAGCTGTTCCCAGCACTGTCATGATGCCCATAATGCATGATCGGTGTGTGTCCACGGCAGCATGTAATCGGCTTTAAAATGAGATCATCAGCGGCGTGTGCAGCTGTAAACATGGCCGGCAGGCGTCTGTGCTTCCTGCCAGAGCAGCAGCCCTCCTTATTAGCATTAGTTAGCTGCCTTAATCTTGTACTCGAGCCATCCCACAGCCACTGGGCCCAATCCCCTTCTTCACAGAAATACACAAGGGGCTCTGGGTCTTCTCAACTGCTGCTATAATGTTCCTGTCTGCCTGTTGAAAATGCTGAATGCTGCAGCTTCACAGTTAGGGTTTGGGGGTTAGACTGTTCTTTATAATCTAAGGGTCATTGGGTGGGGGGGAGGATGCCAGGGTTTTACAGTATGGGCCTGTTAAAGAGAGCACTGTGGCATAGAGCTGCGCTGAGGTGACGCCAGCGATGTGCGCTAGTGGAGCCGCTAAGCTTGTGCTTTTCACTCGCAAGCAGCTAATTCGACCTAAACCTCCTCTTAAAATAAGAGTGGAAGATAGATATGACCGCAGGATAATATGTTTCTGTGTTTCTGACATTGGCCTTGTAATTCCGACTGTGGAAAATCCCCATCTTCAACAACACCATGACTTTAAGAATTAAGTGCAAAAAAGGAGAGAGAGAGAGAGAGAGAGAGAGAGAGAGAGAGAGAGAGAAAGAGAGAGAGAGAGAAAACGCAAATCCCTCCAAAACAAAACATTTCTGTGGATTTTAATGACAATCTTGACATTTATTTTGGCATGGCTCAGTAGGGGAACACTTTATTAAGACAGAGGAAAAGATAGAGAAAAAGCTTCTAAATGGCATGGAAAATTATTGTTATTCCACCAAAATATTACGCGCAGGCAGGAGGAATCACCCTTTGTGAGAAGTTGACCAAAGCCTCTCTCTTCTCTTCTCTCCTCCCAAGGAGAAGAACGCAATCTTTTTCTCAGGGCCTCAAAAGCTTGGAGCCAGTGCTCGGCTCCAGAAGTGAGGGCAGTGGAAGATCTGGGCTCCTCTTGAAAGAGGAAAAAAACCTGCAGTACCAAACCATAGCAGGGGAAAAACTGCATAGGGAGAAACAAATCTGGCCCAAATCTTCCAGAGGTGAGTGTGTGAAAACACACACACACACATATACACACATACAAATTCTTGTGGCTTTGGCTGAGGCACAGTTAAAGCACAAAGAGATGAATTCAGCCAGAAAGCAATATGGAACAAAACAATTCAAACTCCTCCAAGTGAACCTAACAGCTTATGCTAACAGGCTAGTGCTCTCCAACTCATCTATATTTCAACTGGCCAAGATCCAGCTATAATAAGCCGTCATAAATATAATCTATATGGATTTTGTGCTTGTAGCCAGAGTTAGAGAAGATTAACTCTTGACCACACATTTGAGCTGTAATGAGAGTGATAACCCCTTGAGCCTATGCAGGTTTTACATATCTCTTTAAAGGTGTTGCAGCTTTAAGCAATGCCAAGTGTGAGTGTAATTTTGGTTGTAGGCAAATGAACACAAGAGGCATAAAAAGGCATTAAAAAAATCTTTATTCTGGGTGAATAATATGAGTGGCAGAGTAATTTCTGTGTCCTCCACTGATTGAACATGAATCTTTTTTCAGTAGTGAAAAACCACCCGCGACCGGGAACAATCAATGAGTCTCCGATGTCTCCTGAGAATGTGCATTCGAGCTTAAACCGAATACAATCAATAGCAACTCCTGACTAATAACATGCTGCGAAGCTTAACAATGTAACTTTATGATTTGATTTAAAGCTCTATTGACATGCCAGTCAATGGGATTGAGTAGCTATTAGCCTCTCAATCCCATAGCCTTCCAATGACATTGGGACTGTCTCGATGGGACACCTTTTCTTTCTTTTTTTCCTTTCCCCCCCTCTTCTCAGCTATGTCAAGAAAGCTTTCCCACAGTCCCAGAAAGGCCGACGCTGAGGTCTCAAGTGCTCTCAGTGTTTCTCCAGTCCCTCATTAGAGGAGTTTGGAGAGGACCCTGGGTACATCCCTCTTGAAGGCAATTGAAATAAAAGAGGAGCTGTTGTGTGAAGGATGGCAGGTTAAATAGGGGCAGAGGAAAAAGCCGAAAATGAGTGAGAGAGATAGAGAGAGAGAGAGAGAGAGAGAGAGAGAGAGAGCACTAGAAGTTCTCTCTGTATTGCTGACACAGAAACACACTCACACAGCTGAGAAAATTCGAGGCGCATCAGTGGTGCTCTGCTCATCTTTTGTGTGTGTGTGTGTGTGTGTGTGTGTGTGTGTGTGTGTGTGTGCGTGCGTACATGTGTGTGTGTTTGAGCCATGGATAGCTGCGGCTACCTGTTCCTTTTCGTGCTGTTTAAAGGCGAAAGATTAAGTTTCTTACGATCCTGGAACACGGACATCTCTCTCTTACAATACCATTAGCACCAAACAGGTTAATTACAATCTGCTTCAGCTTTGATAGGAAACCTGAGATGTGTAGTGACATTCCCAGCACTGGTGCTCCTGCATTCACACTAGCAAGCATCAAAGTGTCAGGCAACAAGACCCTTTCTATGTATGTGTATGACCCGAGGGTATACTTCCGGCCACAGAGCAACAGTGTGACAAGCATCGTCTGTGAAGTCCAGCATTTTTTCAGTTCCTCTATCACAGCTGTATTTATAGCTCATATGTACTGTATTACATGCAAAATTGGAAAAAAACTATTTTCTTTAATTTTTTTTTGAACCACTGCACTGTGAAAAAATAAAGCTTGGAAGGAAGTAACAAAGATCATTTCTGCACATTCCCAGTACAGGTAGCTTGCTTTGCAAATCTGCCAAAAAAAATTAATTAATTATGAAGCCAGGTACATTATGGAAAACTCAATTTCCATCAAAATTTTTAAATCAATTTAACTGATTAACTTTAGAATAGATATAGAATATATACAACGATCAGCCTTTATTACATTATAACCACTGACAGGTGAAGTGAATGACATTAATTATCTTGTTACAGTCCCACCTGCCAAGGAGATGTATTAGGCAGAAAGTGAACAGCCAGTTTTCGAAGATGATGTGTTGGAAGGAGGAAAAATGAGCGATCATCTGAGTGATTTTAACGAGGGCCACATTGTGATGGCTTAATCACTGGGTCTATCCATCTCCAAAATGGCCGATCTTGTGGGATGTTCCTTGTATGAAGTAAAAGGTGGGTCAATGAAGGACAGCCAGAGAACTAGCAAGAGTGTCATGGGTTCCCAAGGTTCATTAATGGGTGTGAGGAGCTAGTATGTCTGGTCTGATCCCACAGAAGAGCTACTGTAGCACAAACTGCTGAACCTGTTAATCCTGGATATGACAGAAAGGAGTTAGAACACAGAGTGTATTTCAGCTTGCTGTGTATGGGGCTGTCTAGCCACAGACCACTCCCTTGGATTTAAAGTTATGGCTGAGCTTTGGAATGCATACCAACAAGAGAACTACAAATGAGTAAAACGAGCAACTTGGCACTTGCTACGTGTGAATCTAGGGTGAGTGAGTACACGTGCACCTTCCAAATACCTCCAGAATTAATTTCAAGCCCCAGGCTCTATCATTTACTGAAGTATAACTGAATCCATGCTGGAATGGAAATGTTTGCCTTTCAACCACAGTACAAAGCCACAATCAGATGCTGTTTTACTAATTCAAATAAATCTTGGAGGGGAAAAACAGAACGAAAAAACAAAAAGTATAAACATGATCCGACACAAAATCCTGTGCATGTGGTTGTGTTTAAGTGTTGGATTATTAGAGAAAAAATAATTATACAAGACTAGCTCTTGGAATTTCAAAATAAAAACCGGTTTGATTTATTTGTAGATCACGTAGTTTGTGGGAGGCTGGGAAAAAAAATCTATACTGCTGCCTCTAAAAGCGTGGACGTTCAGACAAGGAGCAGGAACAGATGCTACAGTTCAGACAGATGCTACTCTAGTCTTTGATGAGACCATTACTTCTTAAATAAGGACAGATTAAATCTAAGCTCTACCCTCTTTATTTCCCTCCTCCTGCTCTCACCAGGGGTCCAGGAGCAATTGATTAATTGTGCTTGCAGGTCTGACTATTGAGACGCCACCATTTCATTGCTCACTTCCTGAACCAGGCTACTGCGTAGACTGAACAGAGATAAAGCAACAGGGCCGAGTGAGGTGGCAAGGCAATTTCCTGCACAGGAAAATGCAGTTTGGAAGCTAATGACAGCTCTCCTCCTCCTCCTCCTTCCCTCTTCTAATCCATTGCCTCATTTAGCCACGGCCCAGCTCTCACCACTCGCCTGCCCGTTGTCTGTCACATAAAGCCTTCTATTGACTAAAAAGCAACCTTTCAATCAGATATGGCAGAAGCAAAGCTGATTTCTCTTATGGGAGGGTGGACTAGAGTTGGAAATCAAGGATTCATGAAATATCTGATTACTAACCATCCCCCCCCCCCCCCACTTTTTTTTTTTAACCACACTGGGGCCGTCACTCTATAACTACAAGCAGATAGGGCACTAAGCAGTGCCAAACATGAATAATGTTTATTACATGAGCTCTAATAGGTAAAATTATCAGGATAAAAGGACATGGGCCTTCAAAAAGGACCTTGAATTCAAAGCTCTCGGATGGAGGCTCTTCTAAGGAGGAAGAAATCCCAAAACAGTGAAACTAACTGCTAAAGTGCGTTTTATTTAGTTAAGTAGTGTGCTACAGTTCTTGCATCATACATTTAGACTTCATTTTTATTTTGCATTTAGACTCTTCTTTCTCTCAGAAATGTACCTGGACACAAACGATCTGAAAACCTGTTTCCAAAAAAAAAGTGGGGTCAGGGGACACCTTGAAGAGTAACCAGTCAGTCTATAATTAAAAAAAATAATAATTTAGTACTATCAAAGTTTTAATATTTCATTCTTTCACTCATTTTCTAACCCGCTTAATCCTAATTAGGGTCGTAGGGAGGCTGGCGCCCATCTCAGCTGATTATGGGCAAGTGCGGGGTACACCCCGGACAGCTTGCCAGGCCACTGCAAGGCCAACACACATACAACCATTCATAAACACACTCACACCTAGTGGTGATTTGGAACAGCCAATCAGCCTACTGTGCATGTTTTTGGACTGTGGGAGGAAAACGGAATACCCAGATGAAACCCACGCAAGCTTGGGGAGAATGTGCAACCTCTCTGAGCCCGGGAATCGAACCCAGGCCTTCTTGCTGTGAGGCGGACGTGTTAATAACTGCTGCCCGGTTTCATATTTCCCCTTTAAATGTATTTTCTTTTTAATTATTAGCTTATTTGACTGGTTCTTTGAATGGAACACATTTAATACAAAACCTTAATAAATGAAGCACAGATAAAGATCTACTTAGACATGCTACGTTTCATCAATGCAAAGTTAGGGGATTAAAACACATAGGCATTAAAATACATAGTATGTATATAGTAATGTTCATGAAATTTATTCAAATAAGAATTCCTTTTAGTTTTAAATGAGTCCCTAGTTTTAACAGTTCCATAAAGCTCTGGCCTGGACAATTCAGAGTAAGCTTTGAGATTTTTGCTTGGGACAGACACTAACCCCCTCCCAACCCCTTACCCCCACTATAATATGAAGTACTAATAGGCTGTCTGTGTAAGTGCTTCTCTAACCGACAAGTAAACCACACTAAGTGCCTCTGGTTAATCATTACAAAATAAATATCTTACTTACATTGGAGACATTATAGAATGAGGTCTCTTACGCCGTAGAGACCTAGGCTGCCATGATAACCCATCCTGGTTCCAGCAGGGGGGTCAGTGCCAAGCTGTCAAGAAAATGCAATGCACGCACATTGACAAATGACAGCATTTGGCTGAACAGGGAGGTTCACTGTAATGTGAAAATCTGGTGCCTCTTGTCAATGCGTGGCATGAGGGAAGGTCACCTTTGGCATATGGCACGGAAATATCTCTGCACTTTCCTCCTCATAAAAAAAAATGACACAGTCCCAGCGAAAAAATTCACATGATTTGACATTTGATTCGGGGCCAGACTTTCTGTACAAAAGGGCCTATAAAATATGTAGATGTCCCAGTGCTCTGCAGAGTGCTTTGCATGTGTGCGTATGTGTGTGTGTGTCTGTGTGTGTGTGTGTGTGTGTGTGTGTGTGTGTATCGGGGGGGGTGTGTTAAAGTGTGTAGTTGCATGTGTGGCTGTGCAAAAGCAAACCTGATACCTGGGGGCACTTTCTCAAGTGCCCACCGCATAAAAAATTACCTTCTGCCATTTTTATTGCAGTGTAAACCTCTAAAACCCAGTTTAACATCTTGAAAGTGTTATAAAACGTACACAGAAGTACAATCTGACAATCAGAGTACAGTCTGGATATTACAATCTTGTACAATAACAGCACTAGAAAGAAAATATACTCCCTGTGTCTCAGTTTCACCATAAATCAATCTCATACATGAGTGCTTGAACTCACTTTGCTTTCAGTGTCAAGTCCGTCCTTCAGCGAATGCATCTGATTGACCAGATATAAATATTTTGAATGGAAGTCTATGATTTCAGTGTTAAATGCCTGTTATTGTTTAAAAAGCAAACTCATGGGAGATATTGCATCGCTCTTGACCTACACCTCGGCTCGGTATATTTCACATTATTAAACCGTCTCTTTGTTTTTTTAAAAGATCCATGTAAATTGGTTTTGACAAAAAAAGAAAAAAAAAGAAAAAACAGATCATTTACTAAAATAAATTTAGCCGCACTTCAAACCGATGAGTGTTTTTCCAAACCATGACCTTGGTAATGTGTTTTTTTTTCACACTGTGTGATTTTTTTTCAGTGAATCATTTAGAAACACTTTGGGCATCAGGAAATTTTAAAATGTCTATAATCCATCAAACGCCACCCATCAAAACACATTCAAAATTTGGTGTAATGGAAAATATATGAAGTGGAAGATTAAGTATTCCTGTCTTATCCGAGATGAAGCAAAAAGACATCATTAGTCGAAAACCCAAAAGTCAGCACAATATGAAATTCAGGGTGATTAGGGGTCCGTTACACAGGTTGAGGCTCTCGAAAGCCCCCTCCCTGCAGATGAACTATTTTACTCATTAGTGTGCTGGCCGCAGCACTTTATCCAGCTCATTGAGATGCAAGGCATGTTCTGTCAGGGGGAGGGAGCCTGAGATAGCTTTGAAGTCATTAGTTCAATCATTAGCGCAGTTATGTTAAATAGAAATTACAATTCATCACCAGAAAGGGACAATCATTTATTTTGCGAGCCTTGGCAGGCGTTAAATCACACGCAAGCAGTAGGTACGAGAGGCCTGGGATTTGACACGTAGCGATTCCTACTAGATCTTTTCTAATCAGAAGTGCTTAGCATCTGTAAAAGGGTTTTGTATCTGTGGACGTGTGGACATTGTGAATGGTTTCTTTTTATATGAAATACCTGGTATAAGCTGCACCGCTCTATTCAGACAGATCCTAATGATGGCTGTGATTAGTTGAAAAGTTTGCCCTTTTGGATTTTAGCTATCAGAGAAAACTCTTTGAACATCTGACATGACCCACTAGATGGAAGTTATTTCTTTGATGAGTTTTACCCCCCCCCCATCTTTTATCTTTGTACCTCTTCGCCAGTAAAAAAGCAGCAACTGTTCTGTCTGCGTTTAGACTTAATACCTGATTTAAAAAAAGGCATTGCTGTAGGTTTATTATTATTATTATTATTATTATTATTATTATTATTATCCATTCATTCATTTTCTGAACTGCTTAATCCTAATTAGGGTTGCGGGGAGGCTGGCGCCCATCTCAGCAGACTCTAGGCGAAGACGGGGTACACCCTTGACAGCTCGCCAAGGCCATCGCACAGCCATTATTATTGTCATTATTATTATTATTATTAATATTATTATTTTCATTCATTCATCTTCTGAACCGCTTATTCCTAATTAGGGTCGCGGGGAGGCTGGCGCCCATCTCAGCCGACTCTGGGCGAGGGCGGGGTACACCCTGGACAGCTCGCCAGGCCATCGCAGGGCATATTATTATTTTATTATATATATATATATTTAAATTATAATTTATGTATCATCTCAGTATCCAGTTTCACCCAGAAGAGTTTGTTTCCTCTTAAGGATTCCTCCTCGTTTCAACTCAAGAAGTGTTTCCTTGCCACTGTCACCTCCGGCTTCCTCATTATGGATTAAAATCTACATGTAAATCTGTAAAGCTGCTGTCTGACACATTGTCTATTTTCAAAAAGCGCTGTACAACTAATTATGAATTTGAATTTTGCCTTTTCCTTTTTTTAAAACATATACCAGGTTGATAAAAATACAAAAAACATTTTCATGGAGAACATTATCGCAAGACGCATCTCCAGTATACTGGATATTTTGGTCAAGGCTGGCCTTTAACATTCCATTGAACACCAATCTGTCTTTAGGGAAGGTCAGCTTTAGCCTCGTCACAGCATAGTCATAGAACGGGGAAGAGAAAGGACTCATTAAGCTTCCTCAGAGACTATGCTGCATTAATCCAGGAGAAAAAAACAGCAAATGTGGCTCATGGACACCTTTTTCACCATCACTAGACACAGAGGAGCATCCCTAACACTCTCTACCACTCTTTATCACTTTGGTTTGAAATGGAGAGCAACCAAGCTGTCATATTGTTTTATTTTATTCTTTTTTTTTTATCTCAGCTGAATAAAAGGATCTATAGAGTGTGAATTAATGATAACAGTGCACCGAGTTAGCACATCATGATTGGTTAGCTGATACATTACACCGCAGCCAACAACCACATGGATAGATGGTTCAATCAGCAGTGAGCAGTACATATTCATATTTCCCTGTTCTCCATGGCTGCACATTTGTTAATGGGCTTTGGCGGAATCTGAGGATATTCTGTATTATTAATGAAAATTGATTCTTGACTCACTTGCACAGTTTTGCTCATGTTTTTGTCTTTCCTTTCCTTTTTCCTCCCATTTGTTCAACCTGATTTTTTTTTTACACAATGTATATAAAAATATGTCTAATTTCTGACCAGCACACCCTCTTTCTCTTTGTCTCCTGTCTCACCTCACGGTCTGTCTCTCTTTCCATGATTCTACCTCTCCTGCTTCGGTCTCATCCAATTTTTTCGCTCCTCAATAATGTCTCAGAAACTTCGGCCTGCCTAACAGTGATGAAGTGCTTGTGCCATGATCTGCTCTGGATAAATGGACGGTGAGGCCTGCCTCCCCCTCTCACCCCCCCCCCCTTCCCTTAGCTCGTTTGGAGGATGAGGCTGGCACTTAGCGCTATGCCACTGGCCTGATGGATGAGGCTGCGGTGGTGCTCAGTGCCTCCTGCTCTCTCCTTTCTTTCACATCCTGTGGATTTTAACATGCTATCTTTGGAGTCAGAGCAGTTTTCACTTCTTAAACTTAATTTTGTCATGGTACTAACTAGTAATTCATTCAAGAGCTCAAATCACCATCGAGCTTTGTGGAACATGCGGGTGAGAAAGCTAAAAGTGATCGAATTGTCGGTGTGATATAAGCAACAGGAAAGACCACTGATCTTCCTCTAATCCGATCCTGATGATTTGAAATGGATAGAAAGTAGGATTTGGAGTCGAAAGTAAAAATGTGTCACTGGGATACAGATGTGTGAACAGATGAATACAGAACGAAATACTCTGCATGTCTGGGAAAAACAACACGGAAAAGTCAATAGGGACACGACATCCTGAGTGGAGGCGACAGTGTGATACGACAATGCAGCATGGGATGACAAACGAGCAACTTTCACTGTCGCACAGCTTTTACGCTAACACACACACACACACACGCATACACAGACACAAGCAGTGGCAACAGATTGGATGAGGTGACACCACCGCCGCTGCTGCTTCTGTGCTGCAGGTGCGCTGCACTTTCACGCGCAACACACTTTGTCCTTTGAGGACAGTCAAGGCAAGAAACAAAAAACAAAACAAGAACAAGAACAAAAGCACCTCAATATAGAGCAATATACTAACACATACAGAGAAAGCAACAGGAAAGGAATGATGAAGTGATGTAGAGGAGAGATGAGGAAACGGGACTCACAGTATCTCCAGATCGCGCAGGGCTCGGAAGGCTCCATCTTCAATGCAGCTGATGTGGTTGCTGTCCAGTTGCCTGCAGATGAGAGACAGGAGTCAGCGGTGGGTCTGCAGACAAGTGGGTGGGGGCTGAGGGAGGGGCACGGAAGAAGAGAGGGAGAGGAGGAGAGGAGGGTGGAGGAATAGGGGGAGGAGTGGAGGGGGGGGGGGGGGGGTTGGGATGCATGATGGAGCCAGACACTCCAGCACACACACGAGACACACAGTGCGCTCACCTCTACAGTCCTCCCTGCAGTCAGGGACAAGGACCAAATGACTAGAAGTGGCCTGGCTGGCTGCAGCCCATCATATTCCCTCCCTTCTCTCTCTCTCTCTCGCTCTTTCTCTCTCTCTCTCTCTCTCTCTCTCTCTCTGTCTTTCTCCCTCATGGTCCTACTCTATTTATCCTGCTGTAAGACATTATGGGGGACAAGGTAAAAGATATAAAAAGAGAGAGAGAAAAAACAAAAAATTATTAAAATAAGAGATAGAGAGAGAGAGAGAGAGAGAGAGAGAGAGAGAGAGAGAGAGAGAGAGAGAGAGAGAGAGAAGACATAAGGAGAGGGAACAGGAGGCTGGCTATAGTGCACGGCCCGCCCCGTCTGTCAACTCTGTAAATATTAATTGCATCTCTCCCTCTCTCCCTCCTCCCTCTTTCTCTCCATCCATCCATCCGCTCCCCCTCTTTTGCGTTTCTTTTTTTTAAGTCAGAAAAGGGAGTAATTTCATTACATTAGAGCACCCAATCCATTACAAGCTTTTACCAGCCCTGCCACTGAAACAATTTCATTAAAGGAAGGGCTTGGTAAATCAGACTGGGTCACAACGTTTAACTCTCAGACGCACACACACACGCACGCGCACACACACACACACACACACACACACACACATATACACACACACAGTTTTCTTATTTCGCTTTTCTTTTACATTAATCTGCAGGCTCCCTCCTTTATTTTCTGACTACCCAGACTATTTCATGTCCATTCAGAAAGGAGACGGATGTAGGTCACTAAAACACCCAAACCCCTCTATTGTTGAGTCATTTGTTCAACTTAAAGGCAGCAGTGACATCTGACCTGCTACAGACCTGCTGCTGCTTTTGCCTCTTTAGACAGAAAGGGGCAATAAAACTGCCACCCCTTCTTGACTTTATTCTGCTCTACACACACAGAAAAAAAGATGCCCATCTGTCTCGGTAAGACAAGACGGGTGTAAATGAGCCAGCCTACTACGAGCACATTATCTATCACTGTGGAAATAAAATAAGTGGCAGAAACTAATGCTTTTAGCTAAAGTTTACGCACTCGTGCCAAATGAGTCTCTGAAAATGCACTTGGCTTACAACATTCATCTCCAGTAACCAATTTCCTGCTATCAAGCCAATCCTGGGAACACCAGCTGAGAAGTGAGAACACACCCTGCATGGGACGCCTGTCCATCACAGTGGTTTAAAGCCATTTCCAGTTTTTGAACAGCAAAATAAAAACATATGGAATTCTAACACCAGGGTGTAGTGGTTAGCGCGTCTGCCTCACAGCAAGAAGGTCCTGGGTTCAAGTCCCAACTATGGGTGTTTCTGTGTGGAACTGGCATGCTTCCCTGTGCTTGCGTGGGTTTCCTCTGGATACTCCGGTTTCCTCCCACAGTCCAAAGACATGCACATTAGGCTAATTGGCTGTTTCAAATTGCCCCTATGTGTGAGTTTGAAATGGTTGTGTGCGTGCTGAATTGTGATGGTCTGGCGAACTGTTCAGGGTGAGCCCAGCCTTTGCTCAGCATTGGCTGAGATAGGTACCACCTTACGCGCAACCCTAATAGTAGAATAAAGAGGTTTGGTAAATTATGAAATGAGACTTCTAACTACATATGTGGATTGGTACAAAATTATACTGGATATCTGATATGTTTAAACAGTAAGATTGGATTTTACACTAGTTTTATATCAATCCACATCGACCAACATCATGATTTTATCTCAGCGGAAATGAATTTCTGGTGGAATGTGCTTCTATTTCTTTTCTTTTCTTTTTTTTTTTTGCACACACAAGCCAGTTTAAGCCACATTAAAAAGCTAATGTTACTGAAACTTGGCTAAATCATAAATGGAAACTAGGATTTATGGCAAGTATGATTTATTTCCTAAGCCTGAGGTTCCGCATTACAAATTACAAGTGACTAAATATGTTGTCGGTTCAGACTGGAGATTTCCATTTTTATTATGTACATTCAGTATATTTCCCCTTTAACCAGTAAAAACATTAATGGAAGAAAAAAAAAACTTTTGTCCTTAAATGGAAACAGTATTCCCACCTCATGCCCAGTGTTCTCAGGACACCTAGCGAAGATAAATTAATGAATAAAGGGTTGCAGGTTATGGATATACCTATATATACCTATGGATATTATCGAATCAATATACATGACTATATCTGACTTTGACAACAGAAACAAGGATGAAATATTTTTTGTCCAATTATTTTTTTATTATTATTATTTTTGACAAGAATTGACAAGTGATGGAGAAATATACAGACAATACACCAGCACCATTTAAGCTGCCTGTCTGAACTTAGGTTTAAAATGATAGAAATGTAGCCAGAGTCATCCAAAGTGCTGCATTATAAGAATGTACAATAGCTAAACATATTCTTCTAGCACCACAGCTTCTCTTTTATGCTTAATTATACAAGGGTTGTACCAAAAGTAATGCAAAAGTTGGCATAACTTTTATATGAACTGACAAGCAACAAGACACCACTGACAAGAGCAATGTGCACAGATAGATGAAGAAGTTTAAAGAAGGGGAAACCAGTGTTGAAGACAAACCACGCAGTGGGAGACCATCAACTGCGGCCACTGACACAAAGAGGATTCGAGAGTTGGGTTCAACGCTGGAGCAAATGAATCGCTTGTGATGGAGACTATACTGAGTACTTTTGTATTGAGAAAGAGCTGCTCTACAAACAGGTATAATTTGAACAGGTATTGTCAGTTAATAAAAAAAAAAAGTTATGCCAACTTTTGCATTACTTTTGGTACAACCCTCATATAATATGTGAGAACCACCACATTCACTAATAACCGCTGCCATAGAGAAGATTTTTGTTTTGTTTGTTTGTTAGTTTATTAGTTTGTTGGGTGGCATCGTGGCGCAGTGGTTAGTGCGTCCGCCTCTCAGTAAGAAGGTTCAATTCCCGGGCTCGGGGCCTTTCTGTGTGGACTTTGCACGTTCTCCCTGTGCTTGCGTGGGTTTCCTCCGGGTACTCCAGTTTCCTCCCACAGTCCAAAAACATGCATAGTAGGCTGCTTGGCAGTTCCAAATTGCCCTAAGGTGTGAGAGTGAGTGTGAATGGTTGTGTGAGTGTTGGCCCTGTGATGGCCCGGAATGTACCCGTGTTGGCCGAGATAGGTGCCAGCCTCCCCGCGACCCTAAGTAGGATGAAACGGCTTACAAAATGAATGAATGATTGTTTGAACATCTGCATGTTTTTTTAGCAAGCTATTCAAAATTATGAATGGATTATGAATGGATTCACATTTTTTTTGGAGGGGTGGAGTATGTCCCAGTTATTACGCCTTTAACAATTTTGGGTTTCACTCCATATGTAAACAGCTACAACACTTCCAGAAAAATGACAGTACAAAAACTCCATAATTGCTCTATTACTAACCAAAATCTGCTCAGGATCTGAAATATATCAGGCTTGCTGAGAAAAGAATTGTGAAAATAATATTTAGGAGAAGTCAGGAGGGAAACACTGTGATCTGCCTTACGCTCCCTGAGGGCTTCTAGTTCAAAACTGTGTCTTTCTTTAACACGGACAATGGTGATTGCTCATTCATGCATGCTTTACTGCCTGGCATGCGCATATGTGTCTGCATGTATGATGTCTGTGCATCTGTGTGCATCTGAGGTGGGACATGGTGGGGAATGGAAGTCCCAAATTTAATTTCCTTCAATCTAATTACATTGCCCTTTAATCATTGCAGGCATGGGCCGTATTGGCAGTTTGATGCTTCTGTGCTGCCAGTGGTCCATCTGGAGAGGGTCAGAAAAGGGAGGGAAGGAAAAGGAAAACAGGAAGCAGTTTCCTCACCATCAATCTGTCAGAAACAACCTGCTGCTAACCATCAGCCCTGTAACTGGTAACTGGTAATTATGAAAAACTTCTGTCGCCACTCTAAGAAAGGCTGGTAGCAAACAGAAGAAAAAGTAATTGGTAGTTTGGTGAATTAGTGTTTTGGAACACTAGTATTGGAAATACCTCTATATGTGTTAGTGTTGGGAAACTGTTTTGTCAAGCGGGCTGAATTCAGGCGATTGGTCAAAAATTGATGTTTAAACCTGACTAAATATATGAGTGGTGCCCTGTGATGAACTGGTGTAGTATCCAGGGTGAATTCTTACAGTTTGTGCCCAGTGCTCCTGGGATGGGCTTCGTCATTACCCTGATCTGGATAAAGCATTTACTGAAGACAATGAATAAACAGTACAGGACTTTGAACATCATACATATCCAGTATTTCTATTTCCAGAGTGCTAAGGGAATGATCACACAAAAGGTGTGATAGAAAAGCCACTGACGTGAATGGCAATGGGAATTCGCAGCTGTCGCTTGTCATTCTCAAATTTGTCACGCAACAGATGTGGCGTCACATTTTGGTCACCTGGTTCATGAACTCGTCGCAAAAAATGTAAATTGTTTGAATAAATGTTGCAAAACGAGGCTCTGACTCGAAGTAGTCTAAAACTCTTCTCAAACAGTCCGCACATGTCGTGAGAAGGTCGAAAAGTTGGCGTTTTGCTTTTGCAAATTATTTGTTTTTCGTTCACAAGGTAAAGCAACAAGTTGGAAACTTCCATGCAAAAGTTTGAGACTTGCTAGCATCCTCCATATTCCATATATTGTGCCATCATTCGTATTTTGTTTGCATTTTGTTCATGCTTATACTGCGCAAATAAAAAGCAAATGGTTTGACAGCAAAAAGCGAACAAAACGCGATTGATTTACGACGGGAGACACTTTTTTCAGCCAGACATTCGCAAGCCAATCGCAAATTACTCGCAAATCAGTCGCAAAAATTGTGACGTGACCTTCTCGCAACTTGCGCACGGTATAGCCTCTTGAGACCCCAGTGTCCTCTTATATTTCTTTCCCCCAACAATATTGTATATATGTCCCTGTAAGATCCTCATATGAGAGTCATTGGGTATTAATCTTTTCCTAAACTACTTCTTGTTTGAAGACATTGATAAAGTTCAACAGTTGGTGGTTAGGGACAGAAGCAGTGTGAAGAAATGAGAAGACACACAACATTAATTTTTGGGTCTCAGGAAGATATGTATTTAAGCCGCAGTAGAGTCGCAAAACATCATGACACAAAATCCAAAAAACCCCCAAACAAACAAAAAAAAAGAATTCGCATGAGTCACTTTTTTTCACACCTCTAGTGTGATCACCCCCTAAATGCTAAAGATGTCTAAAACTAGACAAAGTATTCATGTATATCTATTTACAACACAGCCTGCTTTCTAGTGTTATATCTCCACACAACATGGCTTCTTCCAGATACTAGGTGAAGCTGCTGGCAGGGATGTGAAGATGAAATCAAAGACATGCTGACCAGAACAGGATCACAAAAGCATCCTGTAAGCAGTTCAACCATTATATCAAGCAAGTAGTTTCATTTTGTCTTAATGGACTTGCACACAATATCTATTTTAATCCATCTGAAGATATATTTCTTGTCACTTGTTTGGAAGGAGGACAAATGATTCAAGGTTATTGCCTGGACGCTAGCAAATCAATTTTCAGTGACACAGACCTAAAACAACAACAAGAACAACAACATTCATTCATTTTCCGAACGACTTAGTTTAACTAGGGTCGTGTGAAAGCAGGAGCCTATTTCAGCCAACACTCTGACACTGGCTGAAGGAGGGGGAAGCCCTGAACAGATCGCCAGTCCACCGCAGGGCAAAACGCACACACACACACACACACACACACACACACACACACACACACACACACACAAAAACAGACACACACATATACA
>JAQMYF010000024.1:45653909-45667362 GCA_030014195.1 Neosilurus mollespiculum | reverse complement strand
GCATCCCGAGCTATTAAGTTCACCTTTCAATTCATTGGAGAATATATGGGTTCATAACAGGTCTCATTCTCACCTTAATAATGAATGTGAATTGTAATCAGAGAGTAAAGCTGTAAAATTCCTCCTTCAACGTCTGCTGCTCCCATCAAAATCTTCTTATGCATGCAGCACAAGTTATTGCATTGCATAATTGATAAAATTGTATGGCATGTAAAAGGGTAATGTGTCGCCATGCTGAAAATGACTCTAAATGGTTGTTTTTCATGTTGTCGTGCTATGCTCGTTTCTTCAACACAAACCACTGCATCATAATAAATGTATGCACAGGTCAAAGGGGATCGTGGGGGACAGGATTATATTCAGGCACAGTACAAGGCAACCATGCCTAGTGTAAGTGGTTGCTAAAGTACATTTTTCTGGAATATCTAACTCTTGTGAATTCTGACTGGTCAGATCAGTACCACAACGATAAAAACCTTCATGAAGGTAAGTCAGGACATTGCCATGTTACCCAGTGTGAAAGATCGGTTTAAAAGGGTAAAAACTAGCAACACACAACCATTCACTGTCACATTCACACCTAGGGCTATCAAGTATATCCACTAAGTCTAATGTGCATGTCTCTGGACTGTGGGAGGAAACCGGAGCACCCGGAAGAAACACACACAAGCACAGGCAGAATATGCAAACTCTACATTTGCCGGGCCAGGCACATGGCTCAAACCCAGGACCTTCTTGCTGTGAGGTGGATGCGCTAACCATTACACCACCAAAATGTATTTATTTTTATTTTTCTGACATATTCAGATTACACAGATATGGTTACTTATAACAACCAATGTAAATACATAATCCAGCCAGACAAACAGGATTTAGCTACTTGTAATTTGTAAAGCAGACAGACGGTTAACAGAACAAATCAAATTTGCCTTGCTGTCTGAACTTAGACTACATTTATTTAAGCGCAGACAAGATAACGCTAACCAAACATATAAGGACTGAAACATATGAAATAAAGTTTCATTAACTATTTTCATTTTATTAATCCTTATGATTCGTTCTTTTTTTCACGGATTTTAATTTATATACGATACAGCACTAGTGACAGGTAACTTAAGTGAATTCTCACTTATGGAACTCATGAGTCAGATCTTATGTCTTATGTCACCTTATATCAAAGTGTCATCACTTTGATAATTCTATCTTACAATATCTGCCCTCTGGCCTGGCAAGCTGTCCAGGGTGTACCCTGCCCTTGCCCAGAGTCAGCAGAGATGGGCGCCAGCCTCCCCGAGACCCTAATTAGGTCTAAGCGGTTCAGAAAATGAATGAATGAATCAATGAATGAATATATGCACTCACAAATTTTTCCCCCCAACCACTTAATCCTACTATTAGGGTCGTGGGGAGGCTGGTCCCTATCTCAGCCGACACTGGGCAAAGGCAGGGTACACCCTGCACAGCTCGCTGGACCATCATAGGGCAACACACAACCATTCACACTCCCACCTTGGTTCAATTTGAAACAGCCAATTAACCTCATGTGCATGTATTTGGACTGTGGGAGGAAACTGGAGTACCTGGAGGAAAACCACACAAGCATGGGGAGAACATGCAAACTCCACAGAGAAACGCCTGAGCCCGGGAATCGAACCCAGGACCTTCTTGCTGTGTGGTGGACATGCTAACCACTACACCACCACGCCACTCTATCTTATAATATGTTCTATAAAAATAGGATTTTCTTATTTTAGGATTTTCTAACATCCCGTAGTTGATCCATATGGCAATGCTATCAAGACTTATTAACCATGTATCAGTGTGGTTCTGGGTGCTTCTCTTCTCTTTTAGAGTCTACACTGAACTCCCAGAGTGACTGCATTCGGTGATCAGCCTCTGCTTGATAGATATAATAGAATAGCCGTGGCAACAGTGTGGGAGGTGGGGGCACCTCTCATTTCCTCACCAATTTACACACAGACAAAGATGCTGCTGTCTGTCTGCTATGAAGCTGCTGGAAATAAGATATCAGTGGGGGAGAACGCCTCGCTGCTCACTGCCATAAAAGCCGAGAATTAAAATATCCACATCATCAGGGTGGATAGCCATGTAGGACACAGTGTTCTAGCAAGAAGAAAACATCGACCAGAAGGGCAGTACCATGATAAGATGTGATATGACATGACACTGATTTAAAATCTATGGCATGCATGGCTGACTCATTCACATGATTATTAACTCCTACAAGATTGTCATGGAGGCAACAGCCTAATATGTTCAGTCCAGACTCCATTTATCAGCACAAAGATTTCTCTCTTCCTGGGAGATCCCCAGATGTTCTCAAGCCAACTGAGGTATATAATCTCTCCAACAACTACCAGGTCTGCCTCTGTCCATGATTCAGTGCTTGATACTGTTCTTCCGAGACCTGACCAGTGGGTACCCTTGTAAAGTGTCTCTGAGCATCAAATTGAAGAGGATGCCACTCTACTTGGAGGCTTCCCAGGATTTTCAGGCTCCCCATGCTATGACAGGGAGTAAGCCCAGCAGCCCTTTGGAGGAACCTGATTTTCAGTGCCTGTAGTGATGATCATTCAGCCACTTTCCACAGTATATGACTGTAGATGAGGTGGCTGGAAAAAAAAAAAAAAAAAAAAAGAAAGGTTTGTCTACAACCACAGACTGGTGCAAATCTTTTTTTTTTTATCCATCATGAACAAGATCCTCAGATGCTTAACTTCTTTGCCAGGGGCAAGGACTCGCCTATCTTTCTTTTTTTTCTGGGTGACATTCATTTATACAACCAATGAAATAGCCGACTTTTGCTTTGTTACTATTTTGGGTGCCACTGAGTGTGGCCTCAGTTGCCTGGCTGTGGTGTGTTAACTGCTTCCTGAGATTAGTGTCAAAACTCAATTTACTCCAGCAACCCCCACCCACCAAATCAAATCATGCTGCCATTTCCTGGTGAAGTCGAGCTGTGGAAAGCCACACAAAGGCCGCGTGCTTCAATGCTGTGGCAGAAAACAAGTTGTGAAGTTCCTCCCAAAACCTGCCCTATCTCTCTCAGAGCTCATAGATGAAGAAATCATTGGGGGCATCCTTTGGCACATACCACACCTGCAACACTCGCTGTCGTATTACCACCAGAGATCACCATACTGCTACTCCTGTTCCGTCAAAACACTCTTCATATAAACAGTACACTTCCTGGACTGTCGCCTTTCTTTTTTTGGTCGCCCTTAGCTCCTGTCTGTCTGTGCTCTGTCCTGAGATACACAATCATCCTGTTCCTTTTTTCTCTCCTGTCCTATCTGCTTTCTTGCTTGTTTTGGTAAAATGTCACTCAGAGGACCAACAGTATCGCTTTCCAACTCAACGCATTCCAACAATAACTTCCCATTCCATTTCATTTAGTGAGGAATGTGGAGACGTAAAGAAAGGCTAGGTGTTCTACCCAAAGCCCTTCAGCTGTTAAACATATAAACCAAGAGTCATTACACGGCAGCAGAGCCCAAGCCTTTTTAGGATGGATGAAATAAGGACTGGGTAATCTGGATTTCCCTTGTAGTGTAGTGTGAGTACTGCTCACATACGTACATGATGGTAGTGGTGGTAGACCTGACAACTTGACAAATTAATTGCGATTACTGGCAGCGTTAACAAGAATTGGTTCCCTGTGCTATACAGACTCAAGCCTGGGCTATATAAGATGTGTTTTACTCTGAAATAATGTTTATAGTATAATAAGGTTACTTAAACAGAAAAGTCTGGGTGGAGAATTCAATACTGATTTTTATTTCATTTTTCCAAACCACTTCCTTTATTAGGAAAGGTGGGAACCTATCCCAGCCAACAACAGGCAAAGGCGGGGTACACCTTGAACAGCTTGCCAATCTATCATAGGGCCAACACACACAACCCTTGTGTGAACACTCACATTCACACCTAGGGGCAATTGAAAATATCCAATTAGCCTAAAGTGCATATCTTTGGATTGAGGGAGGCAACCAGAGCACCCAGAGGAAACCCATACAAGCACAGGAAGAATATGAAAACTCCACACAGAAACACCCTCCCCAGGGCTTGACCCCAGGACCTCCTTGCTGTGAGTCAGACGTTTTAACCACTGTGCCGCCCTATTTCTAAAGATACATATACATATTTAAATACGGTAGAGTAAGGTATTAGTGACAAATGGATGCTTGAACACTGCAAAGTGCTTGGTCTTGGAGAAACAGGAGAAATTCTCAGATTTAAATCACCTGTCATTTAAAAGACCCAAAATTAAAACTTAAAACGAGATCTTGCCCATATTTAAATCACATTTAATGCTTTTTTTCTAAACTTACATTTTACATCAGCGTCTCATCTCATCTGTCTTTTTAATGATTTCTTTTGCTTAATTTACTTTTTCTTATTTTAAAATCTCTGTTCTACTTGAAAAAAACCTTTCATTGTAATCTTAGAACTAATCACCTTATTTTGCAAACATGCCGTCTGTATAATCTGATTTACAACCCTGTTTTCATAACTCCAGTGAATTACCATTGTTATTTTTCATATTCTAAATGTATAAAGTGGATTCGATTTCACTCAAATCCTTCTTTAAGAAGACTCTGAGTTCATACAGTGAGGTTTTGTGTGTGTCTCAGTGTATATAGTGGTATCATTAGTCAAACATTACACTGATACCCTTCTTTTCAAAGCGGAACATTCTGTGGATGGCGTGCGATACCTCTACGGGGGATGTGAGCTCACTTATTACGCAATCATTAAGTCTGGCTGATTAATTAGAGTGCACTGATGAGGTCCCGTATTTAAATAAACATCAACATCCTTTCCAGGGCTAAAGAAATGGCCCCCTGGAGAGCCAGTGTGATCGGGGAGGGAAGAAGGGGAGAAAACTGATTTATTCCACCAAGTATTAACTCGATGGTTTTTAACACTTTGGCCCAGCTTAAAAAATGACCTGTGACCTGGCTGGGTATAGCGATAGTGTGTTTGCAGTGCGGGGAATCAATGGAATCATGCATGTAGATCAGGGAAGAACAACAGCTGCTGGTAGTGTGGAAAACCTGCTAAATGGCTTGTCTTCCCTCGTTAACACCAAAGCCTGGACTAAAATAGGCTTCAGCTGTGACATGGTACTGCTGAGCATTTTTTAACGTGCCGGATCATAAATCAGGGTTGTTCATGGTGGCTGCAGGTCCTCAGGCCACATTTCAACCTTCCTGAGACCCCATTAGCTATTACATATTGCAGGTTTTGGGGGACGGGGGCTCACAATGTTCCTACGTTCAGCAGACGCACCCACCAGCGTGATTTAAAGCAATGTGGCCCTTTGTTTAAAAAAAAAAAAAGACTTTATTTTACCAGAGTTCTAGGTACTTGCAGGACATCTGGAATTGCTGTAGATGTATTTGTCGGTGGGGGTTATGCTGCACACTGACCAGAGCATGAAAAGGGTTTATATATGTTTTCTCACGGTGAGCAAATATAGGAATTGAGTTAATCACAGCCTCAGGGTCAGGTTTTTTTTTTTTTTACAGAGAAGGAGAGTGCTTGTGATTACGCTGCTCAGGGAACCACTCGTAGAAGAGACTCCAGAGAAAGGCTGTTGCATTTGAATAATGAGCCCATGGTGGGAGGGCAATTTGTGTGTATAAATAGTGCGAAAAACACAAGAGGTATTTGTATACATACGTAATTAATGAAAGGGCACAGAGAGTGTGTGTTTGACTATGCGGAGGGCACGTCTGAGAGTTTGGACATGATAACAGTTTCCCAGTCTAGAGTGCAAGCCCAACTTTTGTGGATAATGAACACCTCACGTCTGCCCATAGAAAATAAGTATAAATATATAAACGTCCATTACGTATTTATAACGTGCCTTGTACACCAATTGGAACTGCAGCAGATGGAGCCCACGACTGTTGGGTCTCAGGCTATTTGAAAGTCAAGGTTATTTGTGATCAGGAAAGCTGGAATATCTGCTACCAGGCCATAGGGCTTCATGCACCCCTACCAGCCACATTCGCCAATAAAGACGAGTAAAAGCAATTATTGTCAAACACTGTACATCCTCACTTACTCCTACTAATATTTTTAACTCTATGTAGATGGAAATATTACCTTTAACACATTTTTGCTCGCTGAGTGTATGCCAAGTTTAGCCTTAGTTATTTCCTTTCACACTCAGAATTCAGTCTCTACATTCCAAACTATCTTCCCTTCAAGACTTTTCCTAAATTTATATATAGATCTGGAAAGACTTTGCTCTATGATTTCTCAGATGTTCCTTGAGGGCCATTTCGCTTCCTCTGTCCTCTGCCAGATGGCTTTGGAGAGTTTTTTTTTTTTTGTTTGTTTGTTTGGGTTTTTTTGTTTTAAACAACTGAGATGGCCTGGTGAGTTGTCCAGGGTGAACAGAGTCAAACATCGGCTGAGATGGGCGCCAACCTCCCTATGACCCTAATTAGGATTAAGCGGTTTAGAAAATGAATGAATAAATAGATGTTTTAAACAAAGTTGTCTCATTTAAGTTTCGCGCAATGTGGATTTGATTATGGTGGCATACTGGTTAGCAATCCTGGGGTCGAGTCCCGGGCTCGGCAAAGCCGTTTTTGTGGGGAGTTTGCATGTTCTCTCTGCGTTTGTGTGGGTTTCCTCTGAGTAATCCGGTTTCCACCCACAGTCCAAATACATGCATATTAGGCTAGTTGGCTCTGCGATGGTCTGGTGAGCTGATCAGGGTGTGCCCTGCATTTGATTGGTGTCAGGCTCCAGGGGAATCATGCAACGGGTGTCATCATGGCACAGTAGGAAGGTTCTAGAATTGAATCTCAAAGCTGAATAGGAATACTGTTTCTATGCTTGTGCAGGTATCCTCCTGGTGCTCTGGTTTCCTCCCATAGTCCAAAGTGGCTAATCTAAATTGTCCATAAGCATGAATGAGAATGAATGGTTGTTTGTGTCTGTATTAACCCTGCATTAGACTAGCGAAGTGTTCAGAGTGTACACCTGAATGTTACTTGGGATTGGCTCCAGCTCAGCGATCCTGGGAATCACGTGCACATACATACATGTAGACAGACCTGTCAAAAACATGCACAAGGAGAAAGTCATGTGTAAACATCATATCTGCCACAGATTTCTGAGGTAAAATGTGGGACTCATGGTACACATAAGAAAGCAAGGTGTCACCACACTGTTTACGAGGCCAGACTACACCCTCCACAGAGCTACTGTTCTCTATTAGAGAATAGTACCACACATATAACAGTAGCACCGGCACATCTAACACAGCCAACAGAGAAAACTCTAATTTTCAACAGAGAAAATTACTTGCTAACAACCAAAAATCTGTCTACATTGTGCTGCATAGTTTACTGATACCAAAAACCTCCAATCAAATGGAAAATTATGAAAAATAAAAGTTGTAGACTATAGAGCTCAAAGCACCAAAACTGCTTTAGTTTTAATGAAGGACAATTTTTATTCGCATTTTTATTACACTGTTGTGTTCATAGATTTCCAGGTCCATCTGTTAGGGTGCATCAGCCATAGCCTTTTAATCATTGGTATTTAAGTTTTGCCAAGATTTGCCCTTGCATGTGCATGGTTTAGGGGGAATTATTTTATGAAAATGGATATGTGTTTCAAGATGAGTGTTAGATTTTGGGAAGCACCAGAGAATGAAATGCCCCTTTGGTGAAGTTGATCTTCTGCTCTGTCAGTTTTTACACATCTTGTACTCACTGAATAGATTTTATGAGAGCACTCCAGGAGTAAAGCCATGGAAACAACATTCTTCTCATAACCTCCGTACATGAACAGTGACAGCTTCAGCCCACACAGCAGTACTGGGTAAACTTTTGGAATCATGCAACCACATCAATGACAAAATCTAATGAAAACCAAACTCTCGCATCAAAGAATGCCCACTTATAAATCAAGCATTGCCATTAAAGACTCATTGGAACGGCGTGTTCATCACATCCCAAACTGCGTAGTATACCACCACACAGGCTGTGAAGAGCTGTAAATTACCGGCGTGCCGCCGTGTGGATTCCATCTCAAGAGCTCTGGTTTAAACACACAATCACAGATCAATTCAGGAAGCCTGGATTAGACAGCCATTATCTGGCTAGTTGATTCCTTTCTTTGTAGTTCCTTCACACCACTGAATTTGTTAAGAATCCTTTCCAGTAAGTGAAGTGTGGCAGATCTGAAACAGACCCTGCAACCTTGAGAGCTCTCTCTTTTTTGCGTTCTTGCCCAAAGCATCACAAAACTACCACGTAAAACAATCTGGTTTGAGTTTAAGGGTCTCATGTGTTTGGCCATTCAATTTGGGAAATGCAAAGCAGCTGATGCTTATAAATAAAAGAACAACCCTGTGCCATGATATATTTTGGTATAGTACCTTTAATAAGCCTCTCTTTCTATTCTCACTTGAAATAAATGAGCATCAATAGTAGGGTTTTTTTTGGTAATTAGTTTAAATTTGAAGGTATGAAGCTCTTGTGTGTTGTTAGGAATTGCACTGATACAATAAACATATGGGAATGGAAGGGTTTTTTGGTAGACAATCTTTTTTTAAGGCAGTGGGTTTTATGTATTAACCTGAGGGATTTGGGGCCTTCCCCTTTTTAATTCAAGCTCTGTTGGATAGCGGGACCAAAAGCATCATTTCTCAACCCACTTTTGGAATGATGATTAGACACACAGGAGTCATGCATTGCTAAAAGTGCAGAAGTCTACTGATGTGGTAAGGGCAGATCATTTTCCTTCCCAGGAGGTGACAGTAATACCCAAGGCTGCACAAACAGAGATGGTTACTATTAAGAATTACAAGAATCATAACATTCCAAAGGAGCAGTAATCCCCAAATAACTGTTGTTTGCCTGTGTTCAACTGGACATATTTATAGCCAATTACAGATGAGTACTCTAATAAATCTATGAGGCAAGTGTCGGAAATGACACATTTCTATGTCTGGCCTGGGACCGCCACAGCTCGAGTAATGAAATCTCGGCATGATGCAGGATTAATACAGGCCATCATCCATATGCTACTAATCGGCTTTGTGCAAAAGAAAACCCTAATGGAAACAATAGGTGCTGTTCAAGTAGCATTATTTCAAGGTTACACACTGCAACCTTTGCCAGCGCTTTTATCTTGGGGCGAGGTACATGGTGACTGATGTTAAGGAGTAGTTTGAAACCAGCAGCTTGTTTCAAGATGTGTACTACATAGGCTGCACCACTTTCAGGGTGAGCTCTCGTTGGCTCAAATGCTCCTGACACTCTTAATATGTTAAAGAGCACTCCGCCAGCAAATCGCATCAGTAATGGTCCCAGCACTGGCGCGGTGCCTTAAACACTCAGTAACAATCTTTATCACAGAGGTATAGGCTTCTCTGATCCTCGCAATCTGCTCCTGCCATTCTGGGCTTGGGGTAGCATCGAGGGTGTTTTAATAGCTTCCACAAGCCCTCTTCCCAAACAGCGAGAAAACCTTAACATGAAGACCTGATCAACCTATTCATTATGCTATCATCTTTGCTCATGAGGCTTCCATTATCAGGGGCCGGACCTGCAATGCAGACATGACCTACAGCCCCACCAAGAGCTGCGAATCGTATCCATTGCATCATGTGCGAGTGTTTGCTACCTCCTCTCCTTTTTTTTAATCACATGGTTGCAGTTTAGATTTGGACAGTGCTGGTGTTTGCTCCCTCTGCTTCGTAGAGCCTGCAAAGTGCAGCTTTCCTGATCAAACCTATACTGTCCATTTGGTTTTCAAACCATTAAAAACGGTTAGTTCCTTCTTGTTTTAAATTCTCAAAAGTTGACACCTATGATAAGTAGCTTCAGCTTGAATTTCCAACAGAGCCATCAATGTGGGGTGATTTAGCTCATAACTGAAGGCAATATATCTATTAAGTCAGAAAAATTAGTATTGGGCATGTCACCACAAATTGAGTTCAGTTATACACAAAGTGAAAAGCTGTGCTATTGAGTACGCTCAATCTATATTTAATTTCTTTTAAATGAGGGGTGCAGTTATTTAATTTGGTGCGGCCAATCCAGAGAAATTAACGTCAATTTGTAAGTTATCATCGTAACAGAAAATCAAGTATGCAGCTTTAATATTTAATGAGTATATTAAAATTAATGCACAGTACACAATTTACTTGGCCTAAAAATATTTATAGGTTGTGATACAGTGTTAATATTTATTTATTATAGATTAAAGTATATATTTTTGGCCAAAATTACACAAACAATTTTGGACGCCATCTTGTTTCAAGTTGCTACACTTCAGAATGATGGTGTGCTGCACTGTCACTAATTTCCCTGGTCTGGCTGTGCCAAATACAACAAATGACATTATTTAAAGATAATTAATGGTAGATTTAGAATAGCACAGCATTTAATTTTTTGAGTAAATGAACTGATTTTGTGGTGATAAATCCCATATAAAAAGCAGCTTTAAAAATACTTTAAGAGTGATCCAAATGACACGGTGCTGATATCTTCCCAATTAGCAAACAAGCCACGTGAGATGCTCACATTTGCTGACGTGCATGATTACTGGGTTGGAATGGACATAGGGACATGCTGCAATCTAATGAGTCCTGATGCTGAACAGGGCAATGAATATTGACTAGAAGTGGCTTAAGATGAAGAATGAAACCAAGAGCGACTGGAGATTGACTGAGAGGCAAATAACAAAGGGAAGATGACAGTTCTTATCCAGATTCTAACAAGACTAAATCAGGTTTAATTAAATTGAAACAAGGCTATTATTGAGGTATGAATTCAGTTCTGAAGTACATCCAGAGGGGAAATGTTCTTCTTACAAGTGTCTATGTGGGATGTTAAAGGTGATAAGCTTCATTAAGACTTCATTATTCAGTCTGTGCATAGCACTGAAAACTGCCTGAAAGTCCCTGTGTGTGTGAGAGAGAGTGTGTGTGTGTGTGTGTGTGTGTGTGTGTGTGTGTGTGTGTGTGTGTGTGTGTGAGAGAGAGAGAGAGAGAGAGAGAGAGAATGGAAGCAATTCGACAGTGATGCAGCCTGTGCAGTAAATACTATCTTCCCTGAAATCGATGTGTGGTCAGTCTGCATAGCACATGTGAGAAAGTGTACTCTGCCAAATAAGACACTCTCACCCATCTGCACTCCGCTGAATGAAGGAGAGACACACTGACAGACAGATTATTCAGACTCTAATGTTACTTTTCACACGAAGGTCCAGGCTCAGAAGACTTATTACAATAAAATTAGCACAGTGTACCCCACTGCCTTATTGACAGTATGCTAAGTCATAGCTGGGAATGACGTCACATCTCTGGTTGACCGCAATCCAGAATTGAGGCCAGAGAATCAGTTGATATTAATGCATACGAACAACTCAGCAACATCTCCAGAGTTAGTTTTGGACTGTACTATATGTATGAAAAACTGCTTCATCCTAATAGGGTCACAGGGAGGCTGAAGTCTATCCCAGTTGACTCCAGGCAGAGGCAGGGTACGCACTGAACAGTTCACCAGTCAACTGCAGGGACAAACACACAACCATTCACATTCACACTCACACCTAGGGGAAATTTGGAACAGTCAGTTAGCCTAATTGTGCATATCTTTGGTCTTTTTGGTCTGAGGAAAACAGAGTACCTGAAAGAAACCCACACAAGCACAGGGAGTGAATGCAATCTCCACAAAGAAACGCCCTTACTAAGCCTGGAACTCGAACCCAGGACCCTCTTGCCGTGAGGCGAACTACAACTGCTTTAAGTCTGTTGATGCAAGGATCAGCCATTTTAGATTTTGAGGTCGGGCTGGTGAGAACTTGGAAGGTCTGGAGACCTATAAAAATCTTGATTTTTAGCCCAGCGACATAAATTCAGTGACATCCACTGAGCCCGAGGCAAATAATTGTTAAATATTCATTTCACCTGTCAGTGGTCCTAATGTTTTTAATATCATTGCTGACCAGTGTATCATTCCAAAACCTACACCCATTCTGACAGCCAGAAACAACAGTAAACCAAGTGGCTAAAGAAAAGAGTAAAGACACATTTAAAGACATACACTGTATGTGCTTTTTTTTGTGGTGTGAACATGTACAATAAGAGGAAATGCTTTGGATGCTCTCCTTGTGGTGCCATGTTGATTAAGCCAAACCAGAGGATTAATTCTCCTAATTCCGCACTGAAAAGCCAGTCTCCTCCAGAAGACCTTCTGTCTTGGCTGCAAATCATTTTTACTGATGTATTACCTCCGCAGCCAATCCAGGTTTGGTTTGGAAGCTGCTCAATTGTACAGTGGAAGTAAAGTTCAAATCTGCTCTTGACTAACTATAAAATGTTTTCGTAGCCATTCCTGAGAATACTTTTATGGGGTGTGTCACCACAAAGTGAGTCCATTAGGTCAAAAGATGAGAAATTATTTTAGGTTATTCTAAATCTACATTTCATTCATTAAAATATGAGGACACTTCTTAAATAGGGTCAAGCGAATCCAGAGGAAATAGCAAACATGTTCAAAATGTCAACATTTAAACAGAAAAATCACTCACTGTCTCATGCATTTGCCGGACCGCGTAATCCTACTTAGGGTCATGGAGAGGCTGGTACCTATCTCAACCAACACTGGGCGAAAGCGGGGTACACCCTGAACAGCTCATCAGTCCATTGCAGAACCAACACAGACACAACCATTCGCACTCACACCTAGGAGTAATTTGGAACAGCTAATTAGCCTAATGTGCATATCTATGGACTATCGGAGGAAACCGGAGATCCGGAAGAAACCCACGCAAGCACGGGGGGGGGGCATGCAAACTCTACATAAAAATGCCTTGCTATGCCCAGGACTCAAACCCAGGACCTTTTTGCTGTGAGATGGATGTGCTAACCACTGCACCACCATGCCACCCTAGTATCTGAATTATAAACTGAAATCAATGCCTCTCACACCTTTATTCAGCTTACAAAGCCATATTTATAACCTCACACATGTGCTAAATTGCTTAATCCTACTACTAGCCTAATGTGTCTGTCTTTGGACTGTGGGAGGAAGACGGAGTACCCGGAGAAAACCTATGCAATCATGGGGAGAACATACAAACACCACACAGAAATGTCCAAGCCCGGGAATCGAACCCAGGACCATCTTACTGCGGGGCAGATGTGCTAACCACTACACCACTGTGCCTCCTCATATTTACAACCTGTTAGTAGTCGGTATTATAATTTAGTGAAGAATAAAAATTGCTCTATCTCAGAATGAGCTTTGGCTACCCTGGGCTCATTTTGTGGTGACATGGCCCATATAAACAAGAATACTTGTATCCTAATGCATGACTACACTCACCGGCCACTTTATTAGGTACACCTGTCCAACTGCTCATTAACACTTAATTTCTAATCAGCCAATCA
>JAQMYF010000024.1:45609337-45648329 GCA_030014195.1 Neosilurus mollespiculum | reverse complement strand
CTTATTTTCGGGGTAGGGCTTATTTTGGACCGTTCTGCTGAAGTAAGGGTAGGTCTTATTATCGGGGTAGGTCTTATCATCGGGGAAACACGGTAGATCTATTACAGAACCAACCGTGTTTTAGATGATCAAGAAATTCTTAAGGCAAGATGGTCAAGTAGGTACGATTAGGGTTCGAAACCAGGACTTCGGGGAGATGAATCTCCAGGAACAGGGTTGGTGACCACTGCTGTAAAAGCAGTAAAATCAGAATACAAAAAGAAAAGAAAAAAACTAGGTGCGTGCCTTTTGCTGGCTGGTCCTAAAGCCTCACAGGAGGCCCCTCTACCCTAAGCCTGAACATTTCCATAAAATCTTGATTGCTCACAACAGAGAATCTGTGCGGATTTATTCATGCTACAAACTCTTACTGTGGCTTGACTGCTAACTCAAGCTGACATGCACGTACAACGATTAAGATTCACGGCACTGTTTCATCTTTGATTCAGACCACTTGTCTGAACAGAACTGGAACAAAGCTGGTCTGCAAGGCCGACTGATTTGTCTGTTACCTCTGAAGGTCAGGCAGTGCAATGGACATAGTGGATTAAGAGAGGTTCTGTTCACTTTAATAACAGTCCTCCAGCTGCCTCTAGTCAATTTCCTATTAACTTAAGCAGTATGATTAATATCCAGTACCTAAAGGGATGCATGGCATTCTACTAAGCGCGAGTGGAAAACTGCATTATGCACAGAGCCATCTGATAATGAGATACAGCAGGAGAGCTGAGAAAGGTTCAAAAAAAATTTTTTTTTCAGTTTTAGATTTAAAACAGAGAAAAAAAGAAAGTAGTAGAATTGATAAAGTTCCTGAAGGAAATATGCTATAGAAAAATATAAGATGCATATAACCTACAAACAAATGAAAAGAGATGACGAAGAAGACTCCTTTTTATTTCTCTGCAATAAACAGTGTACATGCATTTCATATATAAAATATATAAAATATGTATAAAACAAGATAAATTAAAAATTTCTACAGGTAGAGGTTTAATATTTTAAATGTGCCCATTCACTAGTCAATGGCCAATGTGTTCTATCTTCCATTATCAGTCCATTTTACATTTACAGCATTTGGCAGATGCTCTTATCCAGAGGGACTCTTATCCTGAGCAATTGAGGGTTAAGGCCCTTACTCAAGGGCCCAACAGTGGTGACAGTGGGAACTGAACGGCTAACATTCGGATAATCCATCACCTTAACCGCTAAGACACCACTGCCCCTTTTGATGAGTACAAAAGTTTCCTGGCGAAACCACCCCAGCTCACAGTCTTACAATCTCTTATTCACATCTTTTACACCTTGTCTTGGTTCTGTATATTTACAAGAACAATAGCAATATCAAGACTGCGTGAGCAGAGGAATAATCTTGTGCATACACGATAACTTGGCAGTGCAACACATGCAGAAAGTGAAAAAGTCACAGATCAAGTGTTAAGAACCAGAAGAAGGCAAATGATTTTAAAAGAAACTAGAGGGGCACTTATAGAGTGCAATGTAAAAAATTTATTTCTCTGGCAAGTGATATTGGATTATTATAACTTGGCATAGTGTTAATTAAAGATGGGTAATCCCATGTTAATTAAAGATGGGATTTTGGAGGAATTTTTGGGTTTTTTTCCCAGCATGATCCTATACTGGAGCACTTCCAAAATTGAATGGGCTCTTTCCAGGCCCGTGCCCCATCCCTCTACCAAGTTTAATGGAAATCAGATTAGTAGTTAGTAGTAATCCTGCAAGCAGAAAAAAACCCTAAATAAAAAAGCTTGTTAAAAAGATTTTAATAAATTCCTGGATCGTGGTCCAGATCTAATTCAACAACAAGTCCAGATTTCATTCCTCTGCCAAGTTTGGTAGAAATCAGTTTAGTAGTTTTTGTATAATCCCGGACTAAAAAGCCACAAAAAAAACAAACAAGCAAAAAAGATGCTGATGAATACGTAATGTTTACTAATCATGTCCGACAGCTGGGCCATTGACACTCACATACAGGAGTAAGCAAATGGTTTCAGAAAGACATTGTGACTGATTCCATTTTATTGCACAGCAATACCACTGTATTTCATGTTAATTTAATATGCCTGGCAAGTAAATGAGGCTCATTTAAAAACATGGACTACAGGTTCTCCTTATCATAAAAATAAATCAATAAATGCATATATTCTCGCCACAATCTTAACTAAATTTCCTGGCAAAGTATCTGACCTACAATTTTTGCAAAAATACAGCTCCAAAGTCGACTAAAATATCTGCTGCCTCTTTTTGTGCACCACTGATCACAGAGGTCCAGGAATGATAATGTTTGAATCTGATGACATGTCCAGTATGTTTTCTATATATTGTAACTCTGTGGGTTGTGCAAATTGGGACATCTGGTGTTTAAACAATGTAACTGCATTACATCGATGATTAACAGAATGCTGATATCGCACATTTGCGCAATGCACATCATCACATTTTTGCATAATGTATCATTACTGATAATTATCAACTCAAATAAGCCTTTTCTGAATGTGCTGTGTAAGGCTGCTGGTTTGGAAATTGGCTCTGTATGGCCTTATGATTGTAGATTTAACAAACCCTTGGCTACACAGCAAAACACATTTGTTTAATTAAGCGCCATGCTGGTAGATTTCAAGACTATTTTCCATCTTTAAAAGCATGCTCAGGGCTTTGCTTTAAACTTACATGAGGAGTCCTCTCAGTCGTTGGCAACAAAAAAACAAAAACAAAAACAATGCCGAATTCCACGCATGAAAATAAAGCACAGCCACAATCGTCTCAGCTCCCTGATCAATATAAAATATGCTAAACGAGAGGGTTTTGGTAACATATGTTAAATTGTGCACAGATCTTAATTCTACCAGAGAACACCGAATGAATGTAAATTTCCCTCCATTTTAAGTGAGACATCCATCTCGGATCTGCTCTCTTTGCCAGATGTGCTCCCCTCGCCCTGTGTCTCAGTGCCCTGGTGGCCTTGACAGGCAGGCTGAAAATGTTTGAAGCCGCCTGTTTCTCATCAGTTCTGCTGCCTCAGAGGAGCCTCTCATTTCGTCCTGTTCAACACCTTTCCCTGAGACCACATCGCACACGCTAATGGAGCCAGAGGGGGTTAGAGGAGGAAGCTGATAATGTCATCATCTAACAGAGAGACTTCCTTGAAATACTATAGTATGAAATGCCTCATCAACAGCCAGACTTTTCAGCATTTTCTGAAATTAGTATTTCTTTTTTAATCATTAATTTATTAATCTAACAGTGTACGTACTGCTGAGTAGGAGCACAGTTCAAGTGGACTGGACATCTCTGAGAGGTGCAAAAGAACCACTTGGCCTTGGCTGCAATTGTACCAGCAATGTATATTTAAGATTTTATGCCAGTGGCTTGTATTTATAAGGAAGATGAGTTTCCTTTCCTTTCAAACACCAGAATCAACAGCATAAAGATGCTGGTTCAACCTTCCAAGAATCCAATTTGCTGTTTTTATTCACACCCGGGCCACTGTGTGTGCGGTGCAGCAAATCACTACAAATTCATTTTAATATTGTTTCTTTATCCATATGTTATATGTGGAAGCTTTAAATACAAAATGAACAAAAACAGAGTATAATGTCAATTTTCATTTAACATTTTGAATAAAAAATAATTTAGACATGTTGGTAAAGTTTCATATTGCAATTTAAGATGTCAGTGCATTGTTACACTTTCTTTTTTTCTTTTTTTTTTTTCCTAGCATCAAAAATAGAGAATTGCTACCTGGTGCATAGAATTCTGGGAAAGATGCACCAGCCTGTAAATGTTGCTATTTTCTATGGAGCCCATAAGGGGAGACAAAAAAAAAAATGGTTTCTGTTGCACATGAGAAAGCATAAACTATGTATATAAATGGAAATACGTGACTTAATTGAGCTGAACCTTGGACTCGCCTACAAAGACATTGCAGCTCTGCTTGTCTGGTGTCACCGTTATGTTATCAGGTGATCAGATGACTGATCAAGGCTGGTGTATCCGCTGTGCCAAAACAGACCACAAGTCTTCAAAACTGGCTTTAAGTGTCATTTGGAGATAACATAACATCTTTATAGGCAGCCATGTCTTTATAGGGGAGTCCAAGGTTAAAATACACCTCAATTAAGTGACATATTTCCATTTGTATACATAGCTTATACTTTTCGTGTGCACGCGATAGTTTCTAGTGCTCACCAGATAGTTACTCGTACGCATTAAGAAACCAATTTCTTTTTTTCTTTTGTCCTCTTACGGGCTCTGTAATTTTCCATGTGTGGGTTTCCAGCACAAAAACTGTCCGAAACAGTTAGCAGGGGGAAATTAAGATAAGCTTGCTGGGGGCTACAGGAAAAGGTTTGTTTATCATCTGTCTTGTTAGTCAAACTGCTTTTCACTGTATGTTAGTAGGTGGGGGTATTTTTTGGGAGAAAATGTAGCAGACTCATTAGCTAATGCTGAAATTCAGAATTTTTAAACTACACTATCACAACAATTCTGGATTTTCTACTTGCTCTCTTGTACCCAGTGATATCATATGGATAAATTATCTGGTCTAACCTTCTCGAAAGCCTGAATATTTGTACATTTTCCAAATTGAACTGCTGTCTGTAACTTGGACACTGTGGTATTCAGTGTCAGGTTAGTGCGGTCAGTTGCTATTGCTGCCAAAGAAACTTTTCATTATAATTTTCTCGGCAAAATCTGAACCGAAGAACAATCTGTGTAAGTGGAAAATCTGCAAACCTGATATGAGATGAAGCTGTGTAATAATAACCTTGGCTCGCTTATTTAACTAGTGAGACAGATGGGTCTTACAGTAAGTAAAGACATGCAAAAAAATACTTCAGGTAATGCACTCTGACATCCTAAAAGCAATGATTCTCTGATGTCTGGAGCAGACAACTGTAATTGGCTATGCTCCTGAGAGTAACTGGGTCAAAGTTTAGGTTAAGAACATTTACGGGTGCCCTGTGAAGCTATGGACCAAGACCAGCAATGGCCTTTGCTAAATGGGTCTCTGTGGAGTTCTGTTCTTCCATGAATGTTATAAACTGCTCTGGTCAAGTGGGACCCCTTTTACAAAATAGAGCACATCATAGTAAAATCATCAGAATGGCCTTATGCTGATGGAAAACCCATGTGAAATAGCAACAACTGTTTTATTCTGTCTCTAGTTTTGAACCACAAGCAATATAAGGCTAAATAAATCATCAGACTGGATATTATCCTTTGTAATTTGGCACTGCGGCACATTAAAGAGTCTCATACTGTAGAATATTTTGGTCCAAGCTCGTCAAAATGTCCTCTTTGAATTTAAGTCCACAATTGCAGGGAAATGCAGGAAAGGCGTTCTGGTTTTGCTCAGTCCCAGATTAGAGGCTACGTTTTGGTCCAGTTTGTTTTCAGTGACATTATCAACATGGCTGAGTCCAAGCTTCACTAACACCTCTTATAAGTACTTCTGACGTGTCAGTGGCAGAAAAAGCCTTTTCTCTCGCCAGCGCACGAAAGGCTCTTTTTATAGCATCAAAAAGTAAAATGTCTCATATCAACTCTGGGGAATTCTGCAACTCGTCAGTAAGGGTCTTATAGACACAAAGTATATCTTTACATAATTAATGCTGCTCTCCATATGGTTATCCTCTGTTTAAAAAAACCCCACACAAATCAGGACAGTCTTTGGTGTCAGGGCAGTTCCAGTTAGAACATCTGTGAACCATTATATCTGTTCAATCCAGGCAGGTTATGGTAATTAAAATTCGACAGGTAATCAAGTTGCCGGAAGCCAATTAAAGCAGCCTGAGCTTGGTTGCTGTCTTTGCTCAACCCAGGTGAGCTACCCAGGGTAAATATCATCATCTTTATCATTCCTAGACCACCTGGTACACAGAATACATCACCCTCTTTGAGCAGGCTATGAGATGGGTGATATCATGGAATACATTTGTTGTGAGTAAAGAAAGGGGTGGACTGGGCCCCCACACACATCTGTGAGCCGTCCCCTGTGGATTCAGGATATACAAACACACATACATTCAACTGTGTGAGGAAATTCAGGCGCACGTATCTACCTAGACAGCTGAGTTGAATATATCACAAACCTGTCAGTGACACAAAAAATAATATGGCTATATCTATTTGGCCCAAGTGCTACACAGTGACTAGCTTTTATGTGATGGCCAGTAATCAAAAATAAATAAATAAATAAATATAATGAATAAATGAACCACATTTCAGGTAACGGCCAAGCTATAATTAAAATTTCAGGCTTCAAAGCTTTTTAGGCAATACAGTTAGCAACGAAAGTAAAATAAATCAGTGCCGTGAATCTGCAAAATTATAAATCTGACTACAACATTATTTAATGACCTCCCAATTTGCACAACATGACTCAGAAGATCCATGTACCATAATGATGTATTAACAATATGATGTTTACATGTGGGTGGCACAGTGGCGTAATTATTAACACATTTGTCTCACAGCAAGGTCATGGATCGGCGAGGGCGTTTCTGTATGGAGTTTGTATATTCTCCCAGAGCTTGCACAGTCCAAAGACATGCATATTAGGCTAATTGGATATTCATGATTGCCTCTAGGTGTGAATCTTTGGCCATACAGTGGTCTGACAAGCTGTTCAGGGTATATCCGGTCTTTGCCAAGAGTTGGCTGGGATGAGCTCCAGCCTTCCCGCAACCCTGATAAAGGATAAAGCAATCTCAGCCGATATGTAGTGCTAATATCAGTAGTGACAAAGAACAAAGAAGTTCTTTGTAACAAAGAAGTGAATAACAGAAAAGAAGGGAATAACAGAGAATTCTTTAAGATATCATATAATAATAAGATATAAATATAATGATAATATAATAAGATATCATATAATAATAATCACATGCTGTGGTTTTTCAGACAATTCAATAAACTATTTTAGATTTTTGAGTCATTAAGACATTTAAGTCATTGGGTGGGATGGGATGAGTAGCAATTAAAAAAAAAAAAAAAAAAAATATATATATATATATATATGATTTTTTAAAAAATAATAAAAACACTGGGAGAGATTCTTTCAAAATGGGTGGAAGTGGGATTACAAAGCACCTTCTCCTTCATGCAAAGTCATATAGAGTCCTTTAGAGCAAAAGAAAATGGTGAGAAAAAATGAAATGAATTGGGTTCATTTAGTCTGAAATATTTTCATTTAACTTGTTTTCTTTACCACCTGCCTGCATCTACTGACCATCCACTGTTTGAGGGGTTTTCCCTAAACTTGTCACAGTTGCGAATAGGTTATGTATCATTTACATTGGCTGTCTATGCTACCTTTAGTAAAAAACCAAAAGGTGGAACAAATGCTATTTACTGTTTATTGTCTTATGATGCACAATACAAACTCTTTATACATGACTTTATTCAACTTAAAAATACCTGCACATGTTAAGAACATCAAGCATATAAATATGGAAACCAGAGCTTCATTGGTAGATACTCTCTGGCTTTAAATTGGACATTAGATTGAGCTCTAGACTATTACAGGCATTAAGTTACCCTAATACGTTTTCACTTTGAGTCATGAGATGGGCTTAGACTGGCTTTCCTTTAGAAAGTGTTATAAATTTGACAGTGGTAGGAACACCTCCATTTTCCTTGTTTATCAGGAAGTCTGTGAAATCAGACTTTCTGCCCCTCTGCTTGAGTAATACTGGGATGGCTAAGACTAGGTCAGATTTCAGGGGGTTTGGAAGGGACTGGGAAACAAAAGTTGGAGAGACTGCACATATCAATCAAGGTTCATTACAAAAATCCTTACTTTCAAAATAAGAAGAATGACTAAACCTGTTATTCTACTCACGTCAGCTAATAAAACGAGCATTATTTAAGTCAATCCAAACTTCACTGTCTGTCTTATTTCTATTCTACCTATAGACATTATCTGTAGGTTGAATGGCCTCCTCTTGGCATGCAGTTGTGCCCACTGTAGGTATATACTGTAAGTAAATACAGTGTATTCCGAACACTGAGGCTATATTTCTGATCAGTCACACTCTGCTTAATGACAGGCCCCCTGGTTCCAAACCCACACCACAGATTTTTTTTTGTTGTTGTTCACCCTGAACACCTAGTATAAAAGTTGTTAAAGCAGTAGCTGGCAGGAAGGTCATGTCCAGCTGTGAGTGGTCTAGCAGAGAGAAAAACGTGCAAAGTTTTATAGCCATTACCTTTATAGCACACAAGAGCCTTTAGTAGGGTATGGTATCATTGTTATAGTCTGTGGCCTTACACTCTTGTAGATACACTACCCTCATTAGGGCTGCGTCTAATAATAAACTGCTTGATAAAGTAAAATGGTAAAATAATCACTCTGTTGGTGCCTTTGTGGCTTTAATGGAAAAAAGGTGTGTAATGTATAATGTGTATTGAGAAATAATATGCAACCCCTTTTCCAAACAAGCAGAATGGTAAGCTTTTACCAAGATGTAGACATCAAAGTATTGCATCAGCAGCACAATCTGATCCACTGTCAAGAGTTGATGAACTATAAATTATTCAAACAGAGGGGGCAACAAATAAATGGCCTCATTAGAACAGCAAATTATTCTAATTAGAAATTTCCACTCATTATTTTCAAGACTTTATTTGTCTTTTTGTGGTTTTTCCGAAAATGTGGAACTTCTGGATTTCGATCAAAAGCATTCCTTTGATGGAGCAATTCCTTTGTTGTAGATGCAAGGCTGACACTGATACACAGGCAAAACAATCTGAAATGGTATAGTGCTGTTTATCCTTCCAGGATGTTGTCTACTCTTGGCATGGAATCGTGGTGCTGTCATGCTACATAGTTTAAATGAGCTTCCTTCACAAGCGTGCCATGAGCTTCTTTCCGTCGCTGCCATGCTGTTTGGATTACAGCTGACGTCAGAACGTCTCTGGGACATTCTCCTACTCATTACGCCAGCTCGAAAGGTAAATACGTTCATTTACAGGCAAAGGTGGCTTCAATTCATCAACCTGAACCTAAATATACCTCCATCTCACCAACCTCAGCTCCCCAAATCCAATCAAGCAAAAGATTTTTCAGACCATATTGTTTCAATAATAATAAATTTACAAGCACTGTTTTTAATCCACCAAATACTCTTTTTTAATCTGATTTAGTACTGGCATCAGTTTGCCACAAGTGCCACCTTGGTAATCATAAATAGAAACAGATCAATGATTGCTGGTTGTACAATTGTCTTATAAAGCGGAACTTGTGCTTTCCTCTCCTGGCTCTCCATTCAGAGGCTGGCACTGGCAGTGGTGTATTGGGAAACACTCATCAGACAACTTAGGGTATGTTTGGAACGCTGACGGCTCCTATGTTTGGAAATCCTGAAGGCTACATGTGATGTAGCTCTGCTTGGTTTGGAGTTTAGGGCTAGGCACTGGCACAAGGCAATGTAACAGAGACCAGTCTTTAAAAAACAGCCTTATTTCTGGCTCCTGGACAAGCAAGATATTATAAAGCCTAGGCAATGGGCTTGAAGTGGCAACTCTGAAAAAGAGATGTGCGTCAGCATACTGGTATTTGAATTTAAGGGCATTTGATTGCAGGGTTTAAGTGAATGTTTAACTACCCACTGTGTGTACTGTACAGTATTATAACCAATAGCATATCCAAACTAAAAGACAACATAGATGAAGTAAGAATGTTAGGATAACGTGAGGCCTGGAGCTAGCCATGTTCACAGCCTGTTTGCTTTGCTTTTGATATATGTTATCAGGCAATGTGTACAGTAAAAACACAGGGGTCTCAGAGCCATAAATCAATGACGAAGCCTTCTGTCTTATAGTAACGGCTGCAGCCATATAATGGCAGGCCCTCGTTTTTTTTTTTCCCCGAATTGCACACCAACACCTGCTCCTAATCACTGTCATAAAAAAACTTTTGGACTTGTGAAGTGTTAACATTTCAGTCAGAGGGCTCTCCTAACCAATCATAGTGCCTATTCACTCAAAAATTGCTAATCCTTGGCTGTTGAGGGGTGGCGACGGAAATAAGATGATTATGGATCAGTGGAGATTTGCTTGATTCTCAATTAAAAAGCCAAAGCAATGTTATTGCTTTGTACTTTCACAACTTCATCTTTTGATCCTTCTTACAGTGAAGCTGACAGACTAATCAAAGAACTTTCTGGTGCTTAGTGAAGAAGGGGGCCAGCACAATGATTTGCTTCAACCCACAACACTGGAGTAATTGAAATGGGGTGAATGGTGAGGTTTGCTGCAAAACCATCAAAAGAATCTCAAGGAGGGACAAATTAAAGCATTTGGGTCAGAAATGCAAATGTACAGAGGCAAGGACTGATCCCCGAGTTTTTAAAAATGCAGCTACACTCCACGGGTGCTCAGGAAATGAGGCGAAGAACTGCATGGCACTGCATGGGTAATCCTTGTTGGACACACTAAAAAAAAAACAGGTAACCATTCAATGGATTTATACAGAAAACTGAAAGAACATCCAAGAAAAGAAAGCATTCGTAATCATGGCAAGCTTTATCGTCTCAATGCTGCTACACCAAGTCTGTATTTATATCAAGTGTCCTATACTATTATTTACTCGTCATTTAAAAACCAAAATGAAACGTGAGTAGAGAGTTTGGTGATTGTTATGATGGTAAGCTGATACTAGACTAGATGTGTATATGGAGGTTGGGGTGTATATGTGCTATAGCATAGCCACAGATGTTCTCTATTGTACATGAAATAGGAACCTTCTGCACAATCATAATGGATGAATGTTTTGCTTACTCAATACGTCTGAACCTTTGAAATATTCGGATTATAGTTTTTTTTTTCTTTTCTTGGACATAAAGCACCAAGAGAAAATACAGTGCATCACTGCTCAGTATGAAGTATCCTTCCTCTCCAGCAGTGGATTACCAATCATCATGGTTCATATTAGCTCCCGTCATTTTGCAATGTTTAGCATGTATTATCAGGAACAGATTAGCTGGGATTAGAATTACAGGATGAGTGAATGAAGATAGAGACTATCTGTTGGACACACTTCAGCTTAAAGGTGGACTTATTGTGGAAAAGCCTTACATTATTCTTCAGTTGGAGCACAGTATTGAAGGTGAACACTGTGAATGGGAAGTCTTGGATCGTATAGAACTCTCGATCAAAAATAAAGTGAACTGACGGATTTTGTCAAGGTTCTTCAGTTCAATAACATCTGGATGCCAGCTGTTATTGGGCTGAAGATCATTTATAGGTCCAATCCAGAACTCCTATACCCAAGAAAACCCCCAAAGCAAGAGAGGAATGACAGTAAAGAAAGATGAATAAATCATGAAGACTGAGTTCTGTGTTATTGTCCAGCTTGAGCTATCAGAAGTGACAGGGCAAATATTCTTCCAAGCTCTTTTGGTTAATGAGTTGTGGTTGGTTCAAAACTCTCTGGGCACAACATCAGAGAATGGAGGCTGCAAGGTAGATTGAATGGGTGCACGAGAAAATTCACACAATCAATAAAATCAAGGGCTGCGATGGCCTGGCGAGCTGTCCAGGGGGTACCCCGCCCTCGCCCAGAGTCGGCTGAGATGGGCACCAGCCTCCCTGCGACCCTAATTAGGAATAAGCGGTTCAGAAAATGAATGAATGAATAAAATCAAGGGGCAATTTATGCTCTGAAAGCTCTTTTAGCATTTTCCAATCAAAGTTCTACAACCCAAAGAGGTACAGACCATGCAGGGTAATGCACAGTATATTCAATTGATGCTAAAAGTATTACCGAAGGTGAAAATAGTTAGTTCTGTAGTTCCAGAGGGCCTAGTTTCCCTGGTTCACCTCTACCAACTCCCAGGGGCACCACATAGTTTAAAGAAGTGTTGTTTTTGGCAGTGCTCCTGAACATATGTTCCTCACTATGTAGGTGATGTGTCTCAAGGTTTTCTTTTTGAGGGTAGAGCTCCCCCTCTTCTTTCAATTCTCTTAGGTTATCTGCACTCCGATTGTTAATCTCTGAGTTCATATGCAATTGACCCACTGAGAGCTCTGAGTGAGGCGATGGCAACTAATCGACACATTAGTGCTAATAAATGGCCAATTACAGTACTCTAGAGAAGGAGAGTCATCTACCAGTGCAAACATTCTAAGAGTAAATCATTTCAAATATACCTCTGTGTGAATTTTACAGACGTTTTCAAATACTATTAGGAGGAATATACATTTTCGTCACTCAGTGGGTAACATAACTATTTCCAAAGCCAGCTAATCAGAAAGGTTGCCTCCAGCCATATCAGATGCTTAGCAGAGAAGCAATATTAATAGCGATTCTGAAATTATTAAATCAGATTCTTTTGAGGCAGCCTTTCCAGACTCATTTTATAAATACCACCATATGTATCAGGCGACAACTATTGTTGTAAACACGGCTCACATTTTTCACATTTCGAAGCCTTCTTTGATAGAGCGTTGCTGTAAACACAGACTTGGTGGCAACATTTAAACGGAGACTCATAAAACAAGGAGTGATGTGTGCCAACAATGCAGCCCTCCTGGTTTCTAAAAACTATGAAGGGTATTTTCCTGCTGTTGGACTGATACTTCAAAAGCAAGTGAAAAATCCTGACAAGATCCAGGCACACCCAGTGTTTGACACCTTTGAGTAAGATCAAAAGAAAAAAAAATTAGCAGCTGTGATTTTGTGTAAACCCACATGCTTAGGCCTGACCCATCCATACTGACACGTGGCTCTGATGATAGAGCAATGCCAAAGGGCTTCCCTGTCCAGGTCAGGGGTCAGTGAAAGCAATCAAAAATGGCTTCCATCAACAGGCGTCCCACTCTGGAAAGTCCAACCAACGTCCTTGTCTGTTTGGACCTCAGAATGGAATTAGGTGGTACCAGAACCCATGACAACAACAAACAAGTAGGAGTAAGATGAGAAGTGGTGAAGACGTATCTATATCCGCTGAAAGGTCACAAAACTGCCAATCTACCAGTAGAGTAATTGGGCAAATGATGGTGGACTCCTCCAGGTATTCCTTATGCATCTGGCCAGGACAAGCACCTTCATGCAGGTGGGGTGATAACCCATGGGTGGTCCAATAGTTCACCTTTTAAAATTCCAATGCTGTTGCCTCAGGTGTTATACTGAGTTATTTTAGTATGAAATGTCAGATATTATCACCCAGCTCCCATTATTTTGTAAATTATTACCCCATAAAAGTAGGTACCAAGTGACAGCATAAAGTGAACACTTGTTTGCCAGTATGTTTTAAGACCCATATGGTTCTCATTCCTTGATACACACTCAAGGTAACGTCACTCAAGACAAATATTTCAGCATGATTCTGGCATGTTTTGCACTAGACCTGGCAATGTTGTGACTAATGTTGGCATTCCACAAAGAACCTTGAAAATCCAAAGACGCTCTGAGTACTGAAAAAATTAAAAAAGAAACCAGACCCTGAAAGTCCAGTATTCATAATGCAGAAAGAGATCCCGTAAGATTTGCTTGAGTGGCATTCAACAGGCAAAGTAAAACGCTGTGCCAGGCCAATCGGTAGAGCTGAGAATTACACAACGGAAATAAGCTGTCTCTGATCCTATTCTCACACTTAACAAATCAGCCGACCCTCCTCGCTGCATTCAGAGCGCCATTCAGGCATGGCGTCGTCTGCTCAATCCATGAAGGTCAGTTTCCAAACCACAGAGTGCTGTGAACAAGTAGCAGCTGCCGAGATGTGACAGGAGCAGTGTGCAAGCACAGAGACAGGGTGTTTAGGATTCAAAGTCGCCTACACCCACTCAAAACAACCTCGCCTGCCACCGACTCACACCTGATGGTTAAAGGGGAGTTTTTCTGCTGTGTAATACAAGGTAGATATTTTCTCCATTACATACACAATAGGGGTGTAATGCAATGACAGTACCTATATTAGTGTACAAATCCATTGCTTCCTCTCTCTCTCTCTCTCTCTCTCTCTCTCTTTCTCTCTCTCTCTCTTTCTTTCTCACTCTCTCATTATATTTTCCAGCAAAATTATATTGGTGCTATTTCACAAAATATAAGCAAACTAGTACTATCATTAAAACCTAAACAGGAAGTTAGTAAAGATGCTATAAATTCATTTTGTAGCATCACACTTCTCTTTAATAAATATGGCCTTGGCTTTCTAAAAAAAATAATAATATGGGGCGGTGGTGCAGTGGTTAGGGTGCTGGGCTCATGATCGAGAGGGTGTGGGTGCCAATCCCAGTTAGATTCCCACTGTGCTAAGACTCCTGGGCAAGGTCTTAACCACAAGTGTGCCTCTGTCCACCCATCAGTATAAATGGGTACCAGTAAAAATATAGGGAAGGTAACCTGCAATGGACTAGCGTCCCATCCAGATGGAGTTGAACTCCTAGTTGCTTCACACTACAGAAACCAGAATAAGCTCCAGCTGTGATAGGTCACTAGGCTCAGGTGTGAAAGGTCTGACAGATTAACCTTACCTTTCTAAAAATATACAATCTTCTATTCATATCTGTATTCATGATTCCTTACATAAACTACTGTATATAGCCACAAGTTTGTAGACAACTGACCATTACATCCATATGTGCTTTTGAGCCCCTCAATACCACTCTTCTGGGAAGACTTTCTACTGTGGAGCATTAAGAGCATTAGTAGGGTCAGGAGCTGATGATGGATGAGAAGTCTTAATTATTTATTTACTTATTTATATAGACACCATTATCGAGGTGATCTCATTTATGCAACTTAAGGCCCTGTTTAATTTGGCAGGTGCCCAGCTTGGTGGTATTGGGGGTTGAACCCCTGACCTTCTGATCAGTAGCCCAGAGCCTAAACCGCTGATCCACCACTGCCCAAGGTTGTTCATAATGGTATTCTTAATGGTGTTCAGACTTTGGTTTGAGTACAGGGGCAGGGCCATTCTGGAACAGGTTTGGGCTTAACTCCTTAGTTTCATACAATACGATCTGTAATGCTCTCCAGACATTCTATACAACTGTCTGCTTCCAACTTTGCAGCAATGGCTTGGGAAAAGCTCACATATGGGTATGATGGTTAGGTGTCCAAAAACCTTTGGCAATATAATGTATACCATAAAACTTAAATGAACACTAAAGTACAGTGAAGAGATTTTTTTTTATGTGTGGAAAATACCAAACCCAGTGAACACTAAATGCCAAAAAAAACCTGATGTGTTTACAGGAAAGGAAATAAACACTACATAACTGAGCAACCATAGTTTATGTATTGAAATAGGTCACAGCTTTTGTTCATTTCCACTGTCAAAGAAAAACAAATGTAATATAGATAAAGAATTTCAAAGATTGCGTTCTTTTTGAACTGAATTTTGCCGTATTACATAAAAACACAGACAATTGGTTCCAGAGCTTTCGGCGTTACTCTCTGATATCTTCAGCAAAAAATTGAATTACACTTCAGCTGTATCTCATTATCATTATATAATAATAAAGAAGGTATGAAGGCTCACATTTTAACTTACTATAAGAAAGAAAAGTGCAAGTTGCAAGGTGAAGTCATTATCACTACAATAACTGGCTTAATACTTCGTGGAATGAAAGGAGATGAATCAATTTCCAAGTGTTATTCCATAATTAAGAGATAAAAAGATGCAAGAAGACAAAGCGGTGGAGAAGCTGTGCCACATTGATTATGGAGGATTTAGCTTGAGCTTCCAAGAAAAAAATGACAAAGTTAATTAAAATTCTTAATTGAGTGGATGTATTCTCTATCCTCCCTGATTTAAAATGGAACAGTAGGAAGGTGGGGGCTAGGTGGGTTTGAAAGCTTGGAAAGACCCAAGCAATGACCTTAACCTATGCACGCTTCCTTTCCATGAATGCTTAAAGGAAATTAATGGTAGGTAAACTTCCCCTTCAGAATCCTTCCCCGAGACAATTTGTCATAAAAATGGCTGTACGCTATTGCACTAAAACATCTTACAGGTGGGCACCTCTATAAAACAAAACTACAAAACAGCTAAATAAACCAAGGGCAAAAAGGCTAACCAATATTGATAGCCAGTCAACATTAAGTTCAGCAGCAAGACACAAAAACGCCCCTAAATCCTTGTGTTACACATGTCACATCGCTGTTAAACATTCCTCTTATGATCTCCAGTCAGCTAAAGTGTCTGGGTATGATGGAGCATTCAGAGGTGAAGATGCCACAACCAGCTTCATCCATCAGCCTGCACCCACGCAGCTACTGCTACTGACAGCCGCTCGCCATTACCAAATTGCTGCAGAGGCCAAATCAATGCTACAGCAAAAATGAGGGGCAAAAATCCTGATCTTCAAACTGATTTTTGCATCAGAGTTTGATTATTCTAATAGTCATGAAAGAAAACACGCAGTGAAATTGTTATTAGATTCTACCAAATCTGATAAAACATCAAGATTAGATTATAATACTAATTAAATTATTCCAAAACACAATGAACTCCTGGATAATATATTTCTTATTTCCTGGAAACAACAGAAAACACTAAACATTACACAAAGGCAAACGTTTCAACCAGAAAACCAGATAATCTCAAGACTGTTATTTCTGAACTGCAGTTATTATTTGTACCTGCTTGCCATATTTCTTTCAAATTTCGCAGTTGATAGTTCAAGTTCCCAAATCGCACAGCCTACTGCATTCCTGACCAGGCAGCTACTAAGGGTGAACAACTGAATGCTATAAGTACTGTACTGGATTAGATAATGAGCATGGCCTTTCCATAACTCGCAAACTTCACATGTGACAACATGCATGAGCCCAGAAGAAGAAACAAACAGAAAACGTCCCTATTCCCCCATTAAAAAACTCCCGAAATTGTTCACAATCATCTCCAAAATCTAACAAACTCTTTCTTGTCCAAAGCTCCACCTCTGGTAAAAATTTCATGAAAATCCACACAACTTTTTTGCATAATACTGCTAACACACAAAAACACACAAATCGAGGGTAAAACATAAAACTTGAACAGTGTGTCATCGGTTTGTTTTTGGTTTTGGTTACATCTCTAATATGCATTATGTACCCACTGCTTGTACTATTAGCAAATAATTTTATACATGAAATTAGAATCCTAATTCATTTCCTAAATGGATGGAATAACTACAGTAACTATTTTCAGTAACAAAGTTCACTTGGTGCTGAGTCTACTGACTACCAGTCCTGTTACCAAACATGGTAACAAATGTACCTCAGCCACTGAGCCACTTAATCACAGATTAGCTCCAAAATCTAATCTAACATTAGACAAGACACTTAAGTGTAATCCACTAGCTCGGGGGTCAAACCCGTTTGCTCTCATGCATTAGGAGATCATGGGGTGTCTCCAGCAACAGGTTTCCCAGTGACGCTGAGCTATGCCTGAGCCAGGCCCAGGAGGTTAAAGGTTACAGCACAGTGCAAAAGAACTCATCAGGCTGCCGTCATAGCAGCTTCAAAGGCACTCCAGCTCTATTACCTCCTCCTGCGTCAGTCGAGAATCACTTTGAGCCATTCTCATTAAAACAAGCAGCTAATTTACCCTTGTGGAGCTGTGTTCAGAATTATACATAATAGAAATTATAATTATGACCTCTTTCATGCATTTTGTTAGTAAGTATATTTAATAACAGGAATTTACTGGAAAGCTAAGGTTATGTCTTTAGAGTTCGTCTATGCTTTTGTCAATATTCGTCATCTTCAAATAACAACTTACCTACAAATGTAGTTGGTGTTTCAGAAAAGCACGCAGGAAGGTGACGATGGAAGAGAATTTAGTGTGCATGTTCCAGCATCTATTTGCACGTCAATCCTCATACACACATCCTCCCATTTGCTCATACACTGGCTCAGACATGACACAGAGCTCCATGCTGCATGAACGTGCTAACCATAATTTACGCTTTACTGAAAGTTTTAAGGCATTTATTGTCTGGAAAGGCTGTCATCTAGCTATGCAACCTCTTCAACTCCTATTTTGTGTTTGAATAAATCAGTAAGGTACTTGGGAACAATGCAGCCGAGATCACAACGTGATCTTGCCTCCTGCCAACTCTTCCACCCAGAGCGTTCACTGTATTCCTACGTGAGCTGTAGATCTAATCTGGGAAGACATTACTAAGCTCTATGTGCTGTATTTATGTTATTTTTTTGAGGAACATCTGCACCACATCATGAAGTTCAAAAGTCTGATATAACTCAGTGCGGAGACTCCCTTCCATGTCTCATATCTTTAATAAAGCCTGAAGCTAATTCCATGATCTTAAGATAAACAGCTAATATCAGTTACCAATTGGAATGTAACATCCTTCCTTTGAATTTAAAACACAACGTAAAAGAAAAAAAAAAAAAGCCACATAAGGTTTTTATAGTTCTGTCAAAGCTTTACATTTAGGTGTTGCAGTGACTATCTTTAAAAGGAACCAAGACCAGATCAGTTGTATTGATTTGGAAGTTTTCTAGCTAGAATTTCTATTCAATCACATTTCACTCAGTGAGACTCTTCAGGAAAAGTTCCTCTTCAGGACCAGGTGCTTTGGAAATAGGCCAAGCCAGGGAAACTGAATCACAAAAGGATTCCCAAGAGACAAGACTTGCTTGTGTGAACAGCGAATGGAAGATAGTGTTTAGAAAAACTCTTTGCTTTTGGACAGATAACAGCATTATGGGAGAGGTTCATGCTGGTATTTTGATTTGACCCACACAGGTTGAACAATGGCTTTCTCTAGATTGGTTGAGAGTTTAAACAAGTGCCGCACTGTAAATCCTCCACCCTGTTAAGCTTCCTGTATTGCCCAGCATGTTTAAGTGATAGATTTAGACCTTGTCGCCGTCTCTGTTGAACTCCAAAGGGTCAAAAAATGACTCAATGCAGGCAAAGAGCACAAATTAAAAAAAAAAATAAATGTGCCATCTGACACTTTGGAACTGCTTCTAATGACTAATATTCTGGCTGGGCTTCAGTCACACCTGTGAAGTTGGCAGTGATGTTAGCGGGAGGTGAGAAATAGACGTTGTGATGTGTGGGAACAGAGATGTCTTCAGGGCTCCTGTGGAACAATAGTTTATTTTGATAAAATGGACCATTACACAGACAATGGAAACACATATAACAGAAAAGACTTAAATGATAGGGAGTGACTATTCTGGCACACCTGGCATTTAATATATCAAATTCTGCCACTATATTATCTCTCTGGTATACATATTACCCCTCTAAGCGAGTCGAACACCTCTGTGGATTCACGTCATCTATTAGCATTCAATACAGGAGCTCCAGCGGTGTGATTCACTGCTGTGCTCCGGTCAAGCTGCACGCATTCTCCTCTTCCCACCCCCGAAGTAATGAAAAACTCTCATGGTGTTTTTGTTCCGGCCGCTGGGGCTGCTGCCAGCGAGCTTCACCCAGGGCTGCTCACCGTAGCAACACCGCACCGTGTTTATTTTCTCACAGGAAAATAAACTATCCGCCAAAATATTTGTGCCGTCGCAAAGCCGACCATCTCCGTACTCAACAGGGGGCCTGTGTTCGCCGACGCCACGTTTGTTTTTGCACAAAGCTAATATTTAAACAGAGTCCTTGGAGAAATAACAGGAGATCATGTCAGAGCATCTCCTGCATATTGCGCGCAAATCTGTTCAGAAAACAAATTGTTTAGAGATCCGCCCTAAAAATAGAAAATCTGGCAGTCAGGACTATGCTGTCAGCCTGTCTGGATCTGTGAATTTCATCTGTGGATGTGTGAACAGTGTATTTGAGACGGCTGTGCAAGCTGTGCTGCATCTGCTTTGATGAGCGAGGTCTATGCATTGTTTACACCTCCCAGAGCAAACACATATGTGTTTTATTAATGAATTACGGTTTATACATTTATGTAATTAATGAACATTCTTGCTGTTCTGGTCTCTGGGCTCTTTCCTTTCGGAGTACAAATGGTTGTAAACTGCGCATAACCCACATTGCTCGCATTCCTTTCAACTCATTAGCGGCTTTTTCAAGAAAGGTGTTTTCGCAGAACACAATGATCGTTGCCAAATTGAACAAAAGCACTCACTGATTGAATAAGAAACTCCAGCAATTTGGCTTCATTGAGAAATAGCAAAGACTCACTCTTTAAAAGGAGATAGGTTGCTTAGGCTGCTGAGCAGACAGGCTTCCTGCTAAATCCAATGCAATCTTCAAGAGCGGAACTGCAAAATCCCACTTGGTAGCTTCCTGACCTTTGGGAGAACACTGACGACTTGCCAGAAAAAAGGAGTGAAACATGGTTTCTGAGGTTCTTTGGTTTTATTTAACCTAGCGTACCACCATGGGAGTTTTTTCTCTTGCAAGATACTCAAATCATTTTACAGAAGGAGAACTCCAGAATGACTAGAATGACCACACTCTTGGCAGAGAGAGAACGGCCTCTAATTTTAACAGGAGACCAGGGGCCACTTGAGCTGAATTTGAAAAGCTGGTCGACTCATCTTTTTGGATGGGTGTACTGTAACTCGGCCCCATGCTGTGCTGTTGCTCTGAACGGAAACGCCCAGTATGATAATCTCATTAGCGAACACATAAATAACTCTGACACATACAAATACATAAATTATACTGCATCACTTTAAAGCTCTGTATCCATGTGACTTTCTAGCCAAGTAGCCATATAGTCTTGTAGGCACACTTTTATAAGTACACGTTCTCTACCTACTAAGATATTTATCAACTGTCAAGAAGCTGTTAGTATAGATGTAAGGTCAGCACTGTTAGTGCTAAAAAAGAGGTCATGGATCATCACTGCCTTTCAGATTCCACACAGCACTCTGTAAGAAAAGACAGCTGCTTCCACTTTGACTGTTGTGGAAACAGAGGTCAGGGCAAATGCCCCCCCTCTTTTTCTCTTAATACTCTTTATCCAATATGCTACAGTCAGTCAAGGTGCACAGGGGGCTTCAGCGAGGACTGTCCCACCTCAGCTTCATACACAACTGGCCTTTGTCCATGTCACTGCATGTGGAATGCCTGCTCATGCTGATGGGAATCTCTTAGCATGGGGCCACATTCCAGTCACCCCGCCCCAGCACACCTGCAGGGCACCTGGGGTCAGCAACCTATACCACGCATCACTGGGTATAGAGATGCGGATGCACACACACACACACACACACACACACACACACACACACACACACACACACACACACACACACACTAACCCAAAAAGCTATAATTCAATATGCTGTAAAGTCTCTGTGCTGGTCCAGTACCAATGTACTTCCTGCTAAATCCCTAGACACATATCAAGTACTGGAAAAATCTTCATTGCACCTCCAGAATTTTGCCCCATTAGTTGTTGATTTCTTTCCCTGCATAGAATACTACATAAATGTACGATTTTTAGATGAATAAACTTTGTTTTAAAGACCCCACCAGTTCTCTGAATTATCCACCTTATCAGTGGTACAGGCTAAAAGCAACCCACACACACACACACACACACACACACACACACACCAATTCACTTCTAGATATGGTTTATGCTTTAGTAGTAGTAGGATTAGTAGTAGTTTACAATTTATTAGTAGGATTCTGTCTAGGTGAACTTTAACATTGCAGATTTCTCCATCTCTTGAGAGGGGGCAACGACAACAAGGCTGAATAATAATGTCAATACACTGGTACAAAATGCATAATTATTTTACATTTATTCCTGTAGTAAATATTTTCATTAGGGTGGTGGTGATGTCATGTTGGATCGGGTCATACTTTTATAACTGGGGCCGGGGCATTCCCTTGGCAATTTCCAGCATTTTCATTATCGCTGAGGGTTTTTAGAGTGGGCCGCCATGTGGCTTCTCAGGATGACTGTTGTTTATAAATGAATAAACTAGCTTACTAATATCCTCCTAAGACCCAAACCCCAGTGTTACATGTCTTGTCATTTCGCCACACCACTTCTGTTTCTTACCACCAGATCACTACCAAACTTGATCAACATCTTCAACCACGAAGGCAAAAGAGTTATACCCAGTGGTCCTTGGAAGGATCTTTCAAGGACACGCAATACATAAAATAATTGGGAGGAAATATGATGTCACCGTATGAAGACAGTGGGGTCGATAGAGGTTAAGCTTCCTCAAACAATGTGATTTCCTTTTCATATCAAAATGTCTACATTTGTACACAGGAAGCCAAAAGAATGCACTATTATAATGCACTTCCTGGACTACCACATTTCTGCAAAAACTTGAAATATCTCTAATAATCAAATATCAAAAGATGAAAAGCAAGATATAGAGAATTATCCGGTTGAGGGGTCATTAATCTACCGAGGCTGAAAGCCGAGGAGGATATCACCCTCCGAAATTAAATAATTCTGTCGCCGCTCCATTGGACCATGTGATGCTGAATCATTGAATGTAGCTTAAAGTGAAAAAGTGCAAAAGGGTCCTTTCCTGTATGTACAAAACACCACACACAGATGCAGACACACCATTCTTTAAAACGTTATGAGAGATAATGGAAGTTCATGGTTTGTGTTCACCTTTTCATGGACTTAATTCCTCTGAGCCTATTGAAGCAGGAGGAGTTATGAGACACCAAAAAGAGAACTTTATTTTCCCCTCACACTCTAAGGTTGTGAAAAGGAAGGGTGTGTATATGTGAGTGGGTGTGATCGTGGTACATTAAATGAAAATGGATCATACATCAGACGAGTGAACTATATCACCCTCCACCATGCTGATGTAGCCATTTGTAAGACTTGAACCGCAAGAGTTTTGTATGAGGCAAATTGATTCTAGAGCGAAACAACAGGCCTTTGCCTCACAGGCTTACTGCCACAATAAACACACCTGGGCCACACTGGTTCAGCACAATCAGTATTTATGAGACGCAGCGCGTCGTCGTTCAGACATGCCCATCTCAATGAGGCTTGCATGTGTAGTGGACCAGCAAAAGACGCCGTGACTTTTTCTCCCCTTTCCCATTTTCTCTCACAAAGTTCCTCTGAGTTTCCTGCGTGGCTCTCCACGTCTCTCACCTCCCCAGACAAATAATTTTTAGAGGAATGTTTGCACATGGATTAAAAGCCTGGCTATTGAGAGCTCGACATGTTTGGGGGGGCAACGAAACAATACGCATTTTCGCAAGGGTTGAGTGGCAAGGTGACTGCTTCTCTTCCCCCGTCCCCATTTCTTAGACATTAGAGTTGGGAAAACACAAACAGACCTGCCAGCTCTTCTATAGCACCAAAGCCCAAAAACAAACAAGAGGCAGAGAAGAAAAAGACAGCACAACCAAGGAGCCACTTAGCTTCCCCCTGGCCTTCAACGGAAAATCCTGTTTTCTCTTTTCTTCAGTACACTGCTCCCTCTTTTCAGGTCACGGCGTGGACACAGCTGCCGACGAATGGAAGGCCGCAAAGCCGTCTGTCCTCTGGAGAGCGGATTTGTCCTGTAGCTGTGTAACTGGCAACCTGCTGTCATGGGAGGAGGATTGGAAACCCTCAAACAAAAGGGTGTTAAGAATAAAGGTCAATCGAACAGCTTCATAATGATCCAATAACTCTCCCTCACAGCATGCTAGCGTTCCTTTTTTTCATCCAGTACCATTATTGTTTTGAACTCCTATAGTCTGTATTTGAGGATTTAGAGCGTTTTAAAAAGCACTAAACCACCAGGAACCAGGTAGAAAAATCCATGCTGCTATTAGCATTCCTGCCATGTTAGGGGAAATGAGTGTCTCCACTGGGTGTTCATAACCTTTTCATCACTTCTTATTCCACCAGTGCCTATATTATCCCAGTTTCATCACTTCATTTTTTATTGGAGAGGAGATGACCCAGATTTGTAATGAGGTAAAGAGTTTTAGAGCTCAGTATCAGTTTCATATAGAAAAGACTTATATCTGTTATTATAAGGACAGTATGTGCCACAGTGGTGTATTGATTAGGACTCACAGCATAAAGACTCTCGGTTTGAACCCCATGCCCAGCATGGGTGTTTGGCTTGTGTGGATTTCCTCTGAGTGTCCTCTAAGTTTCCTCCAACAGACCACAGACCTTCACATTAAGCTATTTGGTTATTCCATGTTGTCCCTAGGCATGATGCGGATTGGCGCCCCTCAAGTCATACAGCCTATAGTCCCTATAGTGAAAAGAGAGATGTCTACAGTCCTCGTTAGGACCACAGCTCAAGAATGAATGGATGCCTGGAAGCAGTTTAGAATGAGATCAACACGAATAACAGACAGATATTGGGGGATTATTTTAAGATTCCATAGCGAGCAGAGGACAATGCAGAAGACATGGTATTGAGGAAATCAACCACCTATTTCACTTGTTGTGAGTGAATCTTTTTTGGGTGTGTTTTGCTGTCTCATACATCTGACATCCAACCTTGGACACAAACCATCACAATCCAAGTGAAGCACTTTGAAATCTTCCTCCCTCAAAAGCCATCTGATAGAGCTTTGTAAAATCCAGCGCCATGAGCCTTACTCAAGCATAACTGCAACTGAAACATGCCTTCCAAGAACAGCACTATGAGGCAGCACCCACTAAACCACAAGCACACTCAGAGCTAATCCTGGCCCACCACTTCTATGTTTCCTGCTGCAGATTTACTGCAGTTGCATTTGCTAAATTTTGCTTTTGCCCTCTCTGAGTGGGTGTAAAAGAGAGCATGCCTGTTCTCTTGAGGATTCTGCAGTCTGCTGATGATTCTCGTGCTGATCCTCAGGCCCTGACTGGGAGCCAAGATTGGGACGTCCAATAAGGGTCCATCAAAAAATGCGGTCTCCTGGAAAGGAAACTGTGGGCGAATGCATGTGTACTTAAGCTATACGTGCTTTCTGGCTTTTTATTTATTTTTTGTAATGCGGTTTTCTGCTTCTATGTCTTTATGTATTAAATTTATAGCATACAATCTATAAACTATTCTTTTGTGTCTATACATATAAATGTATATATACATACACACACACACACACATACATATATACAGTATATATCATTATTTCAGTTTCTTTAATATTTTGTATATGTACTGTTGAACAAATGAGGTACGTATCAATGTGTACACTTTGTAGTAAACATCCGAATTTGGGCCTGTATATGTTTCCCAGCATGTATGTGCATGTACTGTATGTGTGTACGTGACTGGTGGTGCCCATGTTTGTGTGCAGAAGCACATGAGGCTTGCAGAGGTAAGTGAGCATTACGGTGCAAGCCAGTGAATCCAGCATGGGACCACAACTTAGCCTACCCCTCTATTTCAATCTATGCAGAGCTGTGATTATGGGAGTCATACAGAGGGAGGGAGAGAGGATGTGCTGTTTAGAAACTGCATAGGAAAGAGTGCTGGAGTGCTGAGTTGACAAATGTGACCGAAGTCTGCCAGTAAAGCAGCCCAACAATACACTCATATACATATTAAAATGTGACTGTATCGTTATGAGTCTACGTACGATTTTCTTTGTAACCCTTGGAGCTCCGCAAAAACGAATGTGAAGTATGTAAATGACTCAGATTTTAAAACATATCCAATCACTGTCTTATATAGCAACATATAAAAAAGAGAAAAAAATTGTTAATTTTAATAATCATTCGAATGTAAGTATTTATGCATAACACATCATACAGATTTTTACCGATCGCTTACAAAATACATGCCATTCTCTGTTTGCTGGCCATGTGACTAGCTGCTATTGCTAATATGTATAATTAGCATTAAACTCAAATTGTTAATTAAGTAAAAAAATTGTATTAGAGTGGGACACATTTAGAGATTTCAGTATTTGAATACTTTGTAAATGTAAATAAAGATGGCATGTCTTCATTCTGTCTGACATTATGCATTTAATGCTTTAGATTTTGTTTGTCTCATAAAGACTCAATTTCACTGAATGCCAGATGGCTTCCAACGTACTTCTTACAGCATGTTCTTCTCTACAAAGATGTAGCTTACAGGCATTCACGAATTGACGTAGTGGAGTACATGTAAAATGTACTTCAGCAATAATTTGTTGTGAATTAAATTTGACTAAGTCTGGGTTTACACTAGGGCATGATGGCTGCAATCCCCATGATTTGAGAGAATCGTGATAAGCATGGGGGTTTGTGGGATTGAATCGTGATGATATCGGGGAAACTTGGTGGATTCATGATGATCACGACGACTGTGCCAAATTTTTGACTGTCAACAATTTTGCCGTGATTATTACGATGTATTACAATTTGACGCCAATTGTAACAGAACGTGGGAATCGTAGAGGAGTTTGATGAACTTGGAAACACGATTCCTTCAAGTTTCATCTCTTGGATGCACCCTGCCTCCTTTTTATACCCCAGCCGTGCTTCAAGAGTGGTCATAAATCGTGGAGCTTCCCGCATTTTAAATTGCAGACATCGCGGACACCATGCTCCAGCGTAAATCCAGGGTAACAGTTGTATTATAACCATTTAGTATATGACCTGTAATTATTATGCAGTAATTTAATTATTTGTATTCCATTAGTTCATTCATTCATTTTCTGAACCGCTTAAACCTAATTAGGGTCGTAGGGAGGCTGGCGCCCATCTCAGCCAAATCTGGGCGAGGGCAGAGTACACCCGGACAGCTCGCCAGGTGATCGCAGGGCTTCCCTTTTAGTTAGTGTTTAAATATACATGTTATACAGGTACATTACATTATTGTTTAATGATATTCAATTGACAAAAGTCAATTATTACTATGTTATATATATATATACACTTACACATCCATCTACAATTTAAAAAGCCAATGTATACTTCTGCATTGATTCTACACCATAGGCCTCATGCCACACCCTACCTACGCCATAGCCTGACGTGGCTACAACGACTGTGATTGATCCGCATGCTAGCATCACATTTCCTCCTCTGCATTTCTGGAAATCTGCTATCACAATACTGTGTTAATATAAATATATAAAGTGCAAATCTCTGTAGTGACTGCAGTTCATTACAACAGCCAGTTTATCCTGCATCTAATCTCGTGGATTTATTGCTAGTTATGATAAAGTGTTTTGAGCTACTCATACTGCTGAGTACAGACAAGCTAAAACACTTCAGAAGCTTTTAGTGAGAATTCACTTCGTTTATAAGTAATCACACAGGGTTTCTTTTCTCCCAGTATATTTATTTCAAAACATCATTCTGCTAGTGTTATTTTCTGTTTATAATTCCTGCAGTGAAACAGAACTTGCATTACTATTACTCTACTTATAAAAGCAGTAAATTCTGGTATGCTTCGCGCTTCACTAGGTGTCAATGTTATACCTGTGGCTTAGATTCGATACAAGATTATAAATCGGCTTTTCGAGACCCAGGACCATACATGTGTTTTCAGAAAGAGAATCTCATCTTGCAGTGTTTATGCACATGTTTACACATCCAGACACTTATAGACATTTAGAAGTCAAGGATAGTTTGTGCCACAATGCTCTACATTTCATAGGCTGGATGTGATCATAACCATGAACAGCCATTCTGATCACCACACACCAAGACCTCGTTGCTGAACATTTCTTTTTACATTTATATTTATACTGATGGCATTTGATAGATAGATGCCCTTTTTTATAGCAACTTACATTTTTATCTCCTTCATAGAACTGTTGAGCAATTGAGGATTAAGGGCCTTGGTTCAAGGTAGCAACATGGCAGGGATGGGGCTTCTGATCGGTAACCCAGAGCCTTAACCACTGAACCACCACTGGCACCATTTCATTTTGTCTTACTTTGGATTGCAATCACCTCGTGCTTACTTTGAGGCAAAAATGCCACGCAATCCAAAATGAACACAGGCTTTAGGTCCTAAGTGACTTTAATCAAACACATCAGGAAATCTCTGTAAATTAGCTATGGGTCCAAATGAAAACAGCCCATTTCGACTTTGCAGTGGCTCAGCGGAACATCAGATTAATCCTCCCTGACAGTTATACTCACGCAAGAAATTAATTGAAGGGGTTGAGTTACATTCGGCCAAATTTATAGTCACCCTAATACGTATGTCTGTCCACAAGTGACCCAGCCACAGACATGCCTGGCTAAGGGTAATGCTGATAAAAAATTACCAGAATAATTAAATCCATGCTTGTCTGAGAGCCACTTTATAAACATTAGGAGTGAATCTTTAACACTTGGTGCCAGACTGTTTGCTCCTCAAAACACCCACACTCTTCTAAGAGCTTAGGAACTGGAAATTGCTCTTTGAGTCTGAAATCTGAGTAAACTTCTCCTTCCAAAAGACTTTTTGGGTACTTTGGCTGCTATTTGGAGACATAATTGGATGACAATAATGTCATGGGAACGGGGAAGAGAAACACAAAGAACAGGAAAGAGCTGTGCCCTTCAAGAGCAATACGGCAGGCTGAGAGCTGAGTAAACTGGTTAGCATGAGCTGATATCAGGTGAGGTTCAGAATGAAGCTAGAACCTGTGCGAGTGGAGGGAATGTATCAAAAGGTTAACTCCATTATTGCAGGTTTCTGAACTGGAAAAAAAGGGGAATTGAAGTTTTGATTGAAAACAAATGTCAGGGGAGATGGGCTTGGCTTAGCTGGGGGGTGAGGTTCTTCTAGAGTTTGTCACATATCACATCATATTTAACATGGAATAAGATCTGTGTCTATGTTAGACTTTCACTGTGGACGTGAACCATACATACGTGTGAAATAAACAGAGGACCAAAGCTACTCTTAAAAGAACATTTTATAGCTTAACAGCCATTAGTATCCTTGGCTGGAGCCAGAAGTAAACATACTAAAGAAAGCTTCTCTTTTTCTTATTCTACCTATTGTCCAATAGCCACAGGAAGCAAAAAAGGAGGACAACTCAACAGTTCACCACACACACACTTAGGTTTTAGGCAAATGTCTTTGTGGGTCACGGGTAGGAGAGGACTCCACGGGGCGTCTTTTTTACTTGCTGTCAAATTCCCCAATGCCTGTGCTTGACCTTGCTCCTAAAACAGCACTCCAGTCTTTCTGCATGGCTGACCCTCCGAAAAAACTCTCCTCCTGAGACTTTTCAACAGCTTTCCATCCTCTCCTTACACCACACCACCCCCCAACTCCACCTTCTCATCCTCACAGGAAAGAGCAAAGGACGCTCAAGCCCCGGCACCTGGAGTTCCATTTCCAGGGCCTCTTCAGCTTTCAGCACCGTGAGCTTGTCAGACACTTTGGCGGAACGGTCATGCTTCCTCAAAGAGCAGGAGATGGGTTAGCATTTCATTCGTCATCTAATATTTGTATGAAACAGCAAGGTAGAATAGGAATCTCTAGCCTCATCAACTTAAAGATACATATTCAGTTCGTCACTACATCCAGTACAAAGCTAGAGGGGTGCCCCCCTATATATATATAATATATATATATATTATCAGTCAAGCCCAAAATTATTCATACCCCTGGCAAGTTTTGACTTAAAGTTACTTTTTTCTTTTTTTTTTTTGGACCAGAAATGATACAGGCTTCTCCCTAAAGATAATAAGACGATGTACAAGAGGCATCATTGTGGAAAAAAAATTTTTTTCAGTTCTTATTTACATTTGAACAAAAAGTGCCAAGGCCAAAATTATTCATACCTTTTGCAAACTGTCACAGTCTATCGCAAAATCCAAAGTTCTTAATTACCCTGATTCATTGGGAACAGCTGTTTTAATCAACTCAACAGGTGAAAAACAGCAGCTCTCTGCAGTTGGTATGTGGACAGTCATGGCTGAGACAAAAGAGCTCACTGAGGACCTGCGGCTGTGCATTGTGGCTGCTCACAAGTCAGGAAAGGGCTATAAGGCCATATCTAAATGTTTTCAAGTTCCAGTGGCTACAGTGAAAAGAATTCTTAAAAAATACAAGACATTCCGCATTGTGGAAAATCTCAGTGGACGTGGTCGGAAGCCAAAAGTGACACCTGTGCTGGCCAGGAGGCGAGTGAGAGAGGTGTAAAAGAATCCAAGGATCACCACCAAGGCCATCCTGGTGAATCTGGGCTCTGCTGGTGGCAACGTCGCAAGGCATACAGTCCAACGGACACTGCTGGGTTGCACGGACGCAGACCAAGGAGGACGCCACTTCTCCAGATAAGGCAAACAAAAGCCTGCTTCGCCTTTGCAAATGCTCATCTGGAAAAAGAAGAAGACTTCTGGTCTTCTGTTCTATGGTCAGATGAAACAAAATTTAATTGTTCAGCCACAATGATGTATCCTTCATTTGGCGTAAAAAAAGGAGAAGCCTTCAACCCTAAGAACACCATCCCCACTGTCAAACATGGTGGTGGGAACCTAATGCTTTGGGGTGTTTTTCAGCCAATGGACCAGGAAATCTGATCACAGTAAACAGCACCAATAAAAAAGAGAAATACATCAAGATTCTCAACAACAACATCAGGCAGTCTGCAGAGAAACTTGGCCTCATTAACGTTTTGCAGTGGCCCAGCCAGAGTCCTCACTTGAATCCAATTAAGAATCTGTGGAGGGAGCTAGATCAGGGTGAAGGCAAGGAGACCCTACAACTTTTAAGTGTTGAAAGAACTCTTCGCTAAAGATGAATGGGCTAAAATACCAGTGGAGACGTGCAAAATGCTGGTCAGCAATTATAGGAAGTGTTTGATTGCTGTAATAGCCAATAAAGGCTTATTGAAACCATAAAAACATTAATTAATTCATCCGTTCATTCATTTGCCTCTGGGCAAATGCAGGGTAGACCCTGAACAGATAGCCAGACCATCGCAGGGCAACACACACACACACACACACACACACACACACACACACACACACAACAATTCACACTCACACCTAGAGGAAATTTGGAACAGCCAATTAGCCTAATGTGCTAATGTCTATGGACAGTGGAAAGAAACTGCAGTACCCGGAGGAAACCCACACAAGCACGGATTTGAACATGCAAACTCCACACAGAAATGCTCTCAGCAACCAGATAACGAACCCAGGACTTTCTTGCTGTGAGTCAGGCGTGCAAACCACTATGCCACTGTGCCACCCACCATAATAACATGTTAAGTCATATAACTTGCTTAGAATTGGCATTTACTAATTAACCGCACAGACTAAAAGAAGGGGGTATGTAGGCCTGTAAATGTAACAACCCGAAGAGTCCAGCTATAGGCCCTATTTAGTGTCTGTACACGGTGACCCATGGATTAATGACTATACATTCATCTATCTAAACATTGTTTCTCTGACTGTGGTCTGAGCTAGCTCGTAACCAAAATACATGATCAATGTTTATCACTCGTGAATATTTTACCAACACAGTGACAACCAATATTGATTGGTAGCACCAACCAATTCATGTGGGTTATTTGAGTTTCCGGTAACCAAAATATTGGTTATTACAACCAATATTCTGATAACCACTTAGACTGTTTACATTTTTAATTAGTCACTTCATACTCTCAAAGGCTAAATTACAAAATTTTCATATGTCAATTTGTTATACAGCATATCAAAAGGTTTGCTTCACTGAACTTATTTTGTGGTGACACACCCCATATTAGTGGTCCATCTCTAAAACTTGCCAGAAATATTTCACTAGAAATGCCAAAAGCCCAATAAAACCAAACCTGCCTTAAAACATATACAGCATATTGTGTCTGTAACTTATTAAGGAGACAGAATAACCATGAAAATGCACATCAACATTAAGAATGAAAAACACATTATTTCTCTGTAGCAAATATATTTTTTTGCCAAAAATAGATTGAGACCTGATCATTCACACCCATAATGTGTTTGTTGAATATCCTTTTCCAGATTTGTCCACTTTTGTTATTGGAATAGCCTGAACTCTTCTAGGAGAAGTCTTTCCATTAGATTTTGGAACGTGCCCATGTGGATTTGTGCTCTTTCAGCCACAAGAGCATTAGTGAGGTCAGGCGAGAAAACCTAACGTGCAGTCAGCATTGCAGTTCCTCCTAGAAATGATCTAACTTTGTGGCAAAAGTTTAGGGAAGACCCACACGTGGATGAGATAGTCAGGAGTCCATAATCTTTTGGTCATATGTGGTAATTTTACCACTGAGACAAAAGTAGATGGTAGTATATCATTAAAGGGGCCTATTCTCTTACCAGGCATGGTAAATAAACATGCATAGATAGAGATACAGTGTTATATCATGGAAATTCTTCTGTTTCTCAACATTTGATCTCGAACTTTTCTACTTTCTACGGATTGGTGTTGCACTGCCAAGTTGTCACGTATGTGCAAGATCATTCCATCAATCATGGTTATGTTACTGTTAGTGTAAACAGATACAGAACCACAACAAGATGTGAAATAGGTAAAGGAAAGATTGGGGTGGTTTCAGTGAGAATCCTTTGTATTCAGCAAAATGAACTGATAATGGAAGATAAAACAAGTCTATTCACTAGTGAATGCATGCCTTTAAATATTTAATTAGAAATCTGTGTTTTAGACTACATTCACATCACATACTTTATTGCACTTATCAGATTTTTTATCTTTCAGATTAGTATTGTTTATGTTGATGCTTTGCTATGTAGCAACATGTATCCCATACCTGTTTATATGTTGAACCCAATTTCCATATGCACGCATCTTTTTTGGAACACTACTTGGTTCCCACTACTACTTGGTAGTAGGTCCTTTCCAGCTTTGATTGTTCTTTTTTTTTCAGTCATTCATTCATTCATTTTTTTAAGCCACCTAATCCTAATTATGGTCACAGTGAGGCTGGCGCCCATCTTAGCCAACTCTGGGCAAAGGCGGGCTCACCAGGCCATTGCAGGGCCAACACACATATAACCATTCACACTCACTCTCACACCTAGAGGCAATCTGCAACCGGCAATCAGCCTACTGTGCATGCTTTTGGACTGTGGGAGGAAACCAGAGTACGTGGAGGAAACTCGCATGCAAGCATGGGGAAAACATGCAAACTCTTCATGACTGAGTTTCTAATTACCTTACACACTTAGCTATAACAGTTTACATCCAGTAGTCACAAGTGTCTATAACAAGTAACTATGACAAAAAAAAAAATTCCAACCCCATCAACTGAGACCACACCCACTTTTGTAAGTGTGAGTGGGCATAATTGACATGCAGTGATCTTTGCGAGGGGAAATAGCCTCAGCATGTGCATGAATTGTTCATGCTGCAGAAGGACGCCGGAGGATATTTTGAGACATTTCGTGATATTTTACATCTCTGCTCAAATGAATAAAACATGTCTAACACCACTGTGTGCTGCTTCAGTAGAGTGTAGAACCCGTTACTATAAACAAACTCTAAGTCATCATTTGGATAATTAGGATTTCCAGCGTAATTGAGCTGTAATTTTTAGTATAGGTTACATTGACACTTAAATATTTTTACACCCTCCCAGTGCTTAGGTTGCAGGTGATTGCAGTCTATGCACAGCATGTTTCCACCAAGACGTTATGGGCTTCCAGAGTCAGCTGGAAAAATAGTGGAAAACCTCACTTTCCTGGCCAGGTTGGAAGAGCAGTTTTGAGTATAATCAACGAGGATGTGGTGATAAAAAGGATGTGAATGGAGTTCAAGTATCAGTTCAAACCAGTTCCCAACTTAACAATACAGCCAACGCTCCTTTTGCTGCTGGGCTTGAGTTGAGGGGTCTAAAATTACCTTTTGATGAGTTGGTGTCTGTCCCTGGTTGTGTGTGTGTGTGTGTAATAGTAGTGAGGATGGGCGGAAGAACTGCTCAGGCTACAGCTCTGTGACCTTGGGCCAAGCATCAGTAGGAGCAGGTAAGGGGGCTGCTGGGCCCCGGTTGGGCATCTCAGCTTTCACTCAGCAAATTTCATTAAAACAGGCTCCCCAAAGAGCCTTTCATCTTTACAGCCAAAAGCTCTTCCGGCCCAAGTGGACTCATTTGCTGAGAAACGGCTTTGAGCTACTTTAAGTCGTTGTTTGGCTATTCCCGTGACCGGGGTTCAGGATTCTTTCTTTTTTTTTTCTCTCTCTGGTGATGAATGTTTTTGTGTGCATGTTTGAAGGACAAAGTACCAGCATCAGGCTGAATCATTCATGCACACAGTCACTCCCCAAGCTGGTAATGGGCTCTGTGAGTGAGAAATGAGTGTAAGTGCGATAGGTTCTATGCTGTCAGATCTGGGTACAGATGGCCAGTTGGATGTTAACTAATGGTAATAACACATGAAGCTTAAACCAAAGTTTGGCACCTCTTAAAACACAGATAATGCTACACCACACACATGAAAGGTTTATATGCTGCCCAACCAAAAGAAAAGTCACACACTCTAATATTTTGTTGGAGTGCATTTAGTCTTGATTACAAGTGCCTTTAGTTGCTACAGTTGGTCAGGTCGAGGCTCAGCAACATTAATGTAGCAATAAAATGAAGTCAGCTGTTGACCTGAATGCACTGAATGACCAGGTTATCACGGCAAAGGACTTTTTCTTCCCGGATGGACAGATATAAAATAAGAATTGGGGCTTAAATAGTGAAAAGTGGTTCAGGGAGCATGAGGAATCATTTTGAACTGGCACCACAGAGTCCTGACCTTAACCCTACTGAAAGTCTTTAGGATGTGCTGGAGAAGACATTATGGAGTGGTTCAATTTTCCCATTATCAGTACAAGATGTCGGTGAAAACTGAACCTAACACTGGATGGAGATAAATGTTGTGATGTGGCTTAAGTTTGTCAAAACAATGCCATGGTGATAACGTGCTGTCACTGAGATGGGAGCCATCCTCCCTGTGTCCCTAATTAGGATTAAGCTGTTCAGAAAATGAATGAATAAATAAATAAATAAATCTATCTATGAGAATAGTGCAGTGGGCACTGCCTAATCGGGCAGTGGTGGCCCAGTAGTAGGGTGCTGGATTACTGATCACAAGGTTGGGGGTCCAAGCCCCTCTATCAACGGGATGTCACTGCTGTCCCCCCAGTGAAGCTAACTGGGTTATCAAAGGCTGGCGATGTCTCTCACTGTCTATGGTGAGAGGCATGTAAAAGAACCATTGTTGACTTTTGTAAAGAGTAGGCTGTATTTCTGTCAACGTGTTTCTGCCCTGTGATGACCTGGCGAGCTGTCTAGGGTGTACTCTGCCCTCGCCAATATTCGGGCAACAATGCACATTTCTCATCGTTACCCAGACTACAGTGTTTGAGGATCCTGGAGCCTTGGAGTCTTCGGACAAACTTGTGAAATAGACAGCTATAAAGATTATTCATTGACAATTGTAAAGTTTGCTCATAATATTTACTCTCCTACATTAAATAAAAGATTAAATTAGCTAACAAAACTTTAAAATCTTTTCATAATGCAGAAGAAATCAACAAATTACTCAACATTGGGCCTCATTTTTCATGATGGAGAGTAACCAATTTACACACAATAAAAGTATGGTATTCATGTAAATCTAGTACAAAAAGTTAGAAAGCTATGAAAGCTCCTGATTTTTTTGTAGCTTGAAACTTAATGAGATTCATTAGTGTGACAGGTTAGGAGATGAGTCTTAAATACAGTTTGTATTCGACTATACACAAAAATTTCATAAACAGGATGTTAAAGTGTGCTCATTCAATGCCACATTATGTGCTTCGTCATTTACAAGTGATTATCATTTATTAATATGTACGTGGTAGAAAGTCTGTATTACTGATTACTTCATTCTTTTAGTTCAGTTTAGTCTGCAAAAAGATTTGTACATGACTTTTCTAAAACATGAATGAAACCCATAGTTTTCAGAAAGCGTAGTTCCAGTTTCAATAATAAAATAAAACTGTTGACACTGCAAGAAAAATTAATCCCAAATCAGTAAAGACAAAACAAAAAAACACCCACTAAATTAGAAATCAACAGTTCGCCCAGAGTTGGCTGAGATGAGCGCCAGTCTCCCCGCAACCCTAATTGGGATGAACCGGCTTAGAAAATTAATGAATAACAATAACAATAACAATAATAATAACAATAATAATAATAATTATTATTATAATAAACAATGATTAGCATGAAGTAAATTTACTTGTAAACTGTAAAATATTTGAAAATTATATACCATATAGACAGACAAATCAATTATATAAATAGATATTATAGAAGAATCTACACTTCCTCATGGTGAGCTAAAATCAAAGTGTTGTTAGAAACTGACTCTGATCCACCATATTCACACTTCAGCCCTTATGTCCACTTTTATTGAGCATCTACCTTCTTTAGTCCCATTCAGATATGTCTGAATTAGGGTGGAATGACCCACCCAGGACCAGGGCAAGCTTTCTCACAGTAGCTCTGGTTTCCAGTGGCAGTTCCTCAGTAAAACCTCCATTCATTTGGGAATCCAGGCAGAAAATAGGCAGCTTTAAATAATCTAGTATTACAGCATCTGTCTGTACTGTGGAGAGGGGAAAATCACGCTCCCAAACCACAGATGTGTCGACTGCTCCATTGACACATCGTCAGAGAAAAAAAAGCTTCTAGCACTTCTCAGTTCAGCCATCGGCTTTGCCGATGGATGAAACTCTCACTTAGAAGAGTGGCCCACTGGCTGCAATGCTGAGAATGAACTGGGGACCTTTCTCTAAGGCAGCATGTTGGTAGATTTAGTTTTGTTGAGCATGGAGTCACTTAGCAAGTTAATATCCTTAGGGTTAATAGTGAAAGCTATAGAAAACCGAAAAGACTGGCAAGACCATGTGACCAAGCATGGCCAGACTGGGTCCCACGAGTGCAAATATATAGTCCAAATGGCTCACGGCTGGTGCTAATTGCACCTGCAATTATTAATACTTACAGAATTCAAAGCAGAAACAAAAGAGCAGTGCAGGATTGAACAAGCAATGTTTGTTTCTCTAGTGGCGGATGAGGTCAGCTGAACTGCGTGGACAGAAAACACTTTGTGGATCAGGGTCATTCATGATTACTGAGCCTACCATCTTCCATGTACCATTAAATCCACATGGACTGTGTTCCCCAAAGTCTTCAAAGGTGTTCAAGAGCATGTGCGCACCCACATTTCCCCAACATCTGATGTGTATTCCCCTCGTCATGAGAAGTCTAGGTTTGCCACATAAACTAAAGTCAAGCCCACCAGTACACACAAGGCTATACAAGCCTCCATCACCACACACGAACACCCCACATGCACTGGAATAAGAAAAAAAAACAAAACAAAAAAAAAACCCCACATATATATATATATATATATATATATATACATACATTCACTGCATAACTTTTTTTTAACATAACCATATTGAGAAACATCAAAAAGAAGAGTGCCAAAGAAACTTTCATGATATAATAAAACCATATGAGGCAGAAAGGTCTGGAGAGTGTTTGGTGGCCCAGATGACGCTACAAAGAACACATAATCGATCTCACGTGTGCTGTTGTGAGCCTTCAAGTTGAGGTATCACCGGTAAAAAGAAAGCAAATTCAGAATATGATGACTGAAGAGCAGGAATGTGCCAAGTAAGTGTTTCAGTCAAACCCCTGCTTTAAGGGCAAGAGGGAGGTTTAGCTTCACATTTAGCTCAAGTTGTAAATATTTGGGTGGAGACGTTGAGTGACATTACGATGGCATGCCTCCTTAGCACAGAGTTTAAGCAGAAAGACGGAGTGAAGTGCTAGGCTGCCTCTCCTCACACCGCAGTTACTCAACATTGAACTGCACCTAATAAAACTCTCGCATACATCCTTCCCAAGGTTAGGAAGTCTTAAAAGGGAGATAATGTGGCAGCAAGTCCATTTTTCTGCTCTGAATAAAAAGTCTGTTTTCTAATCCCCTATGAGACACGGTCACTCAACAAGCCTACACCTTCCCCACACTATACATCTCAATCAAATCTCAGAGATTCTTTTCCTTCATGTTCTCAAAGATATCTCAAAAAAGAGCAAAGAAGCTTGGCTTTTCTGAGGAGCCTCAGCTACATTACAGCATTTTTCCAGCTTTTCCTAATTATAGTGTCCTCAGTGGTGGGACCTGCAAAAGGAGCTCACCTCGTTACAGCTTCAAGCAAAACGAAATGATGCCTAAAACCTGTTTTCTTTGGCAAGAAAGGTTATAACACTGTCATCAGTGGGAACTGGGAAATTAGCGTGCTCTGTTTCCCTTTCACATTACTTTCCCTTCTCCGTGATTAATAGGTGCAAGTAAATCCAATTTTCAAAAATCATTTGGGTGAGGGAAAAAATGTACAGCAAGAAAAATAATGTGGTAATGTCAATGTGCCCAAACTTAAGTAAGGGGCAAGCTATTCTGGAATGTTGGATTCCCCTGGCAGGAGATTCTCCATGGTAGCTTATATCCCCCTGCTCTGAGTCTCCGGACAGCGAAGGATTCGGATGAACCTTTCCACAAATGAGTGCTGTGTTTTTCCCATTACACCCTCAGTGTGATACAACACTGACTTCTCCATTTAAGATGTATACCAGACTGACCATATTACCACAACCTGCGGGATTTCCTGATTTGCTGTATTTCCCCTCTCACCATATTGTTCTTATTGACCTTTGAATTCACTAAACTCAATCTTATATGCCACCAGAAAACACGCCATATTGTTAGATTTAAAATGTTTCCGGTGTCTAATAGCCAGGACATTATCACACTAATTGAACTTGACAGTTGTTCATTGCTATAATAAAGGGGGAAAAAAGGCACAAAATATACACACTTTCGTAATAATTTACCAGAACCATACCAACACAGTGGCATAGTGGTTAGCATGTCCGCCTCACAGCAAGAAGGTCCTCGGTTTCGGGCCCCGTGCTCAGCAAGGACATTTCTGTGTGGAGTTTGCATGATCTCTCCGTGCTTGTGTGGGTTTTCTCTGGGTGCTTCAATTACCTCCCACAGTCCAAAGGCATGTATTAGGCTAATTGGTGGTAAGTGTAAATGGTTGTGTGTGTGTTGGCCCTGCAATGGTCTGAGAAGATCTTCAGGTTGT
>JAQMYF010000024.1:45588726-45609019 GCA_030014195.1 Neosilurus mollespiculum | reverse complement strand
GTTGTAACCCCCCCCCCCCCCCCCCCCCACACACACACACACACACACACACACCTTTGCTTGGAGTTGGCTGGGATCCAGCCTTCCTGTGATCCTTACGAAGTACAAAGTGGTTCAGAAAATGAAATGAAATGGAATATCAAAAGGCAGATGCATTTCGGCACTGAGCCATCTTCAACGTCGTGTTCATTACTACAACTCATTCGTTGCTGTGAGGCATTTCGTCCAAAGGTCTGAAACGAATAAACATCTAACATTCAGACTGTCTATTTCACAACAAAATATTGTACTTTGATCTGTAAATATAATCTTTTGCGATCAGACCAGTCAGGAGAGATAGACCAGATGTAAGCCTAACACTGTTCTATGTCTGTCTGACAGCAGGCATAATATTGCAAATAAACCATATCTTTCATGAAGCCAGATATTGCAGACCTTTACTGCAGTAATTCCTGGAGAATCTCTGGAGCAAGAAATCTGTTGACATGTTCACAGAAAAATCTTAATGATATTTTCCTTTCATGTAATAAAAAGTGAACAGGTGGACTGTTATACTGCAACAAAGTCACAAAAAGATGTAAAAATAAGTCAGTTTGAGCCATCCATCCATTATCTCTACTACGTTTCCATCATGGTCGCTGGGGAAGTGGAATCCCAGCTGACTTCAGACAAGGAGCGACGTACACCCTGAAAAGGTCACCCATTTATTACAGAACTAACACGTAGACGAACAACCATTCACACTAAAATATACGCCTATGGGCAGTTTAGAGTAGCATAGCCATCTGTATGTCTTTGGACTGTGGGAGGAAACCAGAGTATCTGAAGGAAACCCACGTAAGCACAGGGAGGACATGCAAACACTATACTGATATTCCCCAGTCAGCTGTGAGGTTTACACCAAGAACATTTTGGCCAACATGTTGATCACTAAGCCACCATGCCACCCTGTCAGCTTGATTACAATATGAAACGCCTTACATTTGGAGACAGTTTATTATGATGTCCAACATAATGTTCCTATATTAATTAAGCAGCAAGTACACTGCAAAATAATAACTTAAACTCCTAAATCTGAGAAGAAAATGACTTAATGCTAAGAAAAGAAATCAAAGAAATCTCAAAATAAACTGGTTCCAGTTTACTAACAGGTTTAAAAAATCTCAGATTTCGTGTCTTGTAGTCTTCTCATATGAAATGCTAGATTGTTTTAACTATATTCAAGATACACTTCCCGGGCAAAAAATGACATCACGCACTATAATATTTAGTTGGAGCACCTTTAGCTTTGATTTCCGCGTATTCCCACCATGGCATTATTTTGACAAACTTAAGCACCATGACAACATTTATTCCCATCCAGAGTTGGGTTCCTCTTTTACCAACATCTTGAATTGATGATGGGACAATTGGACCACTCCATAAAGTGTTCTACTGCACATCCTAAAGATTTTTCTAAAAATACGTTTATGTGTGAGAATGATCCCTCAAGCTCCCTGAACCCCTCTTTTACTATTGGAGCACCAATTTTATATCCGTCCATCAGGGAAGAAAAAGTCTGTTGATGGTATAACCTGCTTTTTCAGTACATTCAGGTCATCAGCTGACATCATGGGAGCAGCCGTAGGTTAATGGTTAAAGAAGCAGCTTTGGGACCGAAAGGTCGCCGGTTCGAATCCCTAACCTGCACGAAAAATGTGTGGCGGTCGGGGAGTGAGCTGCACCTTCCCTTCCTCCGCCATCATGGCTGAAGTACCGTTGAGCAAGGCACCTAACCTCAAACTCCTCTCCGGGCGCCCCAATGTGTGGCAGCCTACTGCTCCGAGTGTGTGTGCTCACTGTTTATATGGATGTGTGGTCACTTTGGATTAAATGCAGAGGATATAATTTCCCTGGCAGGATTAATACAGTATAGCAAAAAAAAAAATCATCGTTTTATTACTACGTAATGCTGCTGAGCCTCGACCCAACCAACTGAAGCAACAATGCCATGGGGATTACACGCTGTAATCAAGGCTAAAGGCTCGGCAAACCAAAAAAATTAGGGTGTGAGACTTTTTTGTTTTTGGCCAGGCAGTGTATATGAACTTGTTCAAAAAAAAAAACTAGAGGACCCAGGGGAAACCCATATCAGAGGAGAACATATGAAAATATAGACAGACAGTAATCCAAGTTTGAACCTGAGCTCCCTATAGCTGTAAGGTAAGCAATACTACTTCATGCATCAATTCAAACAATACATTGGATCATTTATGCTGTTATCATGAGACCAGGGGTTTTCATGGTAAGTTATTATTTTTCCTGCCTGCAAGGACTTTTTTTTTATTAGTAGTGTTGGCACCTCACTGTTATTTAATGTAGTCCTCTCCAATATTTTTCACATAAAGGCAATCAAAGGAATTCTCTTCCCTGAAGCTCGAAAGGAAGTGACGACCATCTGAGTGTAAGAATGCTTTCAACTGTCACATCCCGGCAGCGACGGGGATTAGCCACCTCTCTTTAGATTCAATTTGTTTGCCCTCGTTCCCACTGTTTCTTTGTTCATACTGTTTGTATATTACTTTAAGCTGCTGTTGATAAAGATTCCTGCAGATAATTTGAGCCTGTGTTATTCTGTTTCTGTTATTCCTTCTGGTGTAGCTTGTGAAATTTGCTACCTCAGCAGCCTATGCTATAACAAACTACCCAGGACCGAGGGCCTTGACTTGACTTTCTCTTTCCTTACTGTCACCACTCGGTGAATCTCATCGCATTGTCCGGGTGCAAACTGAAAACAAAAGCACATATTCCCTTAATATTTCTGTTCACGGAACATGAACAAGCTGATTTGTGTTCCTGTAAGAAAAACATGTAACCTGTGATTGTGAGAACAGTTGGACACACTGCTTTTTCATAGTGCTTTATAGCTTGTTTTATTAAAAAAGTCACTGAATATGATACTCAAGTGTGAAATATACCGCATGTATATAATCGCCAAGAAATATAACATGGCTCTTCCCGTGAGAATGACAACATGGAACTAGCAAGTATGATAAAATGAAGCGTTTCAGCACAACGGGTCCATGTGGTCCTCTAACTCGGCTCTTTTGTCTGTTTCTTTTGCTCAGCCAGTCCCAATCCATCCATAAGTAAACACCAAGTACGCATCACACCCACTTCAATTCATAACAGAAACGAAAAAACAACATACCACACACAGACAATTGCACACGCATACATTATAATCTAAGATTATAAAATCCTTGTGGGAGCCAGTTTGAAGTGCTGTGCCAAACAAAACGAGCATAATATAACAATTTATCTGCACACTTTTCAGCTTTTCATTTTGTGAGGCCACTCTGACGTTCCCATGTATGTCGTAGCGGCAGCAATGAGCCATGCATATTCAAGCAGCCGCCCGGGAGCGCCAAGCCAGGCATTCTGGCTTCATAACATTCAACCACCCAGCTCAAGGGTTCAGCCAAGTAACTCCTCACCGCTCAGTGGCCGGAATGACTAATAGATGCTCGAATATGTGAACTGGCTTTCTGGAGACGCACAGGGAGATAAAAGCGGAAAAACAACAACGAGGGAAACCGAGGAGAGGCGTCTGTTTCCACTTAGTACTTCTGAGTTCCACAACATTCCCCATTGTTGCTTGAAGGGGCCTGGCTGTGGGCAAAGTCTTCGTATTTTAAAAGTAAGTTGTAATTAGCTAAGTGACAACTGTGTGTGGACTCAAAGCAAAGGAAGCCTGCTAGTGAATCCTGTCAGTCAGCGTTCTCTTTCTTCCTCTCTTTGGCCAGCATCTCTCGTGGCATGTGCCGTCTGGACTGTAAACCGTGTCCACTTTCTTGGCAAGAAGACCAGACGGCCTTTTCTGGGTGACTGGAGCATTAAGGAAACCTTCACATAGTTGTCCGCTTGCCCAGTTGCTGATTGTACCAGGTCACTTTGTTTTAGCCGAAAAATGACGCGAAGAGGCCTTGTCACACTTTTACGATTGACTGTCCTGTCTGAGAGAAACACACGCCAGCCAGGCTATAAGCATCGCCAATTCGCACATCCACGCTAAACAGAGCAGCACGCAACAAATGTGCTGGCCTGTCAGAATTCCTCCTCACCCTTGTGTGAAAGGCAACAGCGGTGCTAGCAGGAGGGAGAAATCCAGTCAAGACGTAGGCTGTGGGTTTAACAGTGCTTTTGTTTGTTTTTCTTGCCTTGTTCCTAGATGCGCAATTTCATACGCAAAAAAAAAAAAGGCACATTCCTGGAGATCACTTTTGTGTTTAAGCTCACACTTGCAAAAACAATCAGCATGACCAAGAGTTCCAGTAAGGTTGCTGGCGAGTTTGAGGGCTTAAGCGGTTTAAGAACCCCGAGGAAATCTTAAACCTAAACAATATCACAATTCTTAACATACGTGCGTCTAACATACACAATCTCCCTTCACTTCGAATACCTCGGTTTAGAGTCGGAATTAAAGCACTGCCTCCGCGTAACTTTACACTGTACGCTAATAAGTGCCATGAAGTGTATTAAGCACGAATAACACAGCCGACTCTGGGCAAAGGCAGGAATGTCAGTCCATCGCAGGGGCAATACATACACAACCATTCACACTCACACTCATACCGAGGGACAATCTGTAACAGCCAGTTGGCCTAATGTGAATGTTTTTGGAATGTAGGAGGAAACCGGTGTACCTAGAGGAAACCCATACAAGCTTGGGGAGAGCATGCAAAACCCATGCCCTTCTTGCTGTGAGGCAGACTTGCTAACCACCACACCACTGTACCGCCTGGAAAGGAATATCCCAATATAAATAACAGCTCTAAATATTTGTTACCTACTAAGCCATTGGCAATAACGCCATCTCAGTCAATATAGTGCTTTCAGGGCACAGATCAGCCCTCCCTCTTTTTTGGTCATAATTGAATTACAAATTGTTTGTCTTGATTTATTGATTTCTCTTCTCTTCTTGTCTACATTATTAATTAATATAGAATTTCCATTCCAATTATATGACCTGAACTCAGTCAGTAAAGATTCATGTCAGAAATAATTTTTAACCTTTTCCATTTCATTTTCCAAAACATTTTATCCTTCATTGGCATCTCGGGAGGATAGAGCCTATCCTGGTGAACTCTGGAAGAAGGCATGGTACACTGTAAACACCTCATCAGACCATTACATGGCCAACACACACACACACAGCCATTCTCACTCAATTTCACACCTAGGGGTAATCAAGAACATCTAATATTAGCATCACGTGTGTGCTTTTGGACTGTAAGAGGAAACACCCTCGGGAAACCCATACAGGCATGAGAAGATCATGCAAACTCCACACAGAAATGTCCTTGCCAGGCACGGGGCTCGAACCCAGGACCTTCTTGCTGTGAGATAGAGGTGCTAATTGCACTACACCAACGTGTCACCCTTTCTTAGAGTTAAAAATAAAATTTACACGAAGCTCAGGAGCTGTTTGCAGGATACCAATAAACCTCATGTTCATGAATACTGAATCCAGCTTGATAAATGAGGGCCATTGTCTCAAGTACAAAGGAAAACCCAGGACGTTTGGTTTCCATAAAAAATACAGCACATTCAGATTAAAAGGTCAGCTGAAGCTCCTTCATTGTTGCTCTTGTTAGCATTTAATGTTAACCCTAGTGCTGCAGTGGAGATCATGTCCTTCACCCACAACCTCCTGAGAATTTGTACTTTTATGGCTACTATTAAATGAAGCAAACCAGACACATGTACGCAACCATCACACAGGCAGTTCTAGATTTGGATTAGTAAAGGACTGAATGGTAAGTGACGAGAAAATAGAGAGAAGGACACTATGACACAGCGAGGAAAAGTGAGTGTTCACAGTCATTTCAGTGCATTCCTCCTGACCCTTTGAAACATGTGCAAGTAGTTCTGCCCATTTAAATCCAATTACGATCTGGACCGGTTGTCATGGGAACCACCTGTGATAAACACTCCGGTGTGTAATGGCTCCAAACTATTTCCCAAATTATAGGCGCCCTCAATCAACATGCTGCATTAGGTCTTGTCTCCCGTAGCTGCCTGTGATGGGGGTGGGTAGAGGACACTATCTTCAGAGGACACACTTGCTCTTTCTATCAGTCCCACAGGCTAGAATGGCTTCAATTCACTCATTGTAAAACGCTCTCAAAACAATCTCCGGCAGCCACACGAGGCAAACACCTCCATAAACACATCCTCGATAAATACTGGTAGCATTTTGTCTATTCAGTCTGCAGACAAAACAGGATTTGTCCCTTAATATTTTCTCATATGCCGCATCCATATTTTTGCTCTATATGCAATGTCTTCCTGTGCAGCCTCAGGCTAGGGTTCCACTCTAAACTTCTACTCATGCAGGTAATCCTTTAATGGAGCATTAAAGACATTCGTGTGCTTTTACTTTACTCCCAGAGATGCCGTTTGAGTTTCATTACATGCATCTCTCTTTTTGTCACTTCGACTTTCCTCTCAAGCTTAACATTTTCATAACACAGCTAATCCACTGCAAAAATGTTCTAGATCCAAGAGTCCATTCAAGGTGTCTACACAGGGGATTTACAGGAACAAAGATGGAACTCCCCTCTTGACTGATTTTACCTGACTAGTCTATAACAGGGGTGCCCAGTCCTGTGCCTGGTGGCCATAATTGGGGTTGGAGTGAACATCTTCGGGAAGGTAGATCACCAGGAACATCAGTGGGCACCCCTGGTCTATAAACATCACAGGGTATAACGCTTAAATGTTTATATATACTGTACTTTCTAACCATAGAAATGTCACTCAACATACCTGACTTTATGATACATGCCATATGTAACTTAGAGCAACATCAATTCTTAAATAGAAATCACTGGACCAATGTACCAACTGCCCTAATATAATATTTACTAAACAGCATACGTACATGGAAATCCTCTGGCAAGTCCGAGTCTGTGTGTAGTGATCCTAAGCGTTCTTAAAGAAACTCGGATGAAATGTAACGCATGTAAATGTGCTTAACTGGATTGCTCAACAAGGGTATTCAATTTCTGGACAAGTAAAACTTTTATTGAAAAAAAAAAATAATTACATTTTAGTAAGCTGAGAAGGAGGGTGGCACGGTTTCATGATGGTTAGCGTGTCCGCCCCATAGTAAGAAGGTCCTGGGTTTTAGTCCTGTGTTCGGGCGTTTCTGTGTGGAGTTTCCATGATCTCCCTGTGTTTGTATGGGTTTCCTCCGGGTACCCTGGTTGCCTCCCACAGTCCAAAAAGACATGCATATTAGGCTAACTGGGTGTCATAAATTCCCCTCGGTGTAGGTGTGAGTGTGAAAGTTTGTGTGTTTTGCCCTGTGATGGTTTGGCGAGCTGTTCAGGGTGTTCCCTGCCTTCGCCCAGTGTCCCAAATAGGAGTAAGCAGTTCGACAAATGAGTGAGTGAGTGAGTGAGTGAGTAAACAGAGAAGGTTTGGATATAATATCAAGTATCAATATGGAGCCAAAAAATTGTTTGAAAAAAATATGAATTTTGTAACAAATATCAGAGAATTGCTTGTAATACAAGAAGTGTGTCATGTGACAACAACAACACCAGAGTTATTCAGTAAAGTAATTGTTTGTGAGCTGATCTCATTTGAGCTGTGTGGAAAGACTGTGTGCTAAAAGACCCATTTTGTTTTGATTTTGTTTTTGAAACTGAAAATATTTACATATAAAGAGACTTGATTGTATTTTTGTTAGGATTGATTTTTTTATATCTACATGTTATTAGATTTGTTTAAATTTATATATTTTTATTTTTTAACTGAATAAATGTGTGCTTTTGAATGAGTCATATTTTTAGCTGGATGGCATGGTGGTGCAGGGGTCAGCACTGTCACCTCACAGCGACTTGGTTCTTTCTTAAAAATGTTTTGTTAGTTATGTTAGACTGATGACCTGGGCAATGCAGTATAGCGGGTTTTTTAAAAAAGATTTTACCCTTGCTGGGTTTTAAAGAACATAATATCAGATATATGCCTTTGGCAACCTTGGGTTTACTGAAAAACAATGAATGAAATTATTATTATTATTAGTAGTAGTATAATTATCATCATCATCATTCAACACTCACTCATTTGCCGAACCGCTTAATCCTATTAGGGTCACGTATTATTATGATTATGATTATTATTATCGTTATTATTATTATTAAATTAATTAAACTTGAGTTTTCAATATTGGCATTGCTCCGGCCGTTTCATAATATGCCAATATAGAACAAGCTTATCAAGTGTGAAAGCCCCAGCTTCAGCGTGCGGCAAGTAAATGTCCAGAAACCTAATATACAGTTTTGCCTCTGTGACATTGAAAAGTAGGTCAAGGTCACTCACACACAATCTCAGCATAGCACTCATAGTAGTGAACAATGTCTGAAAAATAAAGTCCGACAGAGACAGATGGTCTGAAAGATGGACAGCCGAAACCCATTTCTATAGCTCCCAAACCACTTTGTGGGTAGGAGCTAAAAACATGACATCATACTTTCTCTGATAGGACAAAATACATTCATAATTAAATTTTTTGATATAATTTCTCATTCTAACAATGGAAAAAATTAAAATAAAAAAAACTGAATTAAAAAGATTACTTGGACTTGAAAATATATTTGGCACAAAACAACACAAACTAACTCAAGGGCACCTGGGACTTTTTTGGGGTATTAGAACAGAATAAATTTCTTGCTTTGTGTAGCCCTGACTGTTGTCTCTCACTAGATACACTGAGAAGAAATATAGGCTTGAGCATCTGGTTAACTAATCACCAAAGCACCAAGGCATGTTGGGGTCATTTGTAATAGCCTGCCGTTGTTTAACCAATTCTAATCAGTAGTTTAGCCTGCACAGTCCCCCCTCACGCTTGTCTTTTCTTTCTCTCATTCTCTTCCTCTGTATGACAGGTCTGCACAGGGAGAGGAGACCTCACATGAGTACTGAGAGCCATGGACCATCAGCTCTTCATTGGTTGTAAGCATACAAACTGAGGTCCAGCTGTGTGAGCAGTGCAGCCTTTAGAACACTGGGTGGCTCTGTGGGCCCCACACCATGCTTCTGATTCACAAACATACACACACTCGCATAAATATGCTATTCGGGCATGCAGGAATATCAAAGAGAAGAATAGGTCTCAGCCAAAACTCTTGTATACATCAAGATCAAGAAGAACTACAGACTCCAAGATGTCCAAACAGTTCAAAAAATGGATAAGAGTTAAGCTTAGCTGCAGAACATAGAACACAATCTGAGCCAGGAACAAAAGTCTAACTATGGAAAAATACCTTTCCCTCTTTCTCTCTTGAACTTCAATAAAAGCAGATTCGTTGTGCCTGAGACTGTGGATCCAGAAACAATGTGGGATAAGATCACACTTATTTCCAACACCTGAGGAGAGGTTACACATACACCAAAAAATTCGACTTTTGAAGGACTGGTCCAAGGGCAAGCTCATCCACTTTTGGAAGGACGAGTCAGTAATGATACTCTGATCCACTACCTGGTTAGCATGTCCGCCTCACAGGAAGAAGGTTCGATTCCCGGGCTCGGGCGTTTCTGTTTGGAGTTTGCATGCTCTCCCCATGCTTGCGCGGGTTTCCTCCAGGTACTCTGGTTTCCTCCCACAGGGAAAAGACATGTACATGAAGCTAACTGGCTGTACCAAATTGCCCCTAGGTGTGGATGCGAGTGTTAAAGGTCGTGTGTTTTGCCTTGCAATGGTCTGGTGAGCTGTTCAGGGTGTACCCCACCTTTGCAAGCAATCTGCTACCTAAACTTCCTCTACCTCCATGATTTTCCTTTATTTGGAAAACAAAAATAGTTTCCATGTTTCTACTTTAGTGCACATTATGTACATATAAAGAAAACATGCCAACATTTTAGTGCAGTTTGTATGGTCATAGGTTCTGACTCGATGAAAAAAGTGTTTGTTCTGTGCCAGAAATCAACCTTTGAGCAGCATAAACAGCTTCATTTATTCGTACCTCCTGTCAGCAGACAGACAGAAAAATGCCCACGTGAGCAGAATCTCAGGAACATGTTTAGTTTAGTCTCGGTTTCCTGAAATCTGACAGGGTTAAGTAGCTGCCAATGATGATGTGAAAGTCAGGGTGAACAGAGACTAACAAATTGATAGGTCTCCCACTGAAGCATAAGTAAAAAAAATACAAGCTTTCTTGGTCTGACAACAGTGGAACGCTTTCCACTGTCTAGCTCAGTCTCGCACAAGTCTTATCAGCTCCCCTGCTGCTCCCAAACAAGCTGGCTGATTACTGAGAAAACCCGCTCTATTAAAGAATAAAACCAATTCAGCTTTTTTGCTTGAGCTCCTTGGATACAGCCGGCTTTCCCTCAGTGCTTTCAAAGTCTTTGGAGCTTATATTTATCTAAATATGACTTTGGAGTAAATCACTAAGCTGTCTGGCCTTTAAAAACCGAGCCCTATTTTGGACGACGTTTGGCTGGATTCTGGGAGGCTTAGTTTCTCTGAAAACAATCCGTGGGCCGCTGAGCCACAGCTCCACGGTTTATACGCATGAGACGCGCTGCACTATTAGGCAGCTATTGTGGCCACCAAAACACACTACTTTACACGGCAATATACAATTACTGTAATTATCATGTAAATACTAGTGCTGCTGGTGCATCTCGTTCATGCTCTAAAGATATATTAGTGTATAAAGTGGTAATTATATTGGGAATGGAGTAAAACATCAGTTGTAATGATGCGTTCTAGAAAGTGCTGATGTGATGATTCCTTGTGCTAGCTAGGTGCTGGAGTCACACCGACAATGTACAATAGAGGCTGGAATCAAATCATTTAGGTTTTTGTAAGTCTCAGAAAGCTGGGCCCTGCTTCCCATCTGGAGTTCAAACGCTCCGAGCCAGGAGAGGCGCAAACCAGCCGAGAGAGAGGCTCCACCCCACATGTGGGAGGCTGATTTGTTTCTAATAAATAAGTGCTGTGAAAAGCAAACAAACTCACCAAGGTGGGGGCAGACATGAGGGGAAGACAGAATTGCTTGCGATAAAAAAAAACAAAAAGCCGCCAAAGATTCTCAGAAGCAAAAGCACACATGAGCCAGAAGGAAGCTGGCCTCAGCCCAGATCTTTACGGCCGTGCAGGCGTCAGGCAAACTTCAGGCCTGATCAATCAAAAACAGCCATGAGAGGCGATCATTATGCCTTGACAGGCTAACTGCTCACCTCTGCCAGAATAATTGAGTCCAGAAAATTAAAGAGAAAGCGAGAGTTTGGAATTGGCCGAAGGAGGATTCACTCTGCGCTACGCACCCATTTTCCCCTAAATCACAACAATCACACGCAACCTGAGCCCAGCGTAATGGCAGGGGTGGAGCTCTGTGGCTCTTTCTGACTGAAATACCCCATGCTCGAACCTAACCTGCACATGGGGCCTGACTCCACACAGGAAGAGAAGGTAATATGGAGGCTTGCTCTGCTCCACCATTAATAAATAGAAGCAGGCATGCTCATGGCTCAGCTCTCATTCTTCATTTGCTTCCCATTATCCATCGGTATGGAGGTATGAGAGAGCAGGGGCAGGAGGAGGAATCTCTGGAAGCTGAACCAAACCAACTCCATGCGCTGCATGTGTGTGCGTGTCGGAGTTAGTGAGTATGTGTGCGTGTGTAAAAAGCAAATATCTTGGCCTGCACTGTGCAGCGTCTATAACTGCAACCACACGCTTTCCTTCCAGGCACACACAGAGCAGCACTACACACACACTGACCACAAATGGACCGTGCCAGCTGTTGTGACCCTATGACGGCCACTGTTTCTTCGCTGCTGCCTCCCACTGTCCTAGGCTGGCTCACAACATCTGGATCTGCTACAATTGGGTGTCTCTCACCCACCCAGACCACCAATGTTCCACTTCCTCTCACCTCAGGCTTGTCTTTGAGGCAGAACATTCTTGCTACCTTTCCCTGACCCCTTCTAACATAAGTCAGAGTTGGCTGGTTGTTTTTTTCGAGCCCCGTTCTGAGCTGAACATGCTCATTCGTGTCGCTAAATCCAGCTGGCAGTACCTGAGGGTTTTTAATCGGAAGGCTGTAGGTAGATCCATTCATTTCACAATTCCACAGAGCCTAATCAACTGTGACAAGTCAAAGTTATGAGCCTTACAGAAGCCATCCCCAACCATACACAACCCTCGTTACCAAAAGTCTACTGCGGGTTGCCAAAGTAAAGAAGAAAAAAAGCATCAAACGATATAATTTAAATAATGGCGAGGGGATAAGAAATAAGGGGATTTAGTGTATATGCCTGGCATTCCTTCATCATTTCCACTCCTTCACAACAGCCTGCAGACCAAGAGAACGCTATTAGGTTGTGATAAATAAGAACATCACTGCCAATAATACTCTATGAAACCACTGGCATCTGAAAGGAAATGAAACCATCATTCCTGCTGATAATTTCTCTAAAGGCTCGGCTATCCACTGAAGAAAAGTTAAAGGCTGCTCAGTGAGCCATGGCTGACATAAAAGGAAATTTCATGTCAGTAAACCGAGTCCTGATCGTTGTAATCATCCATGTATCAAACATCATTGCAAAACAAGTACACTGGAGTGCTAATACGTCAGCCAGATCTGCCCAGGAGCAGGGGAAACATGTAACGGGCAACGTGACCTCTGCAACAAAGAAGGTTCTCAAGAACATTCAAAAAAAAAAATCTCAGAATGGCTCCCACAACATATATACGTTCGTAATACAGAGCACCCCAAAATCAACACTTACAAAGCCCCTGCTCCGAATCAATCTATCCTGAGCAATTTCTCTTCAGTGACGATCGTAAATTTGTAAATAAAGACTTCCTTGGCAGCTATACCCTAGAAATAGTGTTGCCTGACTCCCTTGCGCAAAGCTGGAGCAGGAAAATGAAATACAGCAACAGGAATCTGGTCCCTCCAAGTAAAACATTCCCCTGTAACACACCTTTACCACACTGAGAGTAACATAGAGTGGAGTCGTGTCGCGTTACGCCTGCCCGGGCCCTCGGCCTGTATAAAACAGCCACATCTGGAGTAGGAAAACCACAGCAAATAACAAAACCCTGATCTGATGACGTCCTCTTTAAACAGTATTGTGGAGAAAGCCAAATATTTGACTGAGCTCTGTCCCAGGACAATGATCAAAATTAAGACAGCAGGGAAGTTTGACCACTGTTTTGATTCGTCTTTTTTTTCCGAGCTGGAATATCAAAGACGGATAGACTTACAGGCGGCCCAGCTTGGGTGTGGACTGGAATAGCAGCTCCGGCAGAACCTGCAGCCGATTCCGGTTTAGACGCCTGTGAGGGGAGAGAGAGGGAGAAGGAGTGAGATAGAGGACAAGAAAAGGACGAGAGTCAGCATGGGTAAAACAAATGAGAAGTGTAATACAAGACCAACATTAAAGGCACTGAGGAGCATTGTGGGAACAACCTTTCAGGGGGGTTGATTTTATGGAATGAATGATGGAGCATGAGCGTGCTTAAGATGGAAGAGGAGCGTGAGAGGCACAGACAGAGCTCAGAACTGTTTAACGTAGCGCACTGACAGAACAGCGGATACACACAAACATCTGCCCTGGCACAGAAAACAGATCAATGGGACGACAGGGCAAATGTAAACGGCGCACAGACAGACCAATCAATCTTCGTGATTAGAGCAATCAGCCAGGTCAACCTTGCCACTGAGCCCAGGACCAAGGAAACTGGCCCATGGCAGCATCATGGGGTCAGGGATCACAGCTGCACTGAGGCCGCTGGGAAATGGGATGTGTTCTGCAGAAGATGGCCAGGTTATCTCCTACAGCAAGCCGTAAAAAGCCTCACATGAGCCTCCACAGACTAGGGCTTTCATCAAACAACCCTACAGAGGGTTTTAATCAGAGGATGAGGGGATAATAGTCACCCCAGAGGTCATAGGAAAAGGAAGAAAGCATGCGTTGGAGGAACGTTTTTGGCATCTGTACATTATTTTACTCCAGCTTCATGAAAAAAAGGACTCTCGGAGTCGTATCAGCTTTCGGCACAGTCCCTTAAGTCTTAACCCCCATGTCCCGGAGTTAATCCTGACTAAGCGAGATACCGCTGTGGTTTTAGATCCTTTTAAGGGTACGAGACAAATTTGAGTCTGTGAAGCAGGCTTTGATGCCAAATAAGTTTTGCCCAGCACTGACTTTTGATTCTTGCCAAACTGTAGTTTTGGCTCATAAATCTAGACCTGCAAAGAACATGCAATCAGAAACAGCCTAACCTTCAAATGACGCCGCTTGGTTTAGGCTATCCAAGACTGTCTCATGAGTTTCTTCTGAGAAAACAAATGAACCATGACATTCCAGTGCTTTACCAGCATCTTATTATGTTATCATGTGAATAAAGGCTGCTTCAAATACAATTACTGGGCCTCATTTATCAAACTGAATACAAACCATTTTATACATAAATCATTTGCCGGGGCTTTTACATAAAAAAATGTGGTTTCCATGAAAATTCCATGAAAGTTTGCGATCCCTGGTTCTACAGTACCAGAGGTTCTGAATTTGTGCAAATTTATATATATGGAGACTCAGTAATGTGAACCACAACTGATTAAAGTCTAAAATTGCTTAACTGGTAATTTTACTGTAATTTTACTGTCAGATTCCACAGTCAAGTCTACCAAGTTATTTATTTCAGCAGCTTTCACAAAATCAGTGTTTCCAAAACTTTTGTTATCCTGGTGGTCATTTGTTAATTCAGTTCTTCCTTAAATATACTATAAGGTTAATACTCCACCTCCATTGCAAGACCAACTGGAAGTAACAAGGCTCCATTTTGGGATATATGGAAATACACATGGGCAGCACAGTGGTAGTGGTTAGCTTGTCCACCTCACAGCAACAAGGTCCTGGGTTCCAGCTCTGGCGTTTCTGCATGGAGTTTGCATGTTCTTCGCATGCTAGCGTCGGTTTCCTCTGGGTGCTCCAATTTTTTCCCCTGCAGTCCAAAGTCATATACCCCCTAATTAAAGACTATCGCCTAACTGGCTGTTCCAAATTGCCCCTAGGTGTGATTGTGAATGGTTGTGTGCGTGTTGGCCCTGCAATGGTCTGGCAAGCTGCTCAGGGTGTACCCCTCGTTCGCCCAGTGTCAAGTGCGATAGGTGCCAGCCTCCCCGCAACACTTATAGAATTAGGCGATTCGGGAAATGAGTTAATAAGTGATGAAGGATATACACTGTGAGCAAGCCTAGTATAACAGTTTGAAGCCTCAAAAGAAAACAGTTTCTCTACATCAGCTGTCCACCTAATATCCACGTACAGTTCCTTCTGCCCCTCCGTGAGCCGCCACCTTGATGTGGTGGAGGGCTTTCAGTACCCTGGTAAACATAGGTGCCACGCTGTCGGAGGTCATTAAGCCCCTAGTAGGGTCTCCCAAGTGTTTCTGGATGAAGGGTCAGATCCATCTCGCCTTCCTAAATGAGTGCCAGCATTCTATTGGAAGACATGTACGGCTAAGCTGGGTATAGACACAATGTTGGGTAACTGTTCCATTGTTCAGATCAGATCAGAGAGGAAATGCAAAGCTTTAAAAAGAAAAAGTGGAATTCCTAACGTGTATGACAGGCGGAGGAATGCGCGGCATAAAACCCAGGCAAACACATGAGCTAGGAAGCAGATGAGCACTAAGTGTTTTCAGTGTTGATCAACAAACTTGCACATGTCTGCTTGAAGCAATGAAGTCTGATGTTCCTCCAATTTGCTTCTTCTGTACCACACTGATGATGAGCAATGGCTTTACTCAAATTCTGGCAGAACCATTCACAACTTCACAGGCCTAAGAAAAACCTCAAACAATTCACACACAAACTCCAAGTCAGTCTGCAGACAGCTGTGTAGCTTCCCCTGACCTTGTCCTTTTGTAGAAATGGCTTGACTGTTTGGTTTGACCTGGTGGTCAACTTCTCTCAGAGGTGTTAAGATTCTCACCAGGGGAGAGCAAATGGAAGTCTGTCTCATGGCAGGGAGCAAATGAGGATGCTGTCCTTTTTTCCCCTTCTTTGTTATTCTGTGATTGTTCTTCTAAGTTATTAAAGTCACCTTAAAAGTTCAAAGCTGGAGAAATATCTAAGGTGTATTTTTAGATCAAGACAGATGAGCTTTAGGATGTCCTTTAGGAATCCTTTATAGGAAAACTGAACTCTTGCTTACACAAACAGAAGTACATTTTGTGTCAGGTTCGAATGTTTTGTCTGTACAGTAAAGTGTTTGTGTCATGTGACACTTATACTTACAGCCTCTCTAGCTGTTTGAGGTCCTGGAACGCTCCTCTTTCAATCACACTGATTTGATTGTTCTCCAAATGCCTGTGGAGGAAGAACAGCTTCATTATCCAATCCAATCTGCAGCTTCAACACAATAAGGACCTGCTTTAAAAAGACTACTGGAATTAAAAAGAGCCTCACTCAGCAAGACTTTGTCACACTAGTCAATGATAATCTTATCTTCCTTCCATAAGGATCTCAATTAAGGTCTCTAATAGATAGTAGATGGTCGGATGTGGCAGTAACATGCTCGTGATGTCAGACATGCCTGTGAGGTCCTGGCATGCAGGTTCAGTTTGCCCCTCCGCTCTGAACACCATGTCATGTTAGTGGGCCCCTAAAGTTTTCCAGATGCATTACAAAGGCACTACATCTCTATGGCCAATTCTTGTTTAGATTTGCGTCTGTCTGAATTAGAGCCAACGTGCCGTGACATGCATGGGAAGCCCCAGCAGTCTGCCACTGACTGATACTCCAGCATAACTATATGGGAAATCAGGCAACACTGGACTAAAATATCCAGAGTCTCTAATTTGGACCATTGCTACAGCCTTTTAAAGAAAATGTTTATGCCAAAGATTGCTTTTGTTAGAACGAGATGAGACAGTAGGAGTAGGTAGACAGACAATATGAGACAGATTTCTAGCTCGGATCTCGTGTCATGTAAGAAGAAAAAGGGTAAAACTGTTTTGTGGATCAAATGGGAAGAAAATGAAATCAGCCATCTGTAGCAACAACTGCATTCTTTGTTGATAGCAAACATATCTCAGCGCTTATGCCTGAAATCAGGCTAAGAACTGAATAAGATTCTGGCTTATTCATACAAATGGGGGATCAGGATCACGCTGGTTTATATATTGGCATTAAAAGTAATTTTATTCAATCCCCTCCAGATGGGTTTTGGTGAGCGGTGAGGAATAAAAGATGTTTCTTTTGCTTCAATTTTCAGCCACTTGCCCTCAACGGTTTTGAAGTACTCTCTTAAAACATATGAGACTCGCACAAACACCTAGGCTTCATAGAGATGAAAAGGGGGGAGGGGGGCTTTCTCCATTGTAGCCTGAGCTAACACACATGGCATTTAAAGAGTATGCTGTGTTGTTCTTGCCCTTAGAGCTAACTAGGCACAAGTCTTATGGGAGACTCTGGGTCTGCACACCAGGCTTTACCCTTTAAGCTTTTAGCTGTGAACGTGTGTAGATTGCCTCGCATTATCAGATGGAGGGGATCATGGTACCAGAGTTCCAGAACGATCAAGGTCGGGCTTGGGGTTGAGGATGGGGGTGGGTAGGGGTTGTGTTCCTGTGTGGGTTCCCATGGGTCAGTACAGAACCGTTAGCTTTTAAACACCCTGTCAGCCAGCCTTTAGTTGTCCCCATTCATTCACTTCTCTTTCTTCATGCTTATTTTATACGTAAACTCCCATCCCACTTAACAGACCCTTGCTCTGGAGTTTAACAGCACAGAAAATTCAGTGATTGCAGTCATTAAGCTCCTAACACACTTGCTCTGGTAGTGTGCCGCCCATTAGACAAACCCAAGCGCACTGTATCGCACGGAGAGATCAGCCGTGAGGTGTTTATTTTAGATCAGCACAACCGACGTGTAAAGTGCGCACTTCTGCGTCTCTCAGACTTCAGAACGAGTTTAAAGCCTGACTGAACATGATACAGTGACTTGCTGGGTAAAGAAGGTCATGTCAAATGTGTCGGATTGACTCAGATTAAATGTCTATATGCTTTATTATGATGTGTGCTGTATAGTAATCCTTTCCTACACCACAACTGGGATATGTGGAAGGTTTTGACAGCTTCACGCTTTGGGACTAAAGAGATTTTTTTTGTTAAATATTGTGAAAAGCTTACAGAACTCTGAGGTTTTTGAGTCCGGAAAAGTCCACCTTGGTGATCCGAGTGATGTTATTCTTGTCCAGGTCTCTGTTAGAAAGAAAAAAAAAGATAGAAAGATTGGTTATCCTGTTCATTGGGATTATCACAATCACAGAAAAATCTTAGTGCACTCCGCTCACTAAGCTGCTCCTAGACTCTCAGTATGAATTCTAGACCTCCAGATGTCTGAGCATTTATGTATTCGGACACCGGGGTCTGTCAGGACACATTACTGCACCTCTGTGGATGTCCAGTTCTGAAAGAGTTGTCCAAGACTGAGCTCTCATTTTCTGCCTTTTACTTTGGGCAGCCTGCCAAAGGCAAGATCATCTCAGTGCATATCCACTGGGCTGACTTGCTTCCGATTAGAGATGAGCAATACCATTTTTTAAACCCAATTCCTCAATGTTGATACTAATTACTGGTGAAACTTAAAAAAAACAAGGCTTTGCAATAGGAGTTGGATATGTGGCAAAATGTATCATTGTGCTATTGTGTGATAAACAACTTTAGTTTCACTGACGTTTTGCTAACAACCCACCAGTGGAGTAATTTTCTAAAAACTATTGCTCTCAGAATTCTTTAACAAAGTGCTGGATATTAAATTACTTGTTCAAATCTGGATATCCTTAAATAGTTCCTAGATAAAAATGAGTGACATAATAAAATGGTCAGCACGGTCGCATAGTGGGTAGCATGTCCAGTCCCAGGTTCGGTAAAGGTGTTTTTGTGTGGAGTTTGCATGTTCACCCTGTACCTGCTAGGGTTTCCTTGAGTACTGTGGTTTCCTCCCACAGTCCAAAGACATGCACAGGCTAACTGACTGTTCCAAATTGCTTCTAGGTGGGAGTTTGAACGGTTGTATGTGTATGTTGGCCCTGCGATGGACTGGCTACTACTAGCTGTTCAGGTTCGGCTGAGATAGAAGATTCTGCTGACGCTAGCACGATTAAGTGGTTCGGCGGCAGCAAGAAGTAAATGAATAATATTATATGAATAAATGACATTTTGTTACGCTGGATCATATAACTCATATTACAGATACACAAGCAATAGCAATGTTCATTCATCTATCCATCCATCTGTCCATCCATCTATTATCTATGCCTTATCACTTAGGGGTGAAGGGGAAGCTGTTACCAATCCCAACTGACTTTAGCAAGAGGTGGGGTATACCAATTCATCGCCGGGATAACACAGACATAAACATATATTCACATTCATATCTATGGGAAATTTAGAGTTGACCTAAGATGCAGATCTTTGAACTGTAGAAGGAAACTGGAGTACCCAGAGGAAACACATACAAGCAATGGGGAAACACACAAAAGGCCACAGTCAGCTTCATGGATTGAACCCAGAACCTTCTGTACAAGTCTAATGTCTAGTTCAGTCATTAGTAGAGTGTGTATAGATAAGAATCACTCCTCTTCAAGATATTCATATTTTGTTGCTTTGCAGCCTAAAAATAAGGCACACACACACACACACACACACACACACACAAATCCAGCTGTTTTAACTTGGTGCATCTCATAACAGCAAATTAATAAAAATATAATAGCAACAGTTCAGAATAAAAAACAGAATCATTGAAATGGTTAAAGGATTGTCACCCCCTCCTAAAAAAATCCTTGTAATCTTAATCAGGTGTAACTAATCACCTCCACTGCACACCAAGCTAATAGGCTTAAACCTGTGAGCAATTTTATCCATTCTGTTTGGTTCACCATAAAAACAGATATTCCTGACACATTCCAGTGCTTGGCAGTGTAACTTAAAGCAAACAGTCAACTAAGTGAAGCAGTTGTTATCCTGTTTCCAGGCAATCACCTTAACTATTTGTACTGCATTCATAACTGTATACAATCATAGTAATGTTAGCACTTCACAAAAACTATAAACACACAGATTTGTTAGGCATTATACAGAGCCCGGACATAAGTAAATAGACATCCAAAATGTTTGGAATGGATATTTGCTGGTGGGCGGCACGGTGGTGTAGTGGTTAGCACATCCGCCTCACAGCAAGAAGGTCCTGGGTTCGATTCCCAGCTCGGGCGT
>JAQMYF010000024.1:45551018-45578774 GCA_030014195.1 Neosilurus mollespiculum | reverse complement strand
TAGATAGATAGATAGATAGATAGATAGATAGATAGATAGATAGATAGATAGATAGATAGATAGATAGACAGGCAGATTGTTGAAATCTCATCAAGTATCACAATATGATATTTTTGTCCTCTCCTCATACTTTTCTTCCTGGTGAATGTTTGGATACATGATGCCATACATGTCTACCAATAAACAGCTTTTATTTCATTTTGATATCTGCTCCCACATATCTAAATCTAAAATCTATTTCGTGTTTTGATCTTAACTATCATTACAAAGAGGAAACAATAATAATAAACATCACACCAGGGTACCAACACTTCATCTCCAGCCACATAGCAGCAAGACTAATTATTAATTGCTTACTAACAGTCCAGATTAGACACATTTATATATATATATAAATGATAGCATCAGTCCACAAATGCACTGTGTTTGTTTTGCTGCTGGATCCTGCACATCTTGCTGCAGCATTTAATCACATCAGCTTTGCCAGTTAATTAAGTTGGAATGGGCAGTTCATTTAGATGTGTTTTTAGTTCATTTAGACTAATCCCAGGTTGCTATAAACAAAATGAACTCACTCTCAATGAGCCAGCATGCATGACTTGAGTGCAATATTAATTCTGTTTAATAATCAAAGCAATCTAGTACCAACACTGGCTGGTTTGCATTGGAGGTGACAGTTTGGCTCTTAGGTATAGGATCCAGTGCATGTTTCAATCCAAATCTAATGCATAGTATTTTGCATGTAATGCACCAACAGAGACATACACAGCATGGACATTAAAGATTACTTTGCTTAGTTGCAGTGTATAGTTGTCTGATTGATCATCGACCTTGATGCAAATGAAAAGCATGCGCGCGTGCGGTGAGGTGCAGACTAATTCCCCAATCAGTGATGTGCACGCGTTATACTACTTACAGACGCTCGGTGTTTCTCGGGATGCCCCTCGGGACACTCTTGAAGCTTTGCGCCTGGCAGTCCACGTGTGAGCCCGAGCAGCTACACTTGTGCGGACACGCGCGCGCCGCAGCCAGGCACAGCAAGCCGCACAGCAGAGCCAATAAGGAGCCGCGCTGGAACGCCGGGCGCTTCTCACGCGCAGCCGGTGCCATCGTACCTGCAGTGGAGGCTCACGGCAAACACAGTGACACGAGGAGACAGGAGGGGGAAACCGTTTAAAAATGAAAAAAAAAAATAAATAAAAAATTAAAAAAAAAAAAATATATATATATATATATATATATATATATGTAAAATATCCTGTTCTTTTTTTTTTTCTTCAAAAATCGTTCCAAAAAAAAAAAAAAAAAAAAAAATTCAAATGAAGTCCTAACCGTGTATTCCAAACTCCTCCAGACGCGCGGACTCAACAAAAACTTACACTTCCATCCACCCGCATCTCTACCACTCACACCAAAAAGATGCGCATCCGAAATCCGACATGAACATCCCCAGCACTAATGCCACCGGATAGTACTCCTCCTTGGTTTTTTTGGTTTTGTTTTGTTTGGTTTTTTTGGGGGGTGTGTGTGTTAGGGATCAATTCAGACAGACGTGTCTTAATTAGTCTCCTCTATATAGAACCAAAAAAAAAACCCTTCCGGTTCAGTTGATGTCCGAGCGGCGAATCCTCAGCTGGAGAAGTTCAGAAGCCACAGAGGAACACGAGGAGAAACTTCTGAGGTGCGCGGGGAAAGTTTGCGCGTTCACTCCGAGAAGTGCGAGCGCGCGCGCGTGCGCGCAAACACACACAGACACACATCCAGCCCCCAAAAAAGCTGCGGCGCTCCACACTCCTACTGGCTCTCCTGTGTTGTGATGTCAAGTGAGGATGTCTGGGGTCTCCAAAAGTTTCCCTGAAACTTCCTGTCATTTCCTGTTTTGTTTTTTAATGATATGTGTGCATATAATATGATAAGTGCAAATTAACATCCATGAATTAAGGAAAGGACTGATCCTCACATATAACTGCACAACACAAGTGGATATTCTGCTTTTAATTATAAATAATGCAGCCTTTTGTTGTTGTTGTTGTTCTCCAGTGTACTCCAGCGTTCATGTGGTGGTTAGTAGCACATCTGCACATTTGCTCCTAATGTGTACTAATGAAACCTGGCTGGAAAAGTGGCCTGTGGGATTTCTTAGAATAACTAGACCATAGTTGCTGAGTCAAACTATTTTTGTGCCATCCCAAAACCCATTCAGAGCAAAGTTCCTTTAGTGGTGATTAACTTCAGTCTATTCACTGCCATCACAACTGATTTTCCCCCCTCCAAGCTCTTCATTTTGCAGTCGCAGTGCCCTCGTCTGGTCAGAAACCAAACATGTTTAAGACAAGTCCGTGACAACCGTGTTAGAAATTGTTTCCATACCCTCTCAGGAAAGAAAGAAAGAAAGAAAGAAAGAAAAAAAGGTACTACTAAACTGTACCATCCCTTCTCAGTGGGGTGGTAGCCTCCAGGGTAAATCTTTTGTACTTTCTGTGTGTATCTTTTGCCTGGAAAGGTAAAGAGTGGTATTTAAAATGGAAAACTTCATCCTGAAATACATTACAGTATGTTTATATAGAAGCATTTGGGATGTGATTAGCAGTTTGGGTTCTCAAATGTGGTGTGTTTCCATCGTTCTCTCTCTGTCTCCTTCTCCCTCTCTATTTCTTTCTCTCTCTCCCTACACATATGTATACTCGGTCTTTTGGAGTTCCCTGTATGCAGTGTTCCCCCATGACAGTTGTGCTGCAACTTCTAACTCATAAGAAAGATGGAAACCAACTGGTATATATATGTATGTGTGTGTGTGTGTGTGTGTGTGTATGTACGTATATGTATGTATATGTGTATGTATGTGTGTGTATATATATATATGTATATGTATATGTATATGTATATGTACATGTACATACATACTGGTAATAGCCTGGTTAGAGATACAATTGTTTATAACAGCAGCTATATACAGTACCATTCAAAGGTCTGGACACATTTACACATTCTAACTGAATTTGTACACACACACACACACAGGAACAACCACTTAGCCTAATGTGCATGTCTTTGGACTGTGGGAAGAAACCGGAGTACATAGAGGAAACCCACGCAAGCACAGGGAGAACATGCAAACTCCACACAGAAATGCCTTCGCCGAGCCTGGGACTCGAGCCCAGAATTTTTTTGCTGTGAGGCGGATATGCTAACCACTACACCACTATGACGCACAGTATAAACGTTGCTATAGATTTTTATTTTCTGACTTGTAAATTATCAAGTCAATACAAAAACATTTTAAAAACAACATATTACATTAGAGACCACTTTTCAGACAAAAATATGATGAGGGCTGCAGGGATTTGAATGCAAATAAAGAAGTAAGTGTGACCGTCAAAATCTCCAGGAAAACTGTGGCTGGTTCTGTAAGATGCTCAGTAAAACTTACAGCTCACTACGGTTTAAAGCTGCACAAACTGTACCTGAGACGTCTATATTTTTAAAGCAAAGCGTCATCACACTAAATATTAACTTTGTTTTATTTATTACTGTTTACTGTGCTTTATAGATTTATGATAATCTAGAAACTTTTATTTGCATTATTTGTATTAATTCATTAATTACCCATAAGAGTGTGAATTGCTGTCTGTCTATCTGTGTTAGCCATGCAATAGATAAGTGACCTGCTCAAGCTGTAACCCACTTTTTCACCCTAAGTCAGATGGGATTGGCTCCAGCTCACCCACAATTACATAGTTGGAAAAACAGTATGGACAAACAGATGCCTTCACGTGAAATCAACTATGGCCACAGCATCCCCCTTAACTCTGATAGATAATCAGGATAGATAATGAGTGGATGGATGGATGGATGGATGGATAGATGAAAGGAGGAAATGGATGGATGTATTATTTGTGACAAATGAAATAAATAAATGATAAGTAAATAAATGAGAAGTAGAATAGTTGAAATACTATTTACATGGATTCCAGCTTCTTAGTATTTTATATTATTTTTTAATTTAATGAAAGCTTGCACTTGAGCTGGCATGGCCCCCACAGGTAGGGCCACAGTTGTATGATTTATTTTAGAACAAATCGATTACAGTGTTGACTAAACACTTGCTTCCATAGAAGCAATAAGGCATGAGGAAAATTTGCCCTTATGTCAGGGATGTCCAATCTTATTCACAAAGGGCCAGTGTGGATGCAGGTTTTCACTTCAACCAAGCAGTAGCCACAACTTTCACCTGTTTCAATCAGTGATTTAAAAGGAAAAAGAAGTAGATTGCAATCTTGTTCGATTTTGAAGCCAAATGGCAGCCATCTTGGTGGGACCACCTTGCTTAAGATCTTAAAATGGGGCCGTTGAAAGCCAACACAGCTTGAAAACCCTGAAAATTTTACTTCTGAGGATCAAAATACCTTAAATAACCTTAAAAAACTTTGCCAATAATTTCACTGATATTTGCAATTAACAAAAACAAACAAACAAACAAACAAACAAACAAACAAACAAATAAATAAATAAAAGCTCTGCATAGCTGAATTTTTTTTTTTTTTGGAGGGGGGGGGGGGTGTTTAAAATGAAATGTACACTTTGGATGTAATTATTTCCATTCTCCCCATCTTTTTTGTCAGCTATCTGAGTATAATTTTTAACAATAAGGTGGATTCACCAAGATGGTACCAGTGGTTCACACAGGTGAAAGGTGTGGCTACTACTTGAATGAAGTGAAAACCTGCATTCACAACAGCCATTTACGGATAGGTTTGGACATCCCTGCCTCATGTACAAAACTGTTAAAATGGTCAGTTTTACAAATTTATATAGTTCAACAGAGACAAAAAATATAGAGCATTCATTCATTCATTCGTTCATTCATTCATTCATTTACCAAACCGCTTACTCCTATTAGGGTCATGGGGAGGCTGGAGCCTATCTCAGCCGACTCTGGGCAAAGTGGGGACGCACGCTGCTTGCCAGTCCATCACAGGGCCTAAATACACCTAGGGACAATATGGAACAAGCAATAAGCATAATGTGCATGCCTTTGGACTGTGGGAATGAGTAGTACCCAGAGGAAGCCCACACAAACACAGGGAGAACATGCAAACTACCCACCCTGAGACTCAAATGCTGCCCAGATAAAAAGCAGAATATTAAATAATAAATTCAAGGCATTGAGCCATAACTGTCTTTATTTTTAGATATTTATTTTTTATTGTAAATGCAAAAACAATTTCCCATATTTCAATATGCTCTCAGACTTTCTGACGCCACTATAGTTATGAAAAAATGTAAACAGTCTCAAACATTAGGGATCATGGTCTGGTTTCATTATTAGTGCCTAAACACAAAGCTGCAAGAACAGATTTTTCACACAGATTATTTTCCTGCTACACTGAACATCATATCAATGATATATCCACTGTAGAAGGAGTGGAGTCGTGCAGTATGGAGTGATGAGTTACGGCAGAGACTTGACTCTATGACATGACAGGTGTAATGCAACGGACTGCAGGATTAGCTTGAAGGTTGAAGATTTGTTACCTCTGTTTCACCACAGCTGGACAGATTAAAGGACTAAAGTGATCCTGCAATGGTGTGTTAGGCAGACATGAGGTGATGGCTAATTCCAAACGTAATCAAAACATGAAACTATTTTTTAATAGTTTTAATAAATAATAAAATAAAAAAAATACATTTTGGGCTCCACTGAATATCACATACGGTTTCAACAATATCAGCTAAACAGTAAAAACACTGAGACCACGGACAGGTGAATTGAATAACATTGATTATGTACATAGTCAGGGACTTGAATGTATTGGGCAGAAAGTCAACAATCAATCAAATCAGTTCTTAAAACTGATGTGCTAAAAGCTGGAAAAATGACCAAGCGTAAGGATCTGAATGACTTTGACAAGGGCCACATCGTGATGCTAATTGATGGGGTCTATTCATTTCCAAAATTGCAGGTCTTGTGGGGTGTTCCTGGTTTGCAGTGGTGAGTACCTCCCAAAGGTGGTCCAAGAAAGGACAACCACTAATCTGGTCTGATCCCACAGAAGAGCAGAGACCGGTAATGCTGGTTATGACAGAAACAGTGCATTGTAAATTTAATTTAAGTATGGGCTTGCCTAGCCACAGACCAGTCAGGTGCTGTTAATGTTATGGCTGATTAGCGTATATTGTGCTATGAAGATTGAAACTCACATTGCTCAGGGTAAACTTTGGTACACTGATTCATAATTCATGATTCATGAAATATGCACACACAAAAATGGCAGATGTTTTGTTTTCTTTAGTCAGACCTCAGGATTTCCCAGAAGGCTGTGTACCTCAAGGTGATTTGGTCAAATCAGATTAAAAAGTATGTTTGGAAATTGGAGAACACAGTGGACAGAGTGGAAGTAGATAGCTTCATTAAATCCCAGCTTGTCCAAGCTCTGTGCTTCTATACAGCCATCCAGAGGAAGAGACTTGTTTAACAGACTGAGTAGATTCAATCAGCGGCCATCTGCCAGACTAATTCGCTTACATTATTTCTTTTAAGAGCAAATAGAAACACACATTTTGACCTTATGGACTTTTCATCTCTCTCTCTCTCTCTCTCTCTCTCTCTCTCTCTCTCTCTCTCTCTCTCTCTCTCTCTCTCTCTCTCTCTCTCTCTCCATCTGCTGTTTCTTTGAAAAATCCAAAGCTCAATTCCCTGCAGTAACTTGGTTTCTTAACCACTGCCAGTAGGAAGGTGAGACTAAGCCGTGAACCATGTGCTTCACACTTCCTCTAACCCACACACACATGGCCACAGCCCTATAAATCCGGTGTGAGTGTCAATAAGGTCTGACGTGCTTGCCTTACTGAGCGCTTTATTCTTTTCACTTGTTCACATCAGGAGCGCGGAATGTTCCACCTGTGCTGGAGTGTGGAGAATGAGCATGCAATGGGAAGAGCACTGCGCTACATGTGCTGATTCTAAAGCTCCATAACCCAGATCTGACCTCATCACCACAATGCCACAGTCCTACCATGATCATGTGAATACAGCACCAATGTGATTTTGCCCTCAGCAAAGATGATTTTGGCTGCCAAGGACAAACAAACAAGCTGTACACAGACAGAATAACCTGTCCTAGAGAGATACAACATGACTGCTATCTTAAAGACTTTCCGAGTAGGAAACCTTCACTACAGCATTATTAGGCAGAATACAGAGCTTAATAAACAAAAGTATCAAAAATAGAGAGTACATTGCTTTTATAGTTATTTTTAACCCACTTCTAGTAAGTGATATGAACATCTTGATATTATTTGTCCATTTAAGAGGTCACTTTTAAACTGAGTATTATATCAGGTATGCTTCGCACTACAGGAGGTAAGTGGGCAGTGTGCGGGGAAACTTGGCATGGTCAGGGTGGATCGGGGCCCGGGGCAATTGAAGGAGCACCATGGCCAAAGACCTGTCTGAGAAAACGGGCCATTAGCATACCATTTAGACATGAGAGGCCCTTTTAATGGAGTACTTAAACATAAAGAGAAGTTCAAACTTTCCAGCAATTACGTCAGTCTCTCGGCCTATCTCTTTGCCGCAACAGTGAGTGGGAGAGCTGTCTCATATGGATTTTCTCTCAGACCATATATTCACTCTTTTTGTCATTTTCTGTGTGTCAAGGATTGTCGTTCTGCGGCTTGGTAACTGAGAACAGAAACAGATTTCTCATTTCCCTGGGTGGAAAATGATTTTCTCCCTTTGTGCTCAAGCACAAGTGGGAAAATATGCCCTCAAGCATAAAATGCAACTGCGACATTTGTTTTACGGCCCGCAGATTTCAAGCTGATTTCCTCCTTCTAACCAGAGTGAACAGTTGGCCCGTGCACACTACAGAATCAAGCTTGTTGCCATGGGGCTTCTACAAGTGTTAACCAAATGGAACATGAATGGCAAAATCACTTGTTTTCTCAGAGTCAGCTTGCTTTTTTTTCCTGCCTCTAAGACATGGAGAGATAAGAGCAATGAAGGCGTTTTCTGCTGCATCCTCCAGTCTGAGCTGCAGGTTGGACACAGGCTTTCAGAGCTACCAGAGAAGATGCATGCGTGAAGCATTGCGACCCCAGCCACTGCTGTCACTGTTAAACTGCTGAAAACTGTTAATTACCAGCACATTGTCTAGCTCATGGAGGGAGGAACAGGCAGAGGATGGGGAAGAGAAGATGTAGGGAGGTGGAGAGTTGTGGTTAAGGGAAAACTCTGGCAAAAACAGTCCCTAGAGTCCTGGACACACACCCTCAAATACCCCTGTTTTTTTTTTTTTTAGCTAGCTAGAACCTCTCAGCTCAGCACAGCCAGTCCCTCTCAGTTCAAAAGCAGCCTAAAAATAACTGACAGAACTTTGTGGGTGTACAAAGCAGACTATTTTCGACATATGCTCTACCATTGGTATTGGCACACAAGCAATTAGAAAATAACACCAGATGTGCCACAGCCCTTAGTATGATTTCTTTGTCGTTCTACCAGCTCTGATTCCTTTGGCATGAGCCTAACTGGTCCATGGTCAACCTGAGGCAGCTTCTGTAACAGGCTTGACCTTTGATCTAACTCTGAGGTTAAGGCTGGCTCTGTTTGCTTTCCAGCCTTCTGCAAAATCTCTTACTTTCTTGCTTACTGGCAGGCATAATGATGTTGAGAGCTGTGTTTATCGTGACCTGATCTGTGTAGCTTCTCTCCTTTACACTTGGCATAAGAGACCCTTTCGCTTTGGCAAAGGCGTGCGTTGTATAGACCAATAACTGTAGAAACTAATGAGCAAGCACAGCTAAAACTCCCACAAAATTACTCTTTAAATCTATGTGGAAGACAATTAACTGGGCATATTGATAAGTGGGAAGATTTATATGATGATGGAGTGGTGGATATGATTGCTTGTGAATTTTGTTAGGGGGGTTTGTTTATCTGGTGCCCTTCCATTCCCCATGTTTCTATCAGGATTAGCCTATAAGCAGTTACATATGTGCAACTAACCCTGACATTACAATGTAGGACTTTTTTCTCTCTCGGTATGGTTGGATGATTGATGATCCAATTTACTGGAGTATTATCATTCACCTAAATACAAACGGCTGCAACGGCTGCACAGAGGGGTGGGTTGCTTGCTCCTCTACTATAAGACCAAGAATTTTATCTTCAGTTCTAGAAACAGCAATGTTTTTCTGTGGTCGAACCCTAAGCTGTTAGCACAGTGTGATAAACTCATCATCGTTGTTCGTGCAAGATTTTGGTGTGCAGGAATGAAATGACTTTTGTGTATTTTCTGGCCAGTACACTTTAATATGGACAAAACACATCAACAAAACTGAAGTACCTGACCTTTCACAAAAATGCTCCCAGGTCTAAGGGCTGTTCTTCCCTGAGCGCACTTATGGTTCAGTAATAATCTGTAATTAACATTAACCTCTAAGATCAGGCACTTGATTGGGGCCAGCACATGCAGACCATCTGCACTGCCCTCCAGCTCATGGCTCAGGGATATTTACATTCGGATGTCCTACTAGCATTCATCATGGCTCTTTTGGGGGATGACTGTCAGAGATTTGCAATCTAGTTTGCTTTGCTAAGACTAAGACTAGCCAGAAGCAGCTATTAGCAATTGGCCATTTGAGAGCCATTCGTAGCTATCAGCCTGGCCTATAGACAGCACAGGCTGCAGTTGACAGGGCTGACCTCGTTCTGGCCACCATCCATCTGTGCACAGAGCTGTGATTGCCTCCCTGTTTCTTTTTTCACCTCTGAAAGTCTGGCTGACCACATTTTTTTTAAATTAATTTTCAAATCTGTGCTAAGTCTGTCACTTCTGCGCTTGGCTGGCCTCACCATTCCTCCCTCTGCTGGCTCTTTTGTCAGCAAAGCAAAAGAAAGCCAACTGCAACACAAGTGTACCCTCAGAGGGTTTCACAGATTTAAATCAAAGAAACTTCTGGGGAGGGGGATCTCAGCTAGAGATTGAAAACAGCAAAGTTCAAAATCTCCAGCAAGGCATTTTAATTAACCCGACCTGACAGAGTGATTTTTGTCTGTGAGAGAATGGCAGCTGGGCAAAAAGGGTAGGGGTCTCTTTGGAAGTAGAGAGAGACTGGTGGAGAAAGTCTCCCAGCTCAGGCAGGGTGAAATCACATGGAGACTCAACAAGGCTGAACAATGACCTCCTTTTCTCGTGTGGACTTTTGTCAACATGAGAAAATTAGAAATGGTGGGCATTATGAAGAGGACCCTAGAAGGTGAAGGTCGAATGCCAAAAGCTCACACATTGATGAGAGAGTTTAGCAGCTGTGGTGCTGTTTACTTTGAATAAGCTGGAAATGCCCTGAGTGGCCTAGGCCCAAGGAAAACAATGTTCTGTGCTGACTGGCAGTGGGAACTCTATCCTTCTGCAAGCAAGCCAGTCGTGGTCTGACATGGGCACCAAGGCCTTTGCTAAATCAGTCCTTATTATGTTTACAGCGGCTTCACTGTACAAAAAGGAGGGAAATGGAGGACAGGAAAGGGCTGAGCTGAGCAAACGCTACCCTGTGTGGTGAATCAAATGAATAGGGAAGCACTCCAGTCCATAAAACCACAATTGTGCTTCACTAGAGCAATAGTCTTGAGGCTGATTGGATTTGATTGGCTGGCCTACTTCGAGGCACTGTGTAGAGATCTCAGCACTTTTGCAACTTTCTTTTGGAAACTCTAATGGTGATTACCACAGAACGTTGCGCTTTAACAATGGTGCTAGTGTTACGGGATAAAATGTGGAAATAGGAATTTGACAGGATTCCATGAGATGTTAAATGTGCCAATTCTCTGTGGGCGCTCAAAATGCGGCCCATAAAAAGAACCCTACAGGCCTAGATTGGGCTTTATGCTTTTGATTACTGTTAGTGAGATCCACAGGTCTGATTTCATTAATTTATTTCACCTGCACAAATATAGCTGTTGTAAGCTACAGTACATTTGTTACTGCAAAAGTTAGATTAGCCATAGTGCCTTTGGCTCCCCCTATCTATATTTATCATGGTCTCATCCTCTGTCCGTCAATCATTGGTCTTTGATTGTGTATTGGTTCAGTGGCTTGTGCTATGAATGAAATGGGTAAATTATGGTTCTGTAGAACAGACATTTGGCTGTTTTGAAAGCATTACAGTTGGATTTAAAGTGCATGATTAAAACACTACACGCGGAGAGCAGTTTTACTGCCAGCATTTTGTAAGTCTCCCAAGTTTCAGAGCACATTAACAGCATTCAAATTTAGTCAGCTTGAATATATACACTAAAGCATAAATAGACCAGCCATAACATTAACATCACCTAACTGGTCTCATACACCACTATAACAAGATAATCAATGTTATTCGCTTCACCGGTCATAATGTTTTCAATGTTATGGCTGATGAGTGCATACTGAACACTCACCACTTTAATGGGAACACCTCCTCATTTCTGCAGTAGTCCAGTCAGCCAATCAGATGTGACGGCAGTGCAATACATAAAATCATGCACAAACAGGAAAAGCGTTTTTAGTTATTTCTCACATCAAACATCAGAATGAGAACATTATAGAATATTTGTGTTTACAAGAAAATAAAAAAAAATATCTCTGGGTAAATTCCTTTTTGATAAAAGAGCTAAGAGAAAAAGCTTAAATATCTGATTTTTACAGCTGTGTTGAGAAAAGCATCACAAACCATATATTAAAAATAAATTAATACATTCATTCATTTTCTGAACCGCTTCATCCTAATTAGGGTCGCGGAGAGGCTGGCGCCCATCTCAGCCGACTCTGGGCGAGGGCAGAGTACACCCTGGACAGCTCGCCAGGCCATCGCAGGGCAGAAACATGCTGATGGCTATGCAGCCTACTCTTGACGAAAATCCGCAATGATTCTTTTACATGCCTCTCACCACAGACAGTGAGAGACATGGCCGGCATTTGATAACCCAGTAAGCTCCACTGGGGGTATAATAATTAATATTTAATTTAATTCAGGCATTGTTACTTGCCCATTTCTAAACAAGGAGTATTCATTCATGTTTGTGAGGGCTTTGGAAGTGTCACAATTCCACTTCTGACTTTCTGGCAAATTGCTTTTCCCAGAGTGGTCACAGTCAGGGTTGTGTTCTAGTTTTCCATCTTCATATTCTTCATATTTCTTTGATCTTATGCTTTTTTTGCTTAGTTGCTTCATGTAGCTTAGCTTGCAACATGGCATGCAACACTTGTTTGTGTTTTCTGTTGGATTGCCAGTCACCAATAAACTCCTTATCTAGCATATGCGTCCTGTCTCCACTCCATTCATAACAGATAGCTTTCGGCTTGCTTTCCTTCCTGTGGAAGTTTCTAATAATCATAGTGCACAATGCAGCTAGTTAACGGCTAACTTGCAGGGCAATACACAGCAGTCCATATGCAAATAATCATCTGTGCACCAACCAGTCAGATTGTGCATACTGTCTTTGCCATATAATAAAGTCTATTTTCACACAGGGGCTATTTTTTTTCTTTTTACAAATGGAGACATCACACACAATTCATGAAGAAATCTATTTCCAGGTAACGCCAAAAAGTATTTTTTTTTTTTACTTTGGAACAGGCTCCCTACTGAAAAAGTTGATGCAGTTCTTGATGCTATCTCGATACTGGACTGTTTCCATAAGTTTTTGTTCCAACTAAAATCTTGGAGGTGGCATGGTTGTGCAGTGGTTAGCATTGTTGTCTCACAGCATGAAGGTCCTAGGTTTAAGCACCGTGGTCAGCAAGGGCGTTTCTGTGTGGAGTGTGCATATTCTCCCCATGCTTGCACTGTTTCCCCCAGGTACTCCAGTTTCCATCCACAGTCCAAAGACATGCACATTATGTCAACTGTTTAGACTATATTGCATTAGATGTGAATGTGAATGGTTGTTTGTGCCTGTCTTTGCTCTGCAATTTGACTGCTGACCTGTTCAGGGTGTACCCCACCTCTCACCTGAAGTCAACTGGGATTGGCTCCAGTTTCCCTCTGACCCTAATAGGATAAATGGCATGAATAATGAACAAATGAATGACTAAAAACTTGGAATGAACAAGATGGGAAAATAAGTACTTGACTTTTCCTTTCATTACCTTCATCCTTTCCTTCTTTCCCACCATCCTCACTGGTCTTTCCCTCCTTTCTCCCTTCCCTTTTTCACTGAATTAAGCAAAGGATTGGAAAGGGACTGAGGGGGCAGGACAGCACTGGAGCTAATATCACATTGCCACTTGTAACTTTGTCCATTTCCATTTTTCCACCTTTTCTCCACATATCAACTGAGTGGAAGAGTGACAGTGGGATCAAGTGTACAGGGCATAGAGGGTCTAATGCTGTTTGCATTCACAATATCACATGGCACATTGCTGAAGCTGAAGGAGAGGTCAGTGCAAAGTGCGCTTTCAATGTAAAACCTGCCAGTCCTGCTCAGGCCCCAGCCAATCTGATGATGGGGTTACTGTGGGACATGGACCCTCCAGAGAGCCAAAGACCTGCTCTAGCCTCATGCTGCCAGTCTAAGGACCTCAAATAATAGGACCATGTGCAACTACACTTACAAGCCTTGATAGCTGAAAGACCATATTTCCCACAGCTTTTCCCACAGCCTTTTAGCACTGATGGAGACTAATCAGTAAATGTGAACTCATCTGGATGCCAATAGTGAAGAGAGTACATGTAATATTAGCCAAGACCAGAGCCATGTTGAGTCAGCTCAATCTTTCACTGCTGAAATGAAGATATTATTGAGGAGTGATTGTTGCATTGCACAGTTTACTGGTTTATAGATTTTTTTACCCAGGTCATCAGCTCACTATCAGCTTCATACAGATGACTCTTAAGGCATAAAACCAGAGACTGGCAAGATGAAGAATTGCTGTAGACTAAGCAAATCATCATGGTTTTGCCTATTTTTATGGCCACAGATTGCTAGACTTGAGAGCAGTCAACATAAATTGAACATAAAGTTTAATGCTTCAACCATAGCCTATCGATAACATCATTATGGGAGCCAGACAGTCTCTGAAATGTGTTTGGGAAATTCTGATACATGAGTCTGTTGACCAACTCTCCATTTTAAATGTTTAACTAGGCAGAAAGTTTATATATGTAGTAGGCAGTGATTGAGTATGTGGCCAGTACTTTGTGTATTTACACAGTGCACACTTCCACCTCCAGTGCAGTGACCAGCAACAGCAATTAGCTTTTCATGCTTATCAGGGAAGGAATGATACAGGCCACAATGGTAGCACCACACCTGGGACAAAGTTACTAGATATAGTGTAGCTATGCACATGGAGGCAGGTTCCTGTTCTGTTTCAGAACAACCATCTCATCACTGCCTACTAAGATAAGACATCTCTTCTGATGGAAACACACTATAAAAGCAGGTTTTATATTACTGATGGTATTTACATTTACAAGCCATCTCCTCCTCTGATTTAAAGTAAAAGCCTCCAAAAAAAAATGTTGTAAATATTGGACATGTAATTACATCCCTGGGAGGTCTAACATCCAAAAAGGAATTTTGCCCTTACAACTAGATTGAGGTCCTATATTTGTTTATCATGCACTGAAATCCAATCTGATACTTTGCAGAAATGACTGCAGAGATCACAGGATCACAGTATCTTACTATCTGGAGTCACCATTTCAGGCCTGTTAAGATTTATACTTTAAGCCATCTCTGACGTTTTTTCCTGGCCATTGCTGACTGTCTTGTTAATTATGGATGTAGCCCTACTCCTGGAAGCTTTTCATTTAGAGTAAGGTCTGGACTGTCATATTTACAGCTTGGCAATCTTTCACATATATGGTCCAAGAACAGGTCACTACCCTCATGAAGCAGAAAGTAGTAATATTTTTAATTAATCATCACTGCAGAACCCTGAGAGTATATACTGGTGACACAGAGGGACAGTGACTCTAATAAGTCTTATTGACCAGGCAGCAGTATGGAATTTGGCAGGAATGGTTTGCGGAAGGGGGGTGACCAAGTAGCTGATATACAAATATCCAGTCTGTCATATACATTTCTTAGTTAATCAACTAACAGATTGTGGTCCAAATGTGAACCCTACAAAGTATTTCAGCAAATCGAACCAAGCACAAAAATACTGTAGTAGAGATGATGATTGACTGGCCATAGTTCAGCAAATTTAGTGTTTTTCAATTCAATTCAGTTTCATTTGTATAGTGCTTTTTACAATTGACATTGTCGCAATGAAAAAGGAAAAAAGGAATTTAAACATTTTCTACAACCCCCTACACATCCCCAACGTGCAAGCCTGTGGTGACAGCTTTTAACATAAATCATCTGGTATTTATGTTTAGACACACTGTAAATACCAGGTTTTTTTTTTTTTTTGTGGGTTGTCAGAATATTGCCACAGCATATTTATAACCAAGCACTAATCATAATTGGTTAAACATTAAAAGGTAACCAGAGCAACTGGAGAGCACAAACCTCTGCCAAGTCCAGCAATCTCCCATATGAACCAAAAAATGTCAAAATCTTACAATTTTTCAGAATGTTTTAAAAAATTCCTGCATCCAGAATTTGATCCTGATAGTCACCAAAATTAAATGGAGTCTTCCTTATCAAAAGCCCCACCCTGGTAGAAATTTTATGAAACTCCACAAATAGAACTTTTTACAAATATCAGAAAGTATACAGCACCACCTGCTGGGCCTGCTGTAATATCACACTTCCAAAAAATTATCCTACCTCACAATGTTAAAGAATGAAAAGAAAAAGTGCCCCGTTTTTTTGGAACAAAACAAATGATATGGACAACCAACATTTAGCCATTGAGGTGAAGAAGTGTCTTTATGTGCTTGTCAATTATGTTGCCTGTTAATTAAGAAAGCAAAAATTCATTACAAAGCATTCATTTGAGCAAGTGGCCCTGGATGGGTAAGCATGGAGAAGCAGAAGTCACAATGGTATCAAAATGTTTGAAACCAGTCAGATTGACTGGTTTCATGAAGCAAGACCCGGGACTAAAAAAAATCATTATCAGTACCAGCAACCATGTCTTGTAACCTGCACTTTTGCAATATTTGTGGACTTGTTTGCAAAATACAGGCGGCACTTACATGTCACTTACATCAGACAACTGAACTATTTGTTGTACATTCAGTCATCGAAATATTCTGATTATAAGTGGACTCTTAATTTTTTCCATGGCTGTATGCAAATAAAGAATCAAGTGTGACAGTTTTACTTCCAGGAGAACTGTGGCAGGTTCTGTTGGATACCCGGTAGACACTGTACCAAAGGAATGGTGTAGAAAAAAGATGTCTTATATTTACAGCTAAATAATGCCATTAAATTAAGGATCTCTTCAAAAACTTCTATAAAGCACAGTAAACAGTAATAAATGAAACTAATTCAATATTAGATGTGATGGCTTTTTGTTCAAAAATAGAATAGCATCAGGTAGAGTTTGTGCAGCTTTACAAGTACAGTGTCTACCGGGTGTCCTAAAGAACCAGCCACAGTTCTCCTGGAAATGACTGTATTTCTGTCTAAAATGTGGTCTCTTACACATAATATGCAACTTCCTTTATTGACATACTGTACTAACATTTTTTTTTAATGTAACATTTCATTTTCTGCTGGAAAACTAATGTTTGGAAATCTGAAGTGTGCGTAAAACTTTTGCACAGTACTGTATATGTACTAGTACTCTGCAATAGATATAATAATAATAATAATAATAATAATAATGATAACAATAATGGCCTTGCGAGCTGTTCAGGGTGTATCCTGTCTTTGCCCAGAGTCAGCTGAGATGGGCACCAGCCTCCTTTGCGACCCAAATTAGGATTAAGTGGCTTCGAAAATGAATGAATGATGAATGAATGAATAATAATAATAATAATAATAATAATAATAATAATAATAATAATATTAATAATAATCCTGCAGTAAAGCTCTTCTTCAAATACAGCACCTGCCAACTGAGGAAAATTATCCCATGCATCATTCTTCCAGAATTATTTTATTTTCACCACTGATGCTGTTAATGTAAATCAACTCATTTGCTGTTTACTTTCTGGGACAATACCTTTACTTCAGAACTACCAAATTTTTCTGACTTTTGGGGTTACTGACATCTCTCAATGTTTCTTTGTGATTTCTATGTGTGTACATGGCACTGCAGTCTCATGCCCTTTTCTGGTGATTGGCAGGTCATTTCCATATGGTAATTAGTCACAAAAGGGCATGCGCTTTCTATTTATGGGATTAATCATGGGGTTCTTCATTATAAGAACACAGCTGCAAACAAATCTGAAGATTAACATGCCATGAATTTGATGTAGACCTTTCTTACAAGGTTTCTTGAGAAAAGATTTAAGGGAAAATTTGTGAATGGGGCCTATTGATCTTAATCCTGTTATCACATTTATACAAGTAGGTTTTGAAACAGCTAGCTTCAAAAGCAATGACCGTACCTTTAATCCTGCCACCACTTCCGTAGTTACTTTGGAAATGCAAATAATATCTCTGTCCATTACTTTGTTCTGTTCTGTGAAATTATGCAGTAAATGTGATATCATATCAGTAATGAGCTGTAGGAGCATGGAAGTATGGGTTAATGCTTAGATTACACTGGCTGGTCATGGGAGCTGATAATCACAGTGTTTACGCAGATCAAAGTGAATGAGTACGACTGTTTACAGTAATCAGTGATGCCTTTCTAATTCTCTCTCTCTCTTCCTCTAGCTTTCTCTCTCTCTCTCTCTCTCTCTCTCTCTCTCTCTCTCTTTCTCTCTCTCTCACTCACTCACTCACTCACTCTTTCTCGCACACACACACACACACACACACACACACACACACACACACACACACACACACACACACAGAGAGACACTCCTAGAGCCAGCACAAGTTCTGAACGTGTTGACAGAACATGCTTTCAGAATCATCTTCAATTTCTGCAAAATAATGTGGTCTTATCATAATAATGAATTCCATTCTTTCATAAAATATAAGCATTATATGATCAATATTATGTCAATAAATATGATGAAATATCCCCTTAAGAGTCATACTTCCCCACAGTCCCTGTCTGAGGAAAGTAACAGAGTGGGTTGTTTTTGATTAGAGCATGAGATCAGAAAGCAGAAGGAGAAAGTCAGAGAGAGCGAGTTGGCTCGTAGAGATTACGCTCACATAACGCATACCCCTCATAGACTGAATACAGGATCAGAGACTTCAGTAAGAGTTAGGCTAATGCCCACCAGCTCTAAACTGAGCCTGCACTGAGCCCACACGCTTCTAGCCCCTGCATCACCTAAAGAGCCGGCTTCTCTGTCTTTCCCTTCATTTACCTCCATCTCCCTCTATCACTAAAGACTTCCTTAGGCTCAGCAAGGGCAGGTGCTTTTCATTACGGAACTTTGAAGTGGGAGAGGTAGAGATGGGAGATGGCGGATCAGTGATAAGCCTGCTTTCTCCTACCGAGTCGTTTCTCCATGATCCGTATTACCAGCGTGGAGCAGCGGGAGCAGGAAACATAATATCCGTCCGAGCCTCCTTCACGTCATTAAAAGAGAATTCGATCTGACCTCTGGACTTTTAACAGATGGTTTTGTATTGAATAGACATTTTTCTTTGTATTGAATCTGGAGGAACTCAGTCAAACATTATTCCAGCATTTTTAGTAAGTCTGCAGCAAATTACTGTAATAATTCGGTAACTGGGTCTGGGTGGCATAGGGTACAAAATCTTGCCATGTTTCAGAAGAACTATGCAGATCACTAGGATTAAAAACTTCAAATTGCTGCCTCACAGCAGAAAAGGTGCTGGGTTTGAGTTCCTGGCTCAGAGAGGGTGTTTCTGTGTGGATTTTGCATGGTCTACTAGTGGATGCGTGGGTCTCCTCTGGATACTCCAGTTTCCTCCCACAGTCCAAGCAGCGAGCCGTTCAGAGTGTACGCCACCTTTGCCTACTGTCGGATTACACTGGCTCCAGCCTCCCTGTGACCCCAGTAGCATTTAATGGTTTGGCAAATGAGTGAGTGAGACAGTGAGATGAGCTTTGTCCGTACACTTGTACACTTCGTTAGTGAAGCGGTTTTTAAGGTCTAATATTCTTGATTTTACTCACCCCAAAGGGACATGTGGTAAAATTAAATAAAAAAAAAACCCCATAGTGGCTCCATATGATTTAACTAACTATATCTTATTCATGTATTATCTATAACGCTTATCCATTAGGGTCAACGGGGAAGCAGGGACCAGTCCAAGCTGACTTTGGTGAGAGGCATGGTACACCCTAAACAGGTCACCAGTCTATTACAGGGCTTACACAAACACAAACACCCATCTATTCCTTTGGGCAATTTTGAGTAGCAAGCTGAAATAGCGTGCATGTCTTTGGACTGTAGCAGGAAACCATAGTACCCAGAGAAAACACACATCAGCATGCGGAGAATATGTAAGAAAAAAATTGCATCAATCTCTTCAGCAACATGACTAAACTGCTGCATCTGCGACTCGAGGAAAATTCCCGACGACGCTTTGTTCTGAGCCAGGGCTAATTTGTTGTTCTGGAACCCCTGATTGTTGCCTTAGGTTCAGGGCTGACCGCAATGAGCACATGGTGACACACCACTGTGGGGAAAACACATATTTCAGTGTCTGTGTTGATTGATTAAATGTTGAAAAACTCTAAATCCATAATTCATCAATTTCCAACCACCAGTGATGCAATTTCCCAAGAAAATAAAAATGTTGCTATTGATTAATTTAGATGTGCACTATAAGGAGAAATTTGGGCTGGGCAGTTGATCCAGGGTAAAAAGGGTCAATAAAACTATTTCTTAGGCAAATAAATGACATATATTGTGAACTGTAAGTTGTAGAAAGGAGTGATTAGAGATGGTGAAGCAGGTCACAGGATTCAGGACCAGAGGGGTAAAGAGCCATGACTCCAGTGGAGCTGAAATGGACAATCTAAGGGTATTATAGGCATTTAGAGCTGGCAGCGAGAGTATTTGTTTGAAGCACTGGCGTCTTGCTTAGCCACGCTTTATATCCGGTGCAATTTATCGCTGTTTTGATTGCCCTTCTGTTATCAGCCCGGCAGTGTTTTCACTGGCTGTGAAGAATGTGCACAGGAATGTGTTGATGTTACTGTAAAGCCTAACACGCATCTCATGCTCAGCACCTCCGTCTCAGGCCGATAAGAGCCTCTATCAGATGGGAAAGAATGTAGCCGAGAGGGCCTGCCAGACGCCTTACACCGGTCCACTGCCACTCCTATTAGGCTGTTAAAGCAAGGCTTACTTTACAAACACACACAAACACAAGTACCCAAACATAACCCATGAGGGATATGCACATAATATTCTAGTTTATATGCATCACACACTTGTATGTCGGACCCAGACCAAGAAAAACATCCGCCGGATTTCTGGAGCACAGGATTTAAAAAATATGTGTGTTTCAGCTGACTATAATGCATTTTGTCAAGGGGCGGAATGTACGAGTGCTTCAATTAAAACACAGGGCTGGCCTGACTGATCCTAAACATATGTGAGCTTGAGAAGCATGCACCTGTGGTAGTTTGGCTGCCGTTGTAGATTTATAGATATTTTGTGTGGATGTGATTAAATAGTAGATAGGACTTTGACTCCAAAATGGATCTTCTCATATATGGCCACACAGTTAGACTGATACACCCACAAATATTTTTTGCAGTTGTAAGCACCTCCATTAGTTTGTCCATGCATCCATCTGTCTGTTTGTTTGTCTGTTTGTCAGTGAACAAAATCCTGACTACACCTGTGCAAGGATTTTTACCAAACTTGTTGGGGACTCTACCCAGAATTCCAGACATCTCAAGATCAAAAGTAAAGGTCAGAGCAAGGTCACAAAGTTTTGGAGGTAGATTGTTTATAACTTCGCAGCATTTGCTGATAGACATGCTGTTACTTTGGAACATTAATAAAAAAAATCATAAGTGGACTTTCAAATGAGATAATTACCTTTGACCTTTGAGTGACCTTGAAAGATCAAAAATCAAGGTCATGGGATTTTTTGCAGTCAAACCTTTGAAACAAGTGTCGATAGTCATTTACACTTACATCTTCTTTTTCTTCTTTTCCTTTTGAGGTCGCCACAGTGGATCATCCTTCTCCATCCTCTGCATCCCTTTTTGTCACACCAATCACCTGCATGTCCTCCCTCACCACATCCATAAATCTCCTTTTTAGCCTTCCTCTTTTTCTCCTAGGCAGTTCTATCCTCAATATTCTTCTGCCAATATACCCATCACCCCTCCCCTGCACATGCCCAAATGAATCTGGCCTCTCCCATTCTTTCCCCAAACACTCATACTTGTGCTGTTCGGCTGATGTGTTCATTTCAAATTTTTTCTCATTCTTTTCTCTCCCAATTCCAAGGCTAGCATTAAGCATCAGCAGTGAATCATAGCTCCAATAATGAATCAATGGAACACGCAAGTTTGTAACTATTTGCTGGCATGGTGACATACTCACAGCAAGAAGGTCCTGGGTTCGAGTTCCGGACTCAGTGAGGGTGTTTTTCTGTGTGGAGTATGCATTTTTCCCCATGCTTGTGTGGGGTTCCTCTGTGTACTCTGCTTTCCTCCCACAGTTCAAAGACATACACATTAGGCTAAGTGGCTGTTCCAAATTCCCCTTAGGTGTGAGTGTGAATGATTGTGTGTGTTGGCCCTACGATTACCACCTTTGCCCAGAGTCGGCTGAGATAGGCTCCAGCCTTCCCATGACCCTAGTAGGATAAAGCTTTTCAGAATATGAATTAATGAATGGCTGTCTACTGCGGAGACAACACACACACACGTAGACACACACACACACACACACACACACACACACACACACACACACACACACAAGGATAAGTGTAAAATAATACTATGTCTAGGTTTATTAGATTTCATTAAAAGTGCAAAAAGAGAGTAAAATTATATGTTCATAAGAACAGTTCACAAAATTTGCTTCTTAATAGAAGAAAATGTATTTATCTTAACTTTACAAAGGGGAAAGTAGTCATTTTGAACATGCCTCTTTATAATTATCTATTTGCCAAGACATAATGGAAATTAAATTGCTGGTTGTAGCACAATAACATGCACTGGTAACAGAGGCCTGAACAACACTAGAGTTTCTTGCGGTTCTTTTCAATATTTCTTCTAAAGATCGTTCTGGTTTTTAATTATATTTATGTGAACAATAATTCTTCATTGATTTGCTGATCAAACTATTTAACCAACTTACTGCTTTATCACACAGAGATGTTAAAAAGCCATTTAAGCCTTTTTCCAGGCAATCATAGACGATATATCAATAAGGAAGTGAGACATGCTTGTAAAAAAAAAAAAGAGAGAGAGACAGAGAGAGAGAGAGAGAGAGAGAGAGAGAGAGAGAGAGAAAGAGAGAGAGAGAGAGAGAGAGAGAGAGAGAAAGAGAGAGATGCAGGAGCAACAGGAACAGACGCATGATTAATCCTGCTTTGACGAACTCCTCCGGGAATTCCATCAAAAGGCCACGGATTCTTTAATTGCCATTCCCACTTCTTCCTAAAGCTTACCTCCCTCCACTTTCCCGGTGAGGGGGTCTTGCTGGAATCTGACAGCCCCCACACATAGACCCGGAATTGCTTTCAGATGTGCATGTCAGGCTTAAGAGCGGGGGACTCTAACTTACCTTGCAAAGGCCAGCAAAGAGTTTGTAAAAGTGGGTGGGTTATGGATGCATGCCAGACAACACAAAGAGTATCATAATCATCCTCGACCGGGGCTAGTACCTGGTGAAATTGAATTCATTCATCCATTCATTTTCTGAACAGCTTGATCCTAATAAGGGTCGCGGGGAGGCTGGCACCCATCTCAGCCAACTCTGGGCGAGGGCAGAGTACACCCTGGACAGCTTGCCAGGCCATCGCATGGCAACTGGTGAAATTGGTGAATTTGATATCAGATTGCTGAGTGATGGGTAGTATCATGGGCACATAGCTGTCAAATCCATCATCCAATTCCTTCCTTATAAATTCATCTGGTCTGTATTAGGGAAACACTTTTTAAATTCTATTTTATCATTTTCCTCTTATAGCTTTTATTACCAAGGAACTGTCTTTATAGAGAAATCAGGGAAAAGATTATGATCTTGCATGTTGACATTTGTAAGTTAGTCTCATAGTAATTATATCTGAATTATGTGTGTATTAATATGAAACAACAAAATCTTATTAGCTTGCCTTTTCTTATGCCCTCCATTGCTTGACAATTTTATTATATTATGAGCATTAGCATGGTATCTCTATTGTTTCCACTAGACAATAATGCTTAAGCATTAAAACATATTCCTCATATAAGCTCCAATGATAACTTCCATCCAAAATCCTAATGCACGTTCCTGCTGTACACACTCAATGTGTGTTCTTAGGAACATTACTGTGGTGAATATAGTATAAAACTCAGTACTCAAGAGGAAGATAGAAAGTCTTTAAACAAATCTTGGCCCTGACAATGATGTTTTCATTTTGTCTTTGTTGCTTACTTTGTCAGAACTAGAACAGAAATCATATTTTTTTCCAGCCGCTTGTCCATGCTGTTTGGATGGAGAACAGATCCAATGACATATATGGCCCAAAGTATCACACCCATATGTGGGCTTTTTACAGACTGTTGCTTCAAAGTTGGAAACACACAATAGTCCAGAATGTCTCTGTAGGCTGTGGCATTAAGAATTCCCTTTTATTGGAGCTTTACAAGGACCAGGACTGTTCCAGCATGACAATGCCCCTGTCCACAAAGTGTGGTCTGTAAAAACTATTGATTTTTAAGTGAGGAAATCGAGTGGCCTGCACAAAACCATGAACTAAACTCCACTGAACAGCACTGGGATGAACTGGAACACTGATTACACCTCAGACCTTCTCACCCATCACTGCCTGACTTTACTAATACTCCTTATTACCCTTTACTAATACTTTTGTACATTCAGCCACATACCAAAATGTAGATGAAAGCTTCCCAGAAGAGTGAAAGTTATTAGAACAGCAAAGGGAAATAATTATGTAATAATAATAATAATAATAATAATAATAATAATAATATCTTCATTAATTAATTAATTCATTCATTCATTCAACGTCTTTGCCAAGCCCAAGACTCGAACACAGGACCTTCTTGCAGTGAGGCAGATGTGCAAACCTTTATACCACTGGACTGCCCATGATATGTTCAACAAAGCACATATGGGTGTGTCCACAAAAGTTTGGAAAAGTAGTGTACTTTTGGCCATAATGTGTATGTCTCCTCTTGTTTGATGCTCCAGTTTGTGCTCCAGTAGCTCTTCTGTGGGATTAGAGCAGATTTACTAGGTTTTGCTCCTTGTGAGAATCAGTGAGCCTTGGACACCCATGATTGATTGGCTTTCCTCGGACCACCATTGGTAGGTATTTACCATTGCATACCAGGAACACACCACAAGTCCTGTCGTTTTAAGGTGAATAGAGCCCGACGATTAGCCTACGTATGATCTCATGTGAAGCAAATAACACTGATTATCTTGTTACAGTGGCACCTGCCGTCAAGTGGGATATATTAAGCAGAAAGTTAATAGTCAGTTCGTGAAGTTGATGTGTTGGAAGCAAGAAAAATGGGCAAGCATATGGATCGGGATGAGTTTGACAGGGGCCACATTGTGATGGCAAAAAGACTATACGTATTTATTTCCTAAATGGCTGGTCTTGGAAGGTGTTTCTGGTTTGCAGTAGTAAGTACCTACTAGATAGGAAGGTGTTGTAAGGCACGGTGCCTTGCAGCTGTTCATAGCGGCTGCAAAGCCGCAGACCAGCCAGGTGGTGTTAATGTTATATCTGATACTGGTATTTCTAAATATGTTTAAGGAGAACTATACTACGTGTCAAATATTCCATATTGCTAAAATTGTTCTCATGTAATGTACTTATGTATAATTTTATACTTTTTTAACAGTATTCTACCAGCAGATGACTATGTAAACTGACCATTAAACAACCGTTTAGACTTTTTAGAAGTTGTCTGCTTGGGAAACAAAATGTGCTATTAATTGTGTATTTTGGTATGCAGAAATCAAATATGACAATAAAAATGGCTGATTGGCTATGGTTTCCAAGATATTGAAGGTTTTTTTTATATATATACATTTGATTATTATATCGAACATGAAGCTGCATGCATATGGTTTCTAGAGTTGATATAGAACAATCTGTTCTGCAAAGTGATGGATGAGTAAACAGAGTTAACGTCGCATCATTCATGACTTCTAGGGACAATATGATGCAATCCATATCATTTGTGATGCAATACCAGCTTCAGACTGATTTATTGTTTTGCCTAAAAAGAAAGAATAAAAGTGAATTTCAAACCCAGTCCTTCATGATTATTATAATATTTATACAATATATTGACAAATAGTTATTAATAAAATACTGGAATTTTAGGTGGAAAATTCAGTGCATGTCAAACTCCCACCATGTCCAGGCTTTGAGCCCCTGATCTACTGCACCTGAAGTAAATGTTCTGTCATTGAGCCTATTTACCTAAAGTTTATTGCTATATTCGGTCAAAGATGTATGTAGTGACATTTGATTTAAATTCAGATCCCTTCCCTTTATAATTCACTCATCCTTCATGATTCCTAAGTCAGGCTCGTATATGCTGACCCAGTAACACATATCTCAAAAACTAGAGCCAATCAACAATTTTAAACATCATTTAGTTTGACTATGTTTATTTCAGAAGCATTTTGGTTATTTTTAGTATTATTATTATTATTATTATTATTATTATTGGTGTTATTGTTATATAATTTACCATGTGGTGCAGTGATGACACATTTCCCTTATGAATTAGGATATTATGTGTTCAGACTTGGCACCCTGCTGATGTTAAGTCTGGCCTTTGTTTCTCTCTGAATCTTTGAATGTCTTTTTTGTCTCATTCTTTTTTTTCTGCTTATGAAACCTTTGCGACAAAGTTGATATCTAAATGAAACTTAAGTGAGAATCCCTATTCAGTTTCCTGGGGTATCAAAGAGAGGTTTTTAAGCAAAGAAAATTTCCTCTGGGGCTACACTTAATTCCAGATTTCTGAAAAGTCTGGAAAGCCAAGTAAGATGAAAGCCTGCCATATTCAGTATGGTGTAACTGCCTTATCTGATGTTAGACAACATTGAGAAACTGACTGCTTGGAAAAGGGGGTTAAATGCAGTATGAGAACGAAATGCAGCTTTGATCTCTTTTGGATCAACTTCAAACAGTGCTTAATGTTCTCCTAGTTGTATTCGGAAGGAATAAATATGACATTTCCAGTAGTTCAGGCCGTGTGATAAAGCATTGGTGGGGTGCAAATGTGTATTAAAAAAAATCAGATTACTTTATGGTTACCTGTAAGCCAACCTATAACCTATAGTTTCATGTTATTATCAAAGAAGCTAAGACTGGTTAAAGGACAGAACAGCACGTTAACCTCACCACAGCTTGGTATGATTCTTGTTATAGCAAACGGGTGTCAGATCATAATCAGTGCCACACCTGCTGAGCTTTCCCAGAAGCCTCTCAGTATGGGTCGACATTAAAGAGCTCTAATGGTTGGCTCATGAGAGAGGCACTGTGACACTTTTTTAAATTTGAGTTACGAGGGAAGTAGCATGAAAAGCAAGCAAATGCAGCTTCCATTGGCTGTTAAAGGGCTGAGGATGCCACAGCTCATTCAGTCCTGGGGGAAAAGCGGAAGTGTTTTGTTTTGGATTAAAATAATTTTTGATCCCACTGTGTAAATTTAGAGTCAGAAACAGACATGCATTTCTCTCACCATCACTATATATAATGTTTTAAACATAACTCAGTAAAAATTATTTTAACAATAATATATATATTTTTTAGTTTTAATTTTTCTGTTGGTGGCATGATGGTATAGTGGTTAGCATCTTACAGAAAGGAGGGCCTGGGTTTATGCCCTGTGCCTGGCGAGGGTGCTTCTGTGCGGGGTTTGCATATTCTCCCTGTGCTTTCATGGGTTTCCTCCCACAATCCACAGACATGCACATTAAGCTAATTGGATATTCTTGACTGCCCCTAGGTGTGAAATGGTGTGCGTTGACCCTGGGATGGTCTGGCGAGGTGCTCTCTGCCTTCAGCCAGCGTCGGCTGACCGGTTCCATCCTCTCCACAATCCAAATAAAGGATAAAGCAGTTTGGAAATGAAATCAAGTGAAAATGAAGTTGTACTGACATATGGAGAGGATGCCTTCATGAATCCTAACTATAAAGCTGTTTCAAATAATCTTGCAAAACACTGACATTTTAACTGCTATAATGGGACTAACAGCTTTTCCACTATTTTTCCTTCAGTGTCAAAACCAACAATATTCCCTACAAATAACTTTAGCCTCAACTGATGTTGGGTATTAAATTTATTTCAAGACTGAATTTTTAATACTTTGGGGCATATTTCTGCCCCAGTAAGCTAAAACCATTTCAAGTCAAACCATATATCACATTTATATACACCTACTTCTCATTAAAAAGTATCACCAACTTGTGTATATATATATATATATATGTGTGTGTGTGTGTGTGTGTGTGTGTGTGTGTGTGTGTGTGTGTGGTGTGGGTGTGTGTGTGTGTGTGTGTGTGTGTGTGTGTGTGTGTGTGTGTGGTGTGTGTGTGTGTGT
>JAQMYF010000024.1:45473693-45498695 GCA_030014195.1 Neosilurus mollespiculum | reverse complement strand
GTTTCTGCCCTGCGATGGCCTGGCGAGCTGTCCAGGGTGTACTCTGCCCTCACCCAGAGTCGGCTGAGATGGGCACCGGCCTTCCCTAATTAGGATTACGTGGTTCAGAAAATGAATTAATTTATCAGTACTATACAAATCTGCTTTACATCATGATTCTCAGTTAAATATCATTAAATATAAACTCTAATACTATTCATTTACATTAGATTAGTCTGAAATTCTGTAAATTAAATTAAATCCTTTCACAGAAACTTACACAATACTGTTATTAGTTGATTTGCTGAAGTCGAGCTGATGCACCCTGTGCATGAACGTTCGGTTAAAAACAATTCCTCTATTTGCCGAGGTCATGGAGGCAGGGAAAATAACGGCAGGTGTTTTCAGAAAAATAGCATGGTAATAACAATGCTTTAGTAAAAAGGACATGGCACATAAAAAAAAGCCATGGTGCTGACTTGAAAGGCATGGCGCTGCGCCATGCTAAAACAACCTAGCCGGAACACTGGGTATGTATACCACTTTTTATATATTCTCAAAGGATTTTTCTTTTGTAGTGTGGTTGCTTTATTTGTGGAGTAGAAGATTATTTTGAGTCAATCCATGTTAATAAGCCACTACCACTGCACTAATGGGTGTTTGTTTAAGGTGTTTATAGTATTAACAGAGACATGTATTGCTCATTTGCTGCCACTCCACTAGCTTCCATGTTTTTTGTTTTTTTTTGGCAGGAAGAAAAACATAGTCATTTAATATTATTTATACTTCAAAATCTAACCTTCTGTGTTTTCAGGTCCCCGAGGTTATGTTCCAGCATCCAAGCTGGCTCGCTACAACCACGTTGCCATCGCACAGCCTCCTTCTTCCCCATTTCTTAGTGCCACATCCACTGGTCCAGGAGCAAGGAGGCACTCGTACACACCAGGAATAGAACCCGTCACCATGGCTACGCCCTGCTTCCAGGTGAACAGCACAGACACCGCTGTGTTAAGTGGCAGGTTACAGATGCTGCCCGGTTACTCTGTCTGGTTTATGTTTTTACAGAAATCATGACCTGGAGAGCTTGATGGTGATGTCTCCCATCTTAGGAGCATCTATCATGAACATACACGCACGCCCACTTGGAGAAATGTAAAAGAGTATGCCCATATTTTAGGAAGGGTGAATGTAAGCATGAGTGTTGTGTATTGGTAGAATATCAGCCCAGTAAAATCCTGAGCACAAAAATGAACAGCGTGGCCTCACCAATCATATTAGTTTTTAATTCTCCACAGTTACTTACTCACCCTGAATTATTCATTTTTGTACTTTGGCTGTCATACAGCAGATTATTTTTCCAGCATGCACTGAGAAATCTGAAGCCAAGACGAGTTGCTTTCCATCTGAGTGGTTGTAGGTGAGAGTGTGAGATTTGTGGCAGCTGTGACAATAAAAGTGTGGCCGATTCTCCCCGGCCCGTTATTCTTCTTTCCCCTGACAGAGTCATTAATCATTGGGTCATTAAACACAGCCAAGTGACATCCAATTTCAGAGATGTGTTGTATCCTTCACCTTTGTAAGCTCAGGTGGGAGAGGTTAATCATTTGGCAGCAAGATTATCTGTTTAGAAACTGTTTGTTTGGTGGGGTGGTTTAGTAATGCAGCAAGTAGACCAGCTTTGATTATGATCCGAGTTTCACGACTCTCTTTCTGCCCTTGTCTGTGTAGCCTTTCTTTGGGTACTATGAGTTGCTTCTCTAGGTTCCACACTATTTGTGCATCCATTGTGTGATGGATTGACATTCCTTCCATGGTGTGCTGTTGTGCCTTGTCTATCTAGTATGAGCTAAAGATTCACAATGGCTCTGAACTGGATAAATGGTTACATAGGATGAATAAAATAACACATGAATTAGTTTTCCTAAATTTACTTTTTTGTGTTGTGAAAATTACCTGTAATGACCACATGGGGGCGATCTTAACCTTCAGTGTGATTTGAAGCTGTTGCACCAGCTTTAAGAACAGTAAATGGGTCAATGTTTAGATCCTTATAATGTATGTTATGGAGTATCAAACCAGAGAGGTGCAAGTAACACAGCAACAGTGAAACTAACCCTGGCCTTTTAACTTCAGAATTTACTATTATTCCTTTCCTTTATTTTATTAAAAAGAAATAAAGCATTGTGAGATGCTCTGTAACAAAAAAGATTTATGGACAGGGTGGTGTGATGACATATGCTCATTAATATCTCAAATTTGTCCTCTTTTACCATTGTATACCATAATTTCCCAATGCTAACAAAATGTATTTATTAAAGGAAGCATAGACTGCCCAGCCAAAAACATGCATGCTAATATTTTGTTGAATCACCTGTAGCCTTGACTACAGCACGTGATCACCATGGCATTCTTTCGAGAAACTTGAGCATCACAACATTTATTTCCATCCAGATTTGGGTTTATTTTTTTGATGGGAAAATTAAACCACTCCATAAAGTCTTCTCCAGCACATCCCAAAGATTTTCAATAGGATTAAGTCCTGGACTCTGTGGTGCCAGTTCATTTACAAAAATGATTCCTCATGCTCCCTGATCCACTCCTTCATTATTTCAGCCCCAATTTTATATCCGTACCATCAGGAAAGAAAACGTCCATTCGGATGATAACCTCAGAATGTCTGACCTAATTTTTTTTGCCACATAATGTTGCTGAGCCTCAACCTGAGCAACTGAAGCAACAATACCATGGTGATAACACGTTGTAATCAATGTTAAAGGTGGTCCAACAAAATATTAGAGTGCATCAGTTTTTTTGGATTATTTTTTTTTTTGGCCAAGCAGAGTACTTTTTGTCATAATTTAATGTTGTGGAACTCCTGTTTTTGGACTGCAGCAATGATGAACAAGCCATTCCCTCTCCAGCCTCTCTTTTCTCACCTAAAGTGAAATGAGACAAAATCAGATTGTGATGTACTGAAGACTGCAGTTTCAAAAAATGCAAAGTTACAGCTTTACTTCTGACTGTACAAAGACCCTGACAGTGAAGCTAAATGTATCTTTTGACAAAGAACTTCACTGTATCAGTAAATAGTTTTTACTAATAGTGCTGCATCAATCCTTTATATAGATTTGAATTGATGTATGTTAATTGTAGCTACAGAATTGGTTACCTATCAGAATGATCCCATTATAATCCTTTCTGCAACTAATGTTAAGGCTCGGTTATAGAAAAGGAATCATCTCTACTTCTGACCAATCAGAATGAAGACTGCAGTGGGGTAACGACATATTGTCTTCTTGAGCACTGTAGCCTGTATTAAAAGAAGCAAAATACAGACTAATAGAGGAGTGAAAATAGATTTTCCTTCTGCTGTGTAAGAGGTATTGCTCAAAGTATCATTAATGTATTTATCCTCTACAAATCACTGCTGGGATTTATTTAGTTTGGACTGCATCCCAGGTTGTTGTACAATGAAGTCTTTTCTGTTTCCCAGGTGTTTGCTGGGTACGATTTCACAGCACGGAGCAGTCATGAACTGTCTCTGCGGGCCGGAGAACCAGTGCACGTTGTGGAGTCACACGATAAGCGGGGCAATGCCGAATGGAGTCTGGTAGAGGCGCATGGTCAAAGAGGCTACGTCCCTTCTAATTACCTCACCATCCTGCCTTCAGTGGTGGCATCACCCACCCTGCCGTACTTCTAAAATCTACGAACATGGTATATCTCCTTGTGCACTCCAAGCACACCCACACACACTTACTGAAGGACTCTGGTAGTGTGGGCAGGTGGTGATTTTACCATTCAGTCTGTGAGCTGGAGTGGTGCTTGGGCCTCGTCATGTGCAGATTGGCTCTGTTTAAAACGAGGAAGCCGTTCATTACAGCCATGATACCAGGTAGAGATAAGCTGCATGGCGTTGATGGAGAGTGTGCTGTATGGGCTTAACACACTGAATTATTTGTCTATGTGATTCTCTCTCTGACTGAGCATGATCAAGGGCGTACAGTGAGAGAGTGATGGGGTGATGGACGGGTTCTGTGCTTCGAGCCCTGCTGTGCAGTGTCTGTCTCTGACTGATTCTCAGAGGAACTTATGAACCTTGATCTTTGCTGTTGAATGTGGAGGCATGAGTCAGCTCTGATAAACCTGACTACAGTGCAGTAATGGAAGGAAGCGCTAAACCTCAATGAGCTTGAGCTTTAAATAATTTTTTTTAACAAGAAGACTGTTGTCAGTGTTACATTGTGGTGTTAAGTACTGATGTTTTTATTTGAAATGAATGTGAAATACTTCCTGAGTGAAATGTATAGAATGTGTATGTACTGGGATGATTGTTATGATTGAGACGCTGTGCTATGTAGGTATGGAAGTTTATCCTTTTCAGAATGTTGTATGTAACAATAACAGTACCCTATTTTAACACTGGATTCAGATTCGATTGTATTTTTGCCTTGGCATTTTTATTTTTTTTTTGCACAACTCATTGCACTGATTTAACTACTGAGGATTTTTGTGGGTTTACAAAACTTTTGCAGAAACCACTGTTGCATCGAATGCAGAGAGCACCTGAGTTGCTGCAGTGTTTGCCTGCTTGCAGGTACAGGAGCGCTCCACTAGGGGCAGCACAGCACCATTCCCACAGCCAGTCCCTTCCCTGAAACGAGCTTATTCTGGCTACTGATTAACTGACAGTATGTTCTCAGAAGTAATCATAGATTCTCTCTGTTGTCCGTTGCTGTGTGGAATTGCTCTGTGGCAATACTTTAAAAAATAATTGTGGCTTTTGCTTTCAGCATTACCTCACTTTGTTTTGAGCTTAAACCAAGAAAACAGTGGAGGAATAATTTCTGGACTCTAAGAAGCAATCTGTTTTTTCAGTTCCATGGTAAAGGTTCATTCTGATACTAGTATCTTTTTAGGGTATTTTTTTATTTATATTTATAACGCTATGCAAATTTTAAGAAAAAGATCAGTAGGTTATTAAACTGCTCAGCTGGCCAAAACAGTTTCCTTTTCTTCTTCGTATTATTATTATTATTTTCCATCACATTATAGTCACACATAAATTATTTAGTCACGTCTTGGTAGTCTTTTGATGTCTGGAGCTTTACAGGCATGATATGGAGTCTGTTTGTCTGATTTATGGATTTCTTTTTGAAAGCAGAAACCAGGGTTTGGTGCTGCATTTAGCTCAAACGTGACCATTCCTGTGGGACCGTGTGAATGTCACTGAACCCCAGTGATAGCTGTGTCTTGCTTGCTGCATGATGTGTGTGTGTGTGTGTGTGTGTGTGTTGGGGACAGGGGTATACATAGATGCATGTCCTGTGTTTGTCAGTCTCCTCCCTCAGCAATAGTTGCATGTCAGCAATGATTTGATGCATTGACTCCCTTCAGCTACTGCCCCTTGCTGTGGCACAACATACTATAAATACATTTTTCTATTCAGTGGGATAAAAATAGCTTCTTGTCGGTAGGATCCCTCTGCCGTGCTGCACTGTCTCTGTGACGCTGTTGGTGCGTCTGTTTTTACTCCCGTAACACAGATTTGTACCTCCCCTTCCTTTTTAACCCTCATCTCATCTCCAGGGTTGCAACGCGATAAGGGTTATTTCTGGCTTCTTCGTGTGTGTGTGTGTGTGTGTGTGGTGCTAAATACCATGTGCAGGGGGAATCAGCTGAAAGTAAGACTTTTATAGGTGTTTATAGAAAACCTAGTACTAGATTGGATTTGTCCATTTTGGGCACTGGAAGCACATCGGTATCTAGTATTCTCTGGAGAATGTTAGTTCCAGTTGAGCGAACGACTGTCCTGCTTCTAAGAAAATGTCAGAATACACAACACAGATCAGCTCTGAGCTGCAGTGCGGCCATAGGATGGGATTAAGGCCACTCTAAGCGATGTTGGTGTTTCTTCTGCCTTCCATCAGATTTGCTGCTGCAAGAGTCCATCTCTTCCCTTTGGTCCCTTCAGCGGAACATTGTTTCAAACCTCTGCTTGATGGTATAACATTGAAGCATGATGTTCCAAACAAGAATGCATGCACTTGATTTCATATCACTAGGATTAGCTTGATTGGAAGGGTGCCAGTTTGATTGCCAGCTGTCTATGAAAGTTTTCATGCTGTGTCCACTGTTCCTGAGTGTTTTGTCTGGGTTCACTTGTTTCCTTCCAAAATCTTGCCAGTAGTTGCACATGACGTCTCATTTAGGGTGGATTCCTACTTCTCAACCATGGATTTTGGTATAGACTCTGGATCCAACGTGACACTGAAAACGATAAAGTGGGCAGTGAAGATGAACCAATGAACTAGGCTAATCGCTAACTAGGTAGCTATGAGTAAACAGTTTGAGAGCATAATATTATAGTACACCAAAGACCAAACACAACAGTGACCACTACGTTTGCAATTGAAACCAGCTGGATTTCTTACTGGCTCGCTTCCTCTGCCTCCCACTACAAGTGCAACTGTAACAACATCAGTGTCATTCACCTCACCTGTGAGTGGTCATAATGTTTTCAATGTTATGGCTAATTGGTGCACCAGGGGTGAGAAAAGTTAATGAGAAATGACACCAATCAGCCATCATAATATAAATGGGAATGAAAAGATTACTAAACACAAAACACGGTAACAAAACCAAGAAGCACCACATCAGAACCAAAAGCAACACCACATTCATAAACACATTAAATCAAAACCAAAACGATAGACCCTTACTGAACATCACATGCTTGTTTAGGATTGGAAATGGTGTTTGGCTTTTTAATGAAGTAAAAAGAATTGCACATTTACAGTCTCTTTTCTTGTTACCCTGGTGAAAACCTTCATTTATTTGACAAGCTGTTCACTGTATAAAGCAAATGCTATAGTTGCATGGAGGCTGGAGCTTGTCTCAGTCGACTCTGGTCGAAGGCGGTATACATCCTGAACAGCTTGCCGGTCTATTGCAGGGCCAACAAACATTCATACTCGCACCTAGGGGCAATTTGGAACAACTGATTATCGCAATGTGCATGTCTTTGGACGGTGGGAGGAAACCCACCCAAACACGGGAAGACCATGCAAACTCTACTGGAATGCCCTCGCCAACTTGAACTTGAACCCAGAATCTTCTTGCTGTGAGGCAGACATGCCAACAACCACATTACCATGCCACCCTGGTGAAAATCTGTAGATGTTTCTTAGCATATTCAGTATGTTAAACATCTTTTTAACACTACACAAGTATGAATGTGTTGTAGGGGATTTGATCCCAACTGGAAATAGCTAAGTGTCCAGATGGAAGAGAACGCTTTGGTAGATTAACGCCAGATTTAAAATAACATCCTATGAGTGTCCTTCATAAAAAGATGCATGAATCAAAGCAGCAGTAGATTCAATTATAGGCTCAGATTTCTTTTACTCTCTAGCTCTGTTTTCTGCCATGTCTCATACTGGCTCTTGCTGTAACCAATCAGCAATGAGCTTGTAATATTAAATAAAGAAATTTGTTTTTCATTGGTGAAATAATTTTTCGCAGTGTTTTTGTTTTGTTTGTTTGTTTGCTTTTGTTTTGTTTTTGTTTTTTTCTTTGTTAATGTGTTTTTCTGTGATTTTAAAAATAAATAAATAAAATGGGAATTACAATCCAGAGCACGTCTCTGGTAAACTGACAACGACATGGTTTACAAATTGTACTTTAAAAGCAGCGTTTTGCTGCCAGTCAGATAAAAGAAAAGATCAGTATCACGTTATAACTTAAAGTTTATTGTTAAAGCGTCAAACTTTTCACGTTACCATAATATATTTTCACGTTATTCTGACAAACAAAGGCTGCATCATGTTATAATGTGACGGTTTTTATTTTATAATAATGATTTTGAAATATAAATGTATTCTGTTATAACAATAAGCTTTTAAAGTTAGAATATATCATGTTAGAACATGAATTTTTTAAGTTATAACATATTTTCATATTATTCTGACACAAACTTATCACATTAAAAACAACAAACTTTTATTGTTTTAACATTGTAGTATGTAAAAATATACATATATTTACAACTTGAAAATGTTCACAATATAACATGATAAATATATTGTTATAATTAGATCATTCGTATCTCAGAATAACATGAAATTATATTGTGATAATGTTAAAAGTTTGATGTTATCACAATGAATTTTCATAGTATAACATTATACTGATCATTTCTTTTATGGCATTTGGCAGACGCTCCAATATTTTGTGTTTATACACAGCCTAGTAAGTGAGGGTCAAAGGCCCTGCTCAAGGGGCCAACAGTGGCAGCACGGTGGTACTAAATTGAACACCTAACCATCAGGTCATTTGTTCTGCCTATTGTATACATCTATTCTAATGGGTGGCAGTAATTCACTACCTTAGCACTTAACATGTAAATATTTTATAAAATGAATGCGACATTTTACAAGATATAAGGTGACATTTAGATTTGTTTACATAATCTAACAACAAAGAAAAAGCATGGTGCTGTGTCTTCCAGCAAAATGATGCAGCTTATTAAAAAGTGGAAAAACATGATGTGGGATAAGTTTAAAAACCCTCTGGGTTACTGACAAGTAAAATGAAAAGTATGCTTTGTTCTGCTTTTTTTTCCAAGTACGAGAGTAGTGCAGTAATTTGGTCACTGGATAGTGTTTCCAAAGTAATGATTTATAATCTCATTATCCGGTGTCACCCTTCTGAGTCTGGTACTTCTCAAGGTATCTTCCTCACAGTGTCTCAAGAGAATTTCCTCTTGTCGGTGTTGCCTTTAGTTTGCTCAATAGTAATCTAAATCTACATCCAAATTTCCATAAAGCAGCTTTTTATCATTTCATTCATTTATTCATTCATTCATACAACCATTCACGCTCTCTCTGTCACATCTAGGGATAATTTGGAACAGCCAATTAGTCTACTTTGCATGTTTTTGAACTGTAGGAGGAAACCGGAGTTCCCAGAGGAAACCCATGCAAGCATGGGGAGAACATTCAAACTCCACACAGAAACGCCCGAGCCCAGGAATCGAGCCCAGACCTTCTTGCTGCGACTGCGCACTTTTTGACAATGTTAATAAATTGAATTTAGCTGAAGTGTCTCCATAACCTTACACACAAAAACGATGCAATGGCCTGGCAAGCTGTCCAAGGTGTACCCCACCCTCGTCCAGAGTCGGGTGAGATGGGCACGGCCTAATCAGGATTAAGTGTTTTAGAAAATGAATGAATGAATACAAAAACTATTTTTTTATACATTCCATCTGACTGACCTTTTATACTGTGCCCAGTATTTACAATTTCAAAAATATCTTCAAGCACACATTGTAAGTTTTGTCCATAATGACTCTGCTGACTCCAAATTACTATTGGGAGAGAATTTGGTTAGGTTGGATGCAGCCTAAATGTCGGCTCCATTGATTGAAGGAGCCACTCTGCACTTTAGACAGTATCTGTACTGCATGATAATGCAGTTTGGCGAGTGATATTGTCTTCACTATCCACACACTGGTCTTCCTTGTCCACAGTAATGTCCCCTTTGAGGAAACAGAGCTCCGGTTCGTCTGCTATATATGGGAATGGGAATCAATGGGAATCAATCCAGTCACACCAGTACACAATGAAAGCTTTTTCTTCTTTCCATCTCGCCCTTCTCCCCCTCCTATTTCTTGTCTCTGTCTGTGATTCATCCCGAGATATATCTGGGTTAATATGGTCACGTTCACACCTCCCTGATTCAAGTGAATCCATCCGTACCTTAATGCAGCCATGTTTTTCTGATTCTTCTTCTACCTCTCTTGGCCATAAAAAAAAATTATAAATGATGATATATCTTTGAGAACACCACACACTGATAGCTTTTCCATAAAGTGCCTGTCAACATAGATTGTGCTCACCCACCTACACCAATATCCCTAGGATGGCACAAATCCAATTATCATCATCTCAATTTTTCATCCTGTTCTAGTCTACAGGTTTTCATTAAAGCTTATGAACCGATCTGAATCTCTTCAACATCCAAGTGATTCTATATTTTAAAACACGTGTGCTTCACATTAACTAGTGTCAATTCTCCTTTCATTAATGTTGGACGGTGTGCTGAGTGATGCTTTGTTTAATATTCCAATATACATATCCCTTTATTATTCCTGGAGGTCATGTGGGCTTTCAGTAGCCATCTCTCTTTGAATACTAACCCACGGTCTTTGCATGTGTATGTCAGGATAATAGTCCTGCTGTTTACCTTTCCGCCCTCCTCGCGTGTATCCAACATGATCCTTCTCTGACAGCTTACAGCTGAGGCACACGTTAAAAATGCTGCCCTTTTCCACCTCCTCCCCAATGCCCTTCTCTTTAATTAGTAGCTCTGTCCACAGTCACAAATGGCACCCAGTCAGGTCAGACTTGGAGGTTGGCAGGCAAATCACAGAGATTGCTGACATTTCAGCAACTCTTTCTATCGATTATGTGTATAGGGTTCATTTAGGCATTTTTGTGCTGGCACGCTGTCTTGAGAATGGCTTTGAAGGAAACAGTGGATGTGACAAACATAGAGCAGAGGCACGCCAATGTAATCAGGAGGTTAGATGAGTGTTCACCCAGCAGCCAGCCAAACAGAGCCATGGAGACCTCAGCGATGTGAAGCATGCTGGATACTGCAAACACTCAGACAAACAATAGCACTGAAAACATTCATAAAACAGCTTGACTGTTTAACGACAATCATTAATAGCTCATATGTGATTATATACAGTAGAACGCAATGTAATCAGTAGGTTAGATGAGTGTTCGCCGCATGTTTATTCTAGGCATGAAAGTAAATACAAAGACACTATATGGAATGAACAGATATTCATTCATTCATTCATTTTCTGAACCGCTTAATCCTAATTAGGGTCGCAGGGAGGCTGGCGCCCATCTCAGCCGACTCTGGGCGAGGGCAGAGTACACCCTGGACAGCTCGCTAGGCCATCACAGGGCTGGAATGAACAGATACTGTGTTATAACAGATTCACATACACAAGGAGGTACACTATTCTTCTTTCTCTCTCTCTCTCTCTCTCTCTCTCTCTCTTTCTCTCCCCCTCATGACCCCTGGTTAAGAAAAAAGATATGCATGGTACAGCTGTAGGACTTACGTCCTGGGCCATGTTTACACTTGGTTTTGCAATGTGTCTTGGTCGATCGGATCACACATGGACAGTAAAGACACATCTCTGGGTGTCTTTCATAAGTCTCTAAGGTATCGAGCTGAGCACTTGCAATCATATGTTACTTCCTATAAGCACCAGACATGTTTAAAATGTCTAGCTACAAAAACAAAACTGTTTCAAGAACTAATATATACTAAGAGGCATTAAAACGCAACATTGAAATAATTCCATAATTTTATTATTATGTTTAACCAAATTAGTTGTTATAATATACAAATCAAGAAGAGACATTTCAGACACGGACAGTGGCGAGTACAAACACATTTCAGTGTTCTTCAGCGCCTGCGGTCTGTCAGGACCATACCAGCATGTGCTCTGAACAACCGGATACCTTCTTCCCTGAGCCTTCTGCGCACTGTACGTGCACTGATGTGGTGGCGGCGAGTGCCAGGAACCTCAGTCAGCGTCAGTGTTGCTGGACGGAAACGGTCCCTCAGATGCATTACCCAGATACGACAATCTTGTGCATGTGTAGTGACATGTGGCTGGTCAGGTCTTGGTCGGTCTCAGGTGTTTCCCGTCTGTCTGTGGCGTGTCTTAATGTGTACAACAGTTGAACAATGCACACCAAAGTGTGCCACTACCCTTGCAGCAGTCATTCCGGCACTCAGCATGCCCAGGGCCTGGTCTCTGCTTGCTTGTGGCAGTCGTGGCATCTTTACTTTTCACAAACTTAAACTTTTTTTACCCAGGCTTTTTATAGCCAGAGGGCCACTTGACAACAAACAAACATGTTTTGATCTCACGCTCCACTTTGTGGATTAATCAAGAAGACGCTAAGGTATCAGACTTGTGATCGTGCCACATGCACACGCTAACATGGGCATTCACTTCTACTCATGAGAAATTGGTAACTACGCTACACTTGAGTACTTAAATTTGTTTTTTTATATACAACATGTACATTTGTGCTTGATGCATTTTTAATACCTCTCAGTATACATGTAGAAGTAATTCCAACTGTTTAATTGTGAGACAGTTAACTGTGGCCTGCAAAAGAGAGCAGGACACGACCAGCTTTGGCATGCTCTCACCAAAACCACCTCATTCTGCATTCAAGATGTAGTGTCCTTTTACATCCTTGTCATGGGTGCATTAGTTATACTACAAAAGGTATGTGGTCAAATGTATCCCAAACCACCTCTGCATGTGGTTTGAGTGAATGAGTCTTGAACACATATTGGTGGTTGATTACATTGCGTTGTCCACTTGTGACCAGACTGCATTTTAAACACTAAATGGTCTTGGACTCAAGTTGGTTCTTGAGCTGTTTTTTTGCATTGATTAGCATGTTTGTCTGATTTATTGACACTTGTACATTGATTTGTTTTGAGCATTAGTCACACAAAGTAATGTCTTGCCCTCAACAAAAAAAAAAATGTATTTTAAAATGTACTAATAAAAATAACTAAAATAAGCACTGGATTGATCTGGATTGTGGCCTGGGCCTGGTAAGAAACTTTTACATTTTGGATCAGATCTGGATCACAATCTGCATGCTTTTCAAACTGCTGCTCATTCTGTATCACATGGCAGCGTGATATATAGACACATATGATCGGCTTTTATTGCTGTGAATGACAGACGAGAAAAAAATAGGCCATCAGTCCAACTCAGAGAGTATGGACAATTTTGCTTTCTTGACTTCCAGACATGGATGGCTGTGGCATTTTCAAGACTTGAACTTGCGATCTCTACGTGTTTTTCTGCCACTCACGAAACTAAGTAGAACACTTTTTTTTTTTAAAGAACCAAGTAAGAATACCCCTTTTTAGTTTGGGTTTTGCCTACTATACACATACAGGTACAGTAACATTGGGTCCCCACATTATACCTTTATTTTTATGACCTTCACGGATATAAATTGGGAAATGAAATGAAAGCAGCTGTTCCTTTCTCTTCAGCCAGCGAGTCAAGGTTGTGCAAGGTCAGTACAATAACAGTGTTGACAGACAAGGAATGCTCCTGGGATAAAAATGCTACAAGCCAGAGGGAGCAGCAAGCTGGAGCCGGCTACGAGCTGTGATAGGGGTCAAATCACATTTGAGATAGAATCATCATGTCTCCTTGCACAGAGAGCTTGCGGTGGACATTTGAATGTATTTTTTCACGTGTTACGACCATCGGAAGAGTCACAGGTCCTTTCTCAGCTCACAGCACAGGAGCCTTGGGAGGAGCATCGGCTCCATTGCTTAATGTGCAGCACGGAGACATGGATTTGACCTTTTATTTACATTTTTTTGTCCTAGCATGCTGGAAAACAGTTAGTCTCCATTCAGTTATTCTACATTCAGCAAATACAGGCAGCGAATGTGTTGCCCTCTAGTGTAATATGCTTACATGTAAACAGAACCCATGCTGGCAACATAGTAAATAGTGCTGGTAATGTCAATAATGTGTACAAGGAATAGTGGAAAACAAAACTTCATGTAAGTAATGTTGTGATAGTAAGAAATATAATATCCTTAAAAGGAAATTATTTGTCAGATGACACAAACGTCCACTGCCTTCCAAACAACCCTTTGAATGTAGCGACTCGGGATTTCTATATGTGCTCTTACACATAACTATTAGGGTACTGGAAATGGATATCAGTGGCATTTGAAGAAGCCAAAGGGTTCCCTGTTTTAATGTATGACCCTGGGATGGAATTCAGAGTGACACGTTATCCTGCTTCCATCAGCCGTCTGTTGTAAATTCAGGTTAGTGTTACTGTCTGAGTGCTTCCCAGCACAAGCTCCATCATGTGCCACCACTAGAGGGCATGTTATCTGTTTTCAATACAGTATCAAAATGAGCCTACCATTTTTTTCATGTATCTCATCTGTCACAATCATGCTCCAATTTACACGGATCTTTTTTAATATCACACTTTGTATGTGTAGCGTGGTATGTGGATAATAAAAAAAAAAAAAAAAGCCACTTCAGTCCATTTTATTCAGAGGTACTTTTACATATATATAATTATTCCTTTAATATTCTTCTTCTTAATAATAATTATAATAATAATAATAATAATAATAATAATGATAATGAAAATGGGTGGCACAGTTGCATGGTGGTTATCAGTTCCACCTAACAGCAAGACAAGAAGGTCCTGGGTTCACATGTTTGCCCCGCACTTACGTGGGTTTACTCTGGGTGCTCCGGTTTCCTCCCACAGTCCAAAGACATTCACATTAGGCTAATTGGATATTTTCACTTGTCCCTCGGTGTGAATGTGAGTGTAAATGGTTGTATGTCAGTGTTGGCCCTGGGATGGTCTGGTGAGCTGTTCAGGGTGTACCTTACATTCGTCTGGCATCAGTTGAGATGGGCTCCAGCCTCACTGTGACCCTAATAAAAGGATAAAGCAGTTTGGAAAATGAAATGAAAAATGAAATAATGTAATGAGGAACAGGACAGGAAGAAATCTCATGATTTTTATGACTGGGATATAAAACATGCCCTTCTTTTCCAGATCCTGCTCTTATTCTCCTATGAAGAAAAAAAAAAAATCTAAGGATCTTTTAGCAAAATGAAGTACACAACACAGTCATGACCTGATAAAGTGTATAGTCTGTGCTGTCAGTTTAAGCAGTGAGCCCTGAAATAAGGCGTCAGAGAGGGCCATGTTGGGACGATCATTGTAACTGAGTGCTAGTGATTCTGGGTAATATCGGTGCCCTTGCAGGCTGATCTCTATGCCTTGTTGTCTGACTTGTTTTTTTTTTTAATCACAGTTTTGTTGTCCTGCCCTCACTCCCATTTGTTCAGTGCACTTTAACTCTGAACAGGTAGTGCTGTGTCATCTCCAATCCCTTCCTTCCAACAAAGCCTCCATTAAGGCTCTTAAGCTTGATTTGATTACATCACGGTCAGCAGCAATCACGTCTGATTCCTACTTTTATACAGTGGCCAGTATGCCAACATTATAGTAATATTCACAAAGTGCTGGAAAAAATAGAAAGGAAAGTAATACTTCCTATTCTCAGATTCCGTGATAGACATCCAGTGAGATTAACTGAGAGCTGGAGTGGAACTTAGTAAATGTTACTTTCTTACTGGTTTGTGGCCATGGGGTGCCTTCATGGAGAATTGTAGCTGTCATCCATCATGTAAGGCTCAAAGCTGTGTGGTGCACTAAAGCAATAGTGATGCAATCGCTGACTAAATTTAGCCTGTAACTTCCCTCCATTAAATATGCTTGTGTCAATGATTTTATTATTATTATTAATATTATTATTATTATTATTATTATTATTATTATTATTATTATTATTATTATTATTATTTCTCTCTTCAGTTTTTCTTAAAAAAAAAACAAAAAACAAAAAAAAATGTTGTCAGATCGGTACCAGGTACAATCCAACATGATTGTTGCAATTTTATTGGTCGACTATCTTGGGAATAAAAAAACATTACCCTGAATGGATAGCGCTCGAATGAAAAGATGGACACTCACGGTTTGTCACCATTGTTTACAGCAGGTGAGGTCATAATTATGATGTTTTTATAATGAAGAAAAAAAAAATCCTAAACATAAAAATCTGTCTTTAGGCTGTTTTCCTTGTGTTCCCATGTAAGTATATACTAAAACTTCTGTGTAGTATAATAAAAATCTACACAGTACTTACATATGCTCTGCAAAATGTTTAAAGATAAACTATAAAAAATGTTATTCATTTTTAGTTTGCTTTGCATTATGTTTCTGTATAGTATATACTGTAACTACAACTTTGAATGGGTTTAAAAACACTCTATTTCTACACATTTGTAGCTACACAGCACAGAGCTTACCTGACATTGTTTTTTTTCCCCATATAGTAAATACTACAACATTTATTGGCTTAGGCTCAGTGGATGTTGCTGAAATGGTGCAGTCACCCCTGGACATGAAAGCCGTCCACCATTTAAGGGGTCAAACAACAAGATCACCACAATGGTAAATGCAGACAACTCAATGGCCCTTACACAATATTTTTACACTCGACCCTTTGCTGCACAGCAGAGATAGCTTTGTGTGATGGATTAGACCCTCGCAGCCTTCAGAAGATGGAGTTATTTGACAAAATAGAGCTATGGCCATGTGTACAACTTGCAGATATTGTAAACAACTTTGTATTAACTGTGGATGCAATTTTCCCCGAGCAGATGAGGGTGTCCAGGTCTTTAGAATCATACAACTGTTTCGTCAGTGGATAAGTGCAGGAAATAATGGTGAAATCTTGCCAAAATAAAAGGGTTCTACTTATGGGATGGGTACATTTTCTGTTTCACTTTAACACTAACATGCAAATGGCGATATTGCTGTGTAGGCCTGATCTGTGTGTGGCTCAGCACAACACCAGCCCAGTGAAGCTCAAAATAAAATTTTCAGTGTTCGAACATGGTAACAGCCATAGGAAGGTGATTTATATATGAGTACAGTTTTTCTGAAATGTAGAGTGTAAAATGATTCAGCTTATGATTGAAATGCCATGTTGCTGAAGTCGCTAACATTACGTACTTTCAGTCTGTGATTTTCTTGCAGTATAATTGTTTATAATGAGTATAAGTCTTTTTTATGAATATACACAAAACAACACATTAAAAAGTGTTATACTCAGTGGTTATAAAATGATCGCTCAAATAGCGGGTCCACCTTCTTTTCATCCAAATCCGCTATGGCATATTAGTAAACCATTTGGCTTGCCTTTTTTCTGGACAGTTCTTCTACATGTGGGCCCCAGGTTTGAATAATTACTGGAACTCAATAAAAGTTCTTGTATTTTTCCCAAACAGCCAATTACAGCACATTTACTTAGCATTTTCATCTTCTCTCGCATAGATCGTAATAGCAAATGCCTCAGCTTGGCCACTGCAATGGCAGCGATGCAGTAGCCTTGTTTTGTTTTCAGGGTGTGATGTGTAATGCAACCCATCTATTCATCAACATTTACCCCACCTTTAGCACATAATGAATTATACCGCAGTGCTACATTCCTTGTGTATGTCTATCTGTTCCACCAGTTTTCTCTCAATCCCTTTAACTTTCTGTCACTCTTAACAATATGATGCATGTCATCTTTTAAAGGGGTGCTGCTGGAACATGGTAAAGCAAAAAAGGAAGCTCATAGCCTTTTGTACAGTATGTGGCACACAATACAGCAGTACAGCACCAACCAACAAATCATCATATATATTTAAATCTACAGTCAAATAACAGATTTTTTCATTTCTCATATACTGTTAGCCTTCGGGTGGCATGTGCACGGGGAAAATTTGTACATTCATACTGACATAAACAATGCTACTATACCAGGGTTTCTGGTAAAGTATCCTGTGTACGTGCAGTAAACAATCCGTAAGTGATGCTGACTACAGTTAAGCTCAACAGGAAGTGGTGTCTATCTTTTTAACCGCACAGACTGCACTGTCTTCTTCAAGATTTTAAAGTAATCATTAGTACTTAATTAGTACGACCACACTCTGGAGGTCACTTATATTGTTTTTGGACAAGATGTCTAATATTAAAATGTTACTGTAAATTTGTAATGAAGTTGTATCATGCTACAGTTTAACTTATGACAATATAGACTGTTCTTAGAACATTGGTTTTTCACTTCCTGTTTGTAAAGGGAAGTAATGTGAGCCAGTACAAAATATCTGCAGCAAGAAATGAGGTTGTATAGAACCAATATTCACTAATTCATTCATTTGCATTGTGAAAATTGAGGTTTAGCTCATGAGTTTTTAAAATGCATCTAAATAAAGGCATCTTTACAAGATGGGAGAGTATTGCTGCATGCAGGGCTGTAAGAATCACCTCTTAAATAAATGTAGGTAAAGTAATGTTCTTCAAGATGTTTAGTCTGAATTAGCATTTCTTCTTCTTCTTTTTTTATCAGCTTTTGTATAACATGGATAATGTGGTGGTAACTGGACTGTGTGTAACACTATTAACAAGAAAATTATTATACAGTTTAGAAAATTTTTGTACTTTTTGAAGGTACCATGTTTATTGACACTTACTTTAAAGAAAAAAATTGAAAGGTCATGTATTCTCCCCAATTGCAGACCTTTATTTTTCATTTTTGACACCAAAGTACAATTCCTAATACAAAAACTTCACAGATCTTCAGGAACAAGCTGCTTCCCCACCTCCTAGTAAAACACTGATTTTGAGTGTGAGTACTGGCAGGTCTGTTTGGCTTCCTCATCTCATTTAAAGTTTTTCCACTCTTTGTGCCTGTTCTGCTCTGCTCTGACTGGTCGCCTGAAACCTCCAAGCTCAGTGTGCCGGTAGGTAGACTGGGATAGGCAGAGATTCTGCTGCAAATTTGGGTGGGTCCACAGGGAAAACTTAAGCATATGCTAACCTTGTTATTGACAACTTGGCATTGTCTAACATGGATATTCAGCACTGTAACAATATTTACGGGTCAAAAAGGTAAAAAAACAACAACAATAAGAACAAACTAAAAAAAAACAGCTTATCTCTCACACACAAGGAACAGGTTAAAATTACTAAATGTTGCACCAAAAATAATATAACTTGTTGGTTTGATAAGAAAACCATGTCATCTTCACATAATAAGTAACAACACACCAACCACAGAATAACTTGTTACAACTTGTTACAGAACAAGTCTAGTCCAGTGGAATTTGAAATCAATTTTGAGATTGCAATCAAATTTGAGATTTATTTATTTATTTTATTATTTTTGTATTTTTTTGGTGACAGAAATCTTACCATGCAATAGAACATTTAGTTATTTATTTACTTGTGTGCTCATTTATCAAAGATGAATCATTTAGCACGAAGGGGAGCATTTGGAAACCAGGCTATGGCCTGGAAGATTTCTTCATCAATAGCTTGTCCAGGCCACGCACTGGATCAATACTTCACAGCCTTGGGAGACTGCTTGATCCACTGAGCCTTTAAGTCATGTGTTCCTGTCATGTTTCACAGCAAATTCAGGAGAAATACGCTTCTGACTTTGAGCACCATGTCTCTCTCACTGTTCCTTTCTTCAGTGTTGGAATGAACGGCAGATATACTCATCATGCATAAGCTCTTAATCCCTGGAGATGGAACATCCGCGTTCTCTAGGCAAGGGGGTGAACAAAGGATGGCTAGCTCAGCTTCTCACTGCTCACTAGACCGTACCCATTTTCAGTCCCCTATCAGACATACTCCAACCTGTCAAGGACACCAGAGCACAGGGCGGTGCACTCCCATGGACAGAGCGTGGTAAAATCCTGACCAAGCAAACTCATTAATCAAAACAATAAACAAATGCACCAGTGTGACTGTCACAAGCTTTTCCAGGTAAAATGCAGGATTGAAAGTGCAGACTTGACATAGCATCTATTGTAATTACTCAGCTACTAGTATTTACACTTAAGTGATATATGGCTTGACATAGGAACCCATGACAGATGCCTCATGCCAGTTATCACAGAACAACACAAGGTTCCTACACAGATGTTTCATCTAATCCTACAATAATGTTTTTAAATCAGGCAAATTCCTTTCAATACAACTTTTTTCCCCCACCGGGTTGTGCAGTAATCTATTAAAAAAAAAAAAAAAAAAAAAAAAAACCTCTTTGCTGATGTGTATCAAACCACATGATGTTGCTTATAATCCCACAGTGGAATATGCTGTGACATAAGCTCATGTGCCATGCCACTAATTTCCAGGAGGCTCTGAGGTCATATGCTGTCCTCTATTGTAAATTGTAAACTCAGTACAGATTCCCAGGTGAACTGAGAGTCACTGTTAATCTTTGTCAGTGCCACTGTAAAATGTTTGACTCCTGCCTGTCTTTTGGGCTAATGGTGGTCAGTGCAGATGCTTTATTTGCTCATGGCTGTGGCTTGCTGCAAGGCAAACCATTAACACAGGCCCACTCTCATTCCTTGTAATCATTCTCAAAGAATGTTTAAACATTACGTCTCTGAGATAAGACTGACCTCCGATGAGCAAAGTCACCTTTAAAGTCAGTTGATAATCAGCTTTTGAATGGGTGTTTCATGCATATTAGCAGCCTGAAAGTATAAATTTTTTTGGATTGATTTGAATCGTAATCATCATTAGTATAATGCTGATCATACTGCATCTGTAGTGCTATAATTCTGTGTGGTGTTGAAATGATAACTGATAACATGGTGTTTCATTCATTCATTTTCTGAACCGCTTAATCCTGATTAGGGTCACGGAGAGGCTGGCGCCATAACATGGTTTTTATTTTTATTCCTTTTTTTTATATCTTATATTGTACAAACAGGAATGTTCCTTTTGCAGTTGTTATAAATGCCTTCTCTGAGAGCTACAAGTGTGTGCAGCATGTCTGCTGGCTATTTACAGCTCGAAACCTGTGACTCAGGCAGTGCTGCTCAATAATGCATTAGACTGCTTTTAGGAGAAGTGCATTGGCTGAGTGCATAATTTGGCAAGGCGTTTCAACCGAGAGCAGTTTTTAAAGTCCATCATGTCATGGCATCCCATTTATTTTCTGCTTATTGGTTTCTTTTTATTTATTTGTATCCATTAGTCACCTTCATTTCAACTACCCTAGCTAGTGATGTCGTTAGGGTTATGTGTGGTAAGTTTTCTTTAAACCTACCTCTGATGCACTGTATTCGTGTTCATTTTTTTTTCTTTTCTTTTTTTTCAAATAAATCATTGCAATTCCATAATCCCTCAAGTAAACACCAAATCTTGGGTAAAGTATGTATGGCATATGTCTCATCAGATTTTTATTGGATAGCATGGAATGAAATAATTAATTGAAAGGTCAATAATTACACATTAAAACAAACCTTAGCACAAGGTATTTTGTTTGGAAGGTGATTTGAGGTGTGAAAAAAAAAAATCCCCCAAACACAGATAACCGATTTCATGCCATATAAACCAACCTTTTCTTCCAAAGACTCAGAGAAGGTTTGAGCCAACTGGTAATGACACCAAAAATCTCCAGTGAATACTGATGTACTCTTTTCAGTTGCAGTGAAAACACCCACAAGCTTTCTCCTAAATAAATCCACCCCTTATGCAGTAGTGTATGTCTTCCTCCTTTATTGTCTTTTAAGAAAAAATAGGGGAAGACCTGATGTCTAGGCCAGAGTCTGAATTAAAACTAACAACACTGAATGTTTACGGTCTTGAAAAGCAATCCTATGAAAATATAATTGTTTATACATCCATTATATATACCACTTAGGCATCAGGGTCCTGGAAGAGGGGTGTCTGGGGGGGCCAATTTCAAGTGACTTTGGGTACGCCCTGGACAGGTCACCAGTCTATTGCAGGGCAAACAGTGACAACATCATAATTATTATCCTTATTATCCTTATTATTATTATTATTATTATTATTATTATTATTATTATTATTAGTTCTTACATTTTTAGAAATCATAATGGGTGCAGGTGAGCTTGTCTCTTTAAATTCGCTTTATGGCATCTCTTTACTCACTCACTTACTCACTCATTTCCCAAACTGCTTAATCCTACTTAAATCATGGGAAGGCTGAATCCCTTCCTAGCCAACACTGGATGAAGGCAGGGCACACCCTGAACAGGTGTGGATGTGAGTGACTGGCCAGCTGGTCGGGGTGTGCCCTTCCTAGCCAACACTGGATGAAGGCAGGGCACACCCTGAACAGCTGGCCAGTCACTCACATCCACACCTGAGGGCAATTTGGAACAGGCAGTTAGCCTGATGTGCTTAGAACAGCCTAATGTGCATGTCTTTGAACTGTGGGAGAAAACCGGAGAACCCGGAGGAAATAGTAGGTTTAAATGCGATATATTCACATATAAGTACATATTTCTGAGGGATTCTTTTGGCTGATGGTTAGACTAACTTGGGTTCCAGAATTGTGCTTAATTTGTTAGCTGGATTAGCTTTGATTACAAATAATATACTGTTTATATTTTTTTTTTTGTATTTTTGATTGTGTGTATAAGTGTTGTACTAGAACAATGTGTGGTGTTTGCTGTGTTTGCTGTTTAACCGATATCTGGTGAGTCTGTTCCCCTTGCCTGGCTTGACCAGTTTTGCTACTAACCACCAATTCTATTGTTCTGTGTTGTAGGTGTGTTTGCCAATGAAGGAACAAGTGCTTTTTTCCTTCAGTACTTCAAGGTTGTGAACTCCACAGTATACAGCAATGTATTATGCTGTAGCAGTAATCACTGTGGTGTGACTCTTTGGGGTGACAGTGAATCAATTCATGGTTTACTGGCTTTTAGTTGATTCATGAGCACTGTTTGTAAATGAATTCATTTCAGAGCAGTAAACAGCATTATAATTCAGTGATTCAGGCTTCTTAAAAGAAATATAATAATGCATGAAAAATAATCATTCCTCTAAAAATAACTTTTTTTATTATGTTATATTACTAATTTGTTACTGAGGGCCAAATGTTCAGTATGAAGCTGTTTGTGGCCATTTTTGGACAAAAAGACACACACACACACACACACACACACACACACACACACACACACACACACACACACACACACACACACGGGGGGAGAGAGAGAGAGAGAGAGAGAGAGAGAGAGAGAGAGAGAGAGAGAGAGAGAGAGAATGTTTAATAACTTGATATGATGCCACATCTGTCCATACATTGCTCCGGTCCTACCCCTGAATGTCTTCAAATTCTCCCCATGCCCCTGAGTGCAGCTCATTTTGGTGTCAGTCCCGCCCACACGAACACCGTTGCATCCTGTTTTCACCCACAATCACAAACACACCTATTAATATATGCAAAATTCTATAAGCTCAAATAAAGACAGTGCTGCGGTTAGACTGAAGATGCACTGAAATAAAGGAGACGGATATGACTTTTTGTTCATCTCCAGCCTTGTCATATCTAGTTTATGTAGGTTCGAAAAGTAACATTAAAAATATAGAAATTGGTATAAGTCTGCCCATTTCTGACCTATTCACTAATTTCTGAAACCTGTAGCCTGGTGAAACTCATCATGTGTGACCTTTTATTAATAATGTGCCTATATATCACAATGATTTGTTCTAAGGACATGCTGTATGTGTGTGTGTGTGCGTGCGCTCGTGTGTGTGTGTGTGTGTGTGAGTGTGTGTGTGTGTGTGTGTGTGTGTGTGTGTGTGTGTGTTTGCTCATATGTATATGTGTGGCTGTGCTATAAATTGTGGTCTGTGTATCATTCTGATATGTGACAGATTCATGGGGTTTGCTGGGCCTAATGAGATATATAGAGGGAGGTGTTTAGGTGGCTGAGGTTGCCAGGGCTACTGCTTGTCTTCCATGAGCGATCAGTGCAGTGAGAAAAAGCAGGGACATGAAGAGCTGGCTTACTGCACAAGGATGATTCCAGAAGGGCAAATCAAGGAACATAAACAAGGAAGATCAGCATGCCTGTTCCTAGTTCAAAATACTTCCAGCAGTTCTTTGGAAAAGTTAATGAGTGACAGCTCGTTCATAGTATACAGATTTTGAATGAGATAGTGTGTTGGTAGGGTGACCAGTTTGTTGGCACATGCTGGTCCATGTACTATTTGTACCCTTGTTGAATACCTGGTTCTGGTTTTTTTTGTTGTTGTTGTTGTTGTTTTTTTCATTACGTAAGTGTGCTCAGGTTTATGTTGCAATGCTGTGATTTTATGTTAGCAGTCACAGCACCAACAGTGAAAGACTTTTATGGTCTGATTTACTTTTTACCCTGATCGTAATTGGGTAACGGTCCACTGCGATGAAGTCCTCCAAGTCTGAGGGCCAGAGCCTAGCCATAACTCAACCTTGATGAGAATGTTATTTCACAGCTTACAGCTGTGACAAATTTAATTAGAATATAAGCAGCATACAAATACATTACTGTGCAACCTGTTCATTCATATGGTGTTTACTTGTTTGCTTTTGATGTTTGGTGTAGTTTGAACTTAGCTTGATACAAATGCTTTTCTCATGGGATGTACAGCACAGCAAGCTTAAATAGTAATTATGATTGACATTTCTATCATATAGATAACCCTGATCCCTAAGGCTATTTAACCACTTTTGGCATACAATACTCAATAGCATTATGACTCTTTGTGCCTCAACTCAACATGTGGTCTGGTGTCCTTGTTTGGCTTTATAAGAATATTTTCTGGCGTATTTGTGAATGTTAGTGAATTGTTGTATGGGCCAGGATAAACATTAGCCTGGCTAGTAAGGTTGTGTTTCATCTATAGATAATGCTGTAAAAAGGTATATAAAGTTTATGTATAGTATATACTAGTATAAGGGCGGCATGATAGCGTAGTGATTAGTACGTCCGCCTTACAGCTGGAAGGTCCTGGGTTCGCGTTCTGGGCTCAGCGAGGGCGTATCAGTGTGGAGTTTGCATGTTCTCCCCTTGCTTGTGTAGGTTACTCTGGCTTCCTCCAGCAGCTCAAAAGCATGTACAGTAGGCTAACTGGCTGTCCCAAATTGACACTAGGTGTGAGCGTGAGTGGTTGTGTGTGGCACTGTAATGGATTGCTGAGCTGTTGAGGGTGTACCCTGCCTTTTTTAAGAGTCAGCTAAAATAAGCCCTAATAGGATCACACATAATGAATGAATGAATGAATGAATATATACTAGTATAGCAGCGTATTGTAAAATTAACAATTATTTGGTGCATTATAGGTGCATGCCATGAACACTCTACAGCAGGGGTCTCAAACTTGCGGCCCGCAGGATGATAGTTTGTGGCCCCCGCCTTAATATGAAAGTTTAATGTTAGTGCGGCCCGCGAGTTTGATATGTTTGGCACTTTACAGTGTTGTGGGCGGAGCTGAACGAACCTACCAATCACAGTGGGGT
>JAQMYF010000024.1:45429714-45460523 GCA_030014195.1 Neosilurus mollespiculum | reverse complement strand
CCTAATTTAATTTTATTATGTAAAGCTGCTTTGTGACAATGTCAATTGTAAAAAGCGCTATACAAATAAAACTGACTTGACTTGACTTCACGGTGTACCCTGCCTTCACCCAATGTCGGCTGAGACAGGCTCCAGCCTCCCCGTGACCCTGGTAGGAGTAAGCAGTTCAGCAAATGGGTTAGTGATACAGTGCCTACAAATAAATTTTATACACTCCAAGAAATGGAAAAAAATATATATAATTATAAATTAATTAAAAATAAATAAATAAATAAATAAATAATCCAAGCAGTCACATGGAATAATTTAATATCCCCTTACATTTATTACACCTTTAAGCCCATACAATTAGTAGCGCAGGTGTTTCAGATTAGGTGTTATTGTTTATAGCGTCCTGCCTGTGAAATCTGTCTAATTTAAACCTGGCATTGAGATTCTGGCGTTCAATGGTGTTTGCAGTTGAAGTCTGAGGTGTCATCATGCCAAGATCTAAAGTGTTCTCCAAGGCCTTCGAGGAAAAAAATATAGTTGTGGATGCCTATGAGTCTGGCAAGAGATTTAATAAGAGCTCAAAATGATTCAAAACAAATCAATTCACTATCAGGAAAATTAATCCAAGTGGCATAGATTTCAAACCACTGCCAGTTTGTCCAGGATTGGCTTCCCCAGTAAATTCAGCCTGAGAGCAGAACCTTTTATTGGGAAAAGAATTTTCTAAAAACCCCAGAAGTTTGTTATATGATCTGTAGTTAACTCTTGCAACTGTTGGTGGGAAGGTCTATAAGCCTTCAATAAGAGAGAGATTGAACACAGTTTGTCCTGCATTGGAGGTATGCCAGGAAAAAACTTTTGCTTTCCACAAAGAATATTCAAGCAAGAAAAAGGCAAAAAAACAGTACTTTTGGAATAATGTGCTTTGGAAGGACAAATCAAAGCTAGAGTTGTTTGGTTACAGCCACAATACACATATGTCTAAGAACCTCATACCAGCTGTGAAGCATGGTGGCAGAAATGTTATGGTTTGGGGTTGTTTGCCTCAAGGACTGGGCAGCTTGATTGATTCAACTCTGATATTCTTGATATTCATAAAACTATGAATACCAAAACATTCTTGAAAATCATGAGAGGCTGTTTGTCCAAAAGTTGAAGATGAACTTAAGGTGAACTTTTCAAAAGAGATGATGATACCAAGCACACTAGCATATCCACCAAGGAATGATGAAATGGAGTTATTCAATAGTCACATTTGAGCCCTGCTGAAATGTTGAGTCAGGGTCAGTTGGACAATTATACTGAATGCCTACAAGAAGTTATTTCTGCTAAAGGAGGCAATACAAGCTTCTGAGGCCACATATTTCTCCACTAAATAATATTACAGCTCTTAATATTTTAGATGAATATACAATAGAAAAAGATGACTTTCCTTGCTTTTATTCAAGTGCATCACCTTTATATGTAAGCACTTTTTGAAAAAAAAGTGAAATGTTCACTTGTTCAAATATGCTGAAAAAAAATCAACAATATCTATACTTGGTTTTTTTTTTTTTTTTTTTTTTTTTACAGGACTGGATATAGAAATGTTACCGTAGAGCTTGCACTTGCACTTCTACTACTTAACAAATAGATATGAACATTGCAATGGAATCTGAGAAGAGTGCAGAGGGCTGGACGGGTTGAAGGACTAAATCGCTGCACTATTTTCAAAGCAAGAGGTGAGTCCCATTGGAAGCACTGTCTGCACCTACTCATTTATTCATTCATTCATTTACCAAACTGTTTAATCATACTAGGGTCACTGGGAGGCTGGATCCTATTTCAGCCATCTTTGGGTAAAGGCGGGGTACACCCTGAAAAGCTCGCCAGCCCATCACAATGCCAACACCGACACAACCATTCACACTCACACTTAGGGCCAATTAGCCAAATGTGCATGTCTTTGGACTGTTGGGGGAAATCAGAATATCTGGAGGAAGCCCACGCAAGCACAGGGAGAACATGCAAACTCCTCACAGAAACACCCTCAACATTGCACCCAGGATGTTATTGCTGTGAAGCAGAAGTGCTAATGTCTATGCCACCGTGCCACACAATATCTGCAGCTAGTTGAGCAACTAACTATGAGTATTATAAGTAATATAGAATGCGGTTAACCAAGATAAAATAGACTATATACAGTATAAACTATAAAACTCAACTCAGAGAATTTCATTAACATATATTGTATGCTGTTAAATGTCACATGCTGATGATAAAGATTGACATGCAGTTGTTCTGGATGCAATTTACTTTAAATACAGTGAATTACAACCTTGTATGTGGATATCCCAAATCCATGAGCAAACAATCACCATACAGTGCAAGAGAAATGAATTAGAATATTCAGATTCCTTAAAAAGACCTTTGAGCCTCTTGTTAAATATTGTCATTGCAATTCTACTAAATAACAAACATTTTTTCATGAGTTCTACCTTCTCTTTGAAGTGTGATAATACACCCTGAAGCATTTCCTCGAAACTTATCACTGGGCTGATTCTGGGCTTGATAATTATTCTGGGGCAGATAAGATAATTAATGGAAAATTTCATATCAGGGTAGTATAAGGAAGAGGCCACTAGAGTTTGTCCCAAGAGACTTGATTTTCATGGAAGTGGACTCTCCCTCCTTTCCCTGCAACACACCAGCCATACCATGGATTGGCATCGAAATAGACCGGAACTACTAGAAAGGGTGTGGAAGTGGTGTGCTGACATTCGTAAACTGACTTTTAAAACACTGAGGGCAAAATCCAATCCTCTAGCATGCCAGACTACAGAACAGCCGCTTCAAGTTTTGGTATTAAAAGACGAAAGGCATACTATATTTGGTCTAGCACACAAACGGCTAATGATGAGCTCCGGAAGAAAAGAGACTGTGCAGAGACAGTGGTTTCTGGGAAGCCAGAATAGAGACAGCCTATATGCTGATCCAGACAACTTATGTACATTATTTGCATTACTCTGACCTGTGTGTACTAGGCAGTTCTTATGAATGTATGTATATAGATGGAGAGATCCTGATAAGATTTACTGCATTCCAGAGATACATGGAGTTCAATAGGTGCAGAAACCTTGGCACTGTCCTCATAGGATATCATTTTTGACCAATCATGTTGATGGGAGGAGATTATTATCTAAGACATCATATTCATGCTGATGCAAACAAAAGACCAACTACAATAAAAGCTCATCACAACGTTGAGTGAATGCCTGATAAAACTAGAGCTTCTGAATACCCACAAGGAGGATAAAACATGTTACATCTGAGTTACTAATCCACAATTTTTTGTAAACCTAATTCCGCACTAGTGTACTGCTAAATACTATCTACAGTGCTTCCAGAAGGTATTCAGCCCCCAGTGATAATTTCTCATCAGGCTCCTTTGAGACAACTCTAAAGAAATAAAAATTACATTAAAATTTAATAATTTCAGCATTATTTAAGGATCAAATTTGAAAACACTGCTTTATTGACCTACTACTTGAACTGTCCTTTTTCAGCAGCCCGAACTTCAAAGTGAGTCTTGGCAATTTATTTCATTGCTCAGCAAAAATGTCTCTGCAATTGAGATAAAAGCAATTTCCTGGTCAGGCCACAGGTTTTCAACTGGATTTAAATTTCAACTTTGACTTGGCCATTCCAAATCAAAATCATTTTTAGGACATTCATTTGTATTTTGTGGCCTTTGCTTTGGATTGTTGTCTTGTTGGCATGTAAAGTTTCATCCTATGGACACAAATATCTGGTTGAATGGAACAAGTTCTATGCGGGCTTAGTGGAATAGTGATTAGAAGGTCTGCCTCATAGCAACAAGGTTCAGGGTTCAAGTTCAAGGCTCAACAAGGGCGTTTCTGTTTGATGTTTGCATGTCCTCTCTGTGCTTGTGTGGGTTTCCTCTGGGTATTCTGGTTTCCTCCCACAATCCAAAGGCATGCACGTTAGTCTAATTGGCTGTTTCAAATTATCCCTGATTATGGTTATTATAACCATGTGTATGGTTCTGTGTATCTTGGCCGTGCAATGGATTGGGGAGTTGTCCAGGGTGTACTCCACCTTCACCCAGAGTTGGCTGACATAGTCCCCGCGAACCAGTTAGGATTAAGCAGTTGTGAAAATGAATGGAATGAGGAATGAGGAAGTTCTCCTCAATGATGTGCTTGTATCTGGTTCTATCCAGATTTTCCTGCTTTAAAACAAACAAGCAAACAAACAAAAAAACCTTCCCCAACACATACAGTGCTACCACCACCATTCTTGATAGTAGATATGGTGGTGCTTGGGTGTTGGATTTTCTATGGTTCTTACCAAACATAACAGTTTGCTTTTAGATCAAAACATTTAGATTTTCTTAAAATATGGCTCAGACCCTGTCATACTGTATGCCTTCTAGCAAATTCCATCCAGGAGTGCCTTTCATGTTATCCTTTCTGAGAAGTGGCTTTCTTATGGCTGTTGTCCCTAGTAGTCCCTTATTGTTGAGGTTGATTAGTGTTCTTCTATGGTATTTTAGTTACTGTGCTGTGTAAATACTTATAACTGACTCATAACTGGCCATTTGGACACTTGTATGACAAGTACACCACTTGCCCATGTTTTGGGAGAATTGCCTGATGTCTTGGTCGGATGTCTTGGTTGTGCCATATTTTTTTCCAATTTGTTATGATGGATTCCACAGTACTCCTGGGAAGGTTTAAAGCTTTCTGATCTTTTATAACTTCATCTCAAAACCTCTGGGGCAGTTCCACGGCCCTCCTCACAGCAAGACTTTTTTGATGTGGTGTTTTAGTTGTGCGACCTCCAAAAGGGCAGACAGACAACTGGACACCAGTGCTTTTGAAATTAACACAAGTGTACCCAATTTAATATACCTTGTGTTGATGCGCAAGAAAATTCTAAGAACATATAAATAAAGTCATTTAAGAAATAAATTGAATATCTGAATTTGATGTTAAAATACACAGGTGAATACTTTCTAGAGTCAGTGTTTATGGATAAAGCACAAGCATGTTCATCTCTGTCAGTTGATTTACTATGAGTAAACAATCATATCACTGAGGGGATCATGGTCTTTTTTTATACTAAAAAAAAAAAAAAAAAAAACACAGCCAGTACATGCTGTGCCTCAGTTTTCTCTTTGGCATGCACACCTTTATCCTTTTGCACCATTCTTGTATAATAATCAACTCTTCATCTTAGTATTCCTGAGACTGTAATTTGATTAGTGTCCACATACCTTAAGAAGGAAAGATCATGTTAAAGTGTTCCTGTTGAAGAAGGGTGAGGCTTTCTTCATTGTCTAGGGCATACAGAGAGATATCATCAGTAGAGCGTGATTAACTGTAACTATGCAACAGCACAGTCCTGAAACTTGCAGACTAGCACTGCAACATCAATAGCATCAAGTAAGTGCAAAAACATGCTAAGCTGACATATCATCTATTAAACTTGACACATTCTTTATATTATTAGTTCCTGAAAGATATTGACAGCCTTGTACAATAAAATCTGGTTGTGTTGTTTGTTTATCTATGTGATAGTAAATATCCCTCCATCAATTTATGCATCCATCTATTCATCCATACCAGGGTGACCTGGAGCCAATCCCAGCTGACTTCAGGTAAAGGCATGGGTCAGCCTGAGCAGGGTGGCAATCTATTACAGGGCTAACACTGTAAACAGACAATTATATCATTTTATACGATTATATAGTGTACATGACAAGTCAGAAAAATTGATACACTTCATCTGAATGGAACAGCATGGTGGCATAGTAGTTAGTCTGACTACCACTCAGCAAGAAGGTCCTGGGTTCAAGTCCTCCCTTAGCAAAAAGTAGTTTATTCAAGTGAACTCAAGTATACTTATTTTATACCAAAACTGACACAGTATATTTAATGTTTACTTATTATATACTATGTTTTATGTATTTCAGAATAGTATGGTGAAGTATACTCGGTTTATACTGAATAGTATAAAGAAAAGTCTAAGTACATCAGTACTAATAGAATAAAATATTTTTCAAGTATACTGAATAAAATAAACTTCAAGTATACTACTTTTTGCTAAGGGCTGGGCTCAGCGAAGGCGTTAATGTGTGGAGGTTGCACGTTCTTCCAGTGCTTGTATAGGTTTCCGTCAGGTACTCCATACTCCATTTTCCTTCACATTACAAAAACTTATTGACTTGGGAATGGTTGTGAGTGAGTTGGTCCTGTGATAGATTGCCTAGCTGTTCAGGGTGTACCCCGTGTTCAGCCAGAGTTGGCTGAGATAGTCTCCAGCCTCCCCTTCAGCTTCCCTAGCAGGATTAAACAGTTTAGTAAATGAATGAATGAATGAATGAATGTCTGAAGTATTTAGAAAGGCTTGATTTATTTAAACAGCAAAGCGGAACATAGACAGTCTCTGAAAAAATGAGTACCAAACTGGAAACTATACCTTTCCTTGTTGCTTGGGTTGTTCCTCTAAACAAACACCTTTTCGGGCAGATTGAATGTTTGTTTTAAGCCTTAGCCTAGAAGGTAATTACGATTATATACCTTTTAAATATAAAAGCACCTTAAATTCACATTTCTAAATATACATTTTAAAGTGACAAAATAAGGGAGCCATCACACACATAGAGTAAATAAATAAGTCGAAGAAGATACTGATCAGCCAACTACAGAAAAAGCCTTCTGTAATGATTTTTGATAGCGTACCATAAACCACTTCACTATTTTGTGGATAATTGCATCATGTGAGTGTCTGCTATTGCTGAGACTGGTGTGTAACAACTTCCTTCTTCACAGTTGAATCAGGTTCATGTCCTCCTCTGTACTCATTTGTGATACTATAGTCTTGCAGTTCATGCACTGTGCATTTTTATGGCTCAGCTAAGTCGTGCACTAGTCTCAGTCGGGAAAGTTCAGAGAATTTTTTTTTTTGTCTCATACAGCTGCATGGTTTCTTAGTTAAATCTATCCTATCCGCATAACCACACTGGTTATTTTTCGCCTGTTACAGTCAAAGTTCAATGGTCTGGATTTAGGGATTATACTAATTTGGATGCCGTCTGTGGTCATGTGCGTTATGAGCATTGTGCATTCATCTCATAGTAGCAGGTGAACAGAAGTGCTGCAGTGGACAACAGTTTTTTATTGGGAGTGCATCCAGCATTATAGCAGATGACTAAGTTATGTCTTAAAGCCCTTAATTAGACTCAACCCATCTCAGTGCCCTTCCTACTTTGTTGTTACTTTGTTGCTGACCTTACCACACTCATGAAAAAGGAAAAAACCCAGACAGCTGCTAAAGCCTAACAAATTAGCATGTGCACATGAAGCATGCTATCATGGGACTGATATTTTGAGTAACAGTCAAACTTTTACATGCTCAATATCCTTCTTTCCTAGCATGATAGCTTTCCTAGATGTTCCTCTGTGTGTGTATGTGTGTGTGTGGGGGTGGGTCCTGACCACACACACATGCACAGATTCTCACATAAACTTGCTCGGGAAACTACCCTACCTGAGTCCCAGAATGTATTTGATTTTGGTCCAAGGTGAAGGTCAGAGCAAGGTCACAAAGGTTTAGAGATAGAGTGCTTATAACTCCGAAACAATCGCCAGTAGACATGCCGCTACTATGGAACTGTAATAGAAAACCATATGTGCAATTTTAAATTAGGCAGTTACCCTTGACCTTGAGTAACCTTCACAGGTCAAACCCCAAATGTCCTAGCACCCCCCCCCCCTTTTTTTTTTCCTAATTTGGTTATATCTACAAACTACAAAACATATCATAACATGACAGTCACTCACTCAGTCATTTGCCGAACAACTTACTAATATTAGGGTTGCAGACATAATGGAGCTCATTTCAGACAACACTAGGTGAAAGCGGGGTACAGCATGAACAGCTTAGCAGACCAGGCAGGGTCAACACACACAACCATTCACAATCACACTCACACCTACGGGCAATTTGGAACAGTATTAGCCTAGCATGCTAGTCTTTGGACTCTGGGAGGAAACTGGAGTACCCGGATGAAACCCACGCAAGCACGGGTAAACTCTACACAGAAACTCCCAAGCCTGGGACTTGAACCCAGGACCTTCTTGCTGTGAGGTGGACATTCTAACCACTACACCACCATGCTGCCCATCATAAAATGAGTGCATGGGTAATTAAAACCAGTACCCATATAGGGCCAATTTACTAAATTATCCATGCTGCGTGGTAGAGGTACCTTGTGCTCTATCAGTGCCCCTCTAATTTTTAATCGTGCGTGGAATAAAAGCCATAAGTTCATGTTAAATGTTAACTTGTGGCAGTAAACGTAGATGAGTTTCTTTAATTTCATGGTCACATAAATCTTATAAATTTAACTTTTTTTTCATAATTTGTTTGTATTTAATCAAAGAGAGCACACATTTAACCATTCTGAAATGTGCTAACTCATCTCTGCTATGCATTATCTACATAAAGCATAAAATTCATCATCTTCATCATATTCAATAGATAAAATTATTATTTTAATTTAGTTTAATTTATTTTTAAATTAGCAAATACAATCTGCAATGTAGTCAACTAGCATCTGTGGTAATAGTATTAATGACTTTCAAATGATCTGACTTAAAATGGATTTTTTAAAATTCAGATTTCCTTTTTTTTTAAGTCTCTAATTTGGATATATCACTTTCAAAGTAACTTCATCAGTCAGTATCACAATATCACTGAACATAAAAAACCCCTTCTTTCCATAATCATTAGGCAATTTGCAAGTGATGCAACTTCCCTATTGAACATGAGACTTGTGGAATGTCCCTCATATTTCATAAGTGTGACTGTGCTTAGGTGACAGGATTGAGTGAATGTTGTGGGATACATTTAACATAAAATATACATTTTTGATGTACATATTATCAATGTTAATGAACACATACTTTTCAAATGGTCACTGCACAAAAATATCAATTATGGTTTGATCAAACAATGCATGTATATGAAATTATCAACGTGCAGCAAAATGCAAGCACTTTCATTAACATACAGTATGTCTGCCAGAATACTAGATACAGTGAGTGATAGACAAAGGGGCAGCATTCAAATTTACACCTTCAGTAGCATATGTAACCACTCTTTGCAATCTAAAATCCACCGATTAGCCATAACATGAAAATTATTATGTCCAATAAATAATATTGATTATCTCACTACACTTGTACATGCCATGGAGTAGTATTAGGCAGAAACAATCAGTGAGCAATCAGTGAGCAAAGTTGATGTGTTGGAAGCAGGAAAAATGAGCTAGTGTAAGGATCTGAGTGACTTTGACTGGGACCACATTGTGATGGCAAAACAACTGGATCTATCCATCTCCAAAAACAGTAGGTCTTGTGGAGTGTTCCTGGTATTCAGTGGTAAGTGCCTGCCAAAGGTGGTCCAAGAAAGGAAAACCAGTGAACTGGTACAAGTGACATGGGTGCCCAAGGCTCATTGTTGTGGGAGGGAGTGAAGGCTAGTACATCTTGTCTAATCCCACAGAGTAGCTACTGTATCTGAGATACTGAGATACTGGTTTTGATAGAAATGAGTCAGAACACAGTGCATTGCAGCTTGTTTTGTATGGGGCTGCCTAGCTGCAGACTAGTCGGGTGGTGTTAATGTTATGGCTGATTGGTGTATAGTGCAGTGCATCCTCTTTGCATAGAATGAATAAGATTATTGATTGAGGCTTGTGAAATTCTGTTGTATTCTTCCAGAAGAGCTGTGTGTAAATCACGGATACTCCCAAGGACAGAAACACGGGTGGGAATGTGGTCGATTGGCCGTGGTGCCAAACTACTGGAACCGACTGTTAATAATTACTGCAAAATGAACATTTATAGCTGCAGAAATTTGGCAACTTGATATGCCAGCTTGCAACATGCCAACTGCCCTCTCCCTGTCGACTTGTTACATGTGTGGCATTGTGATGTGTGACAGCTCTGCAGGATTTTTGGTGGCTTTTTGTGGTCCCCAATATAAGGCATATCTGTGTACTGATGATACTGCACAGGCAGTGTTTCAGCTGGCCACACCTGTGTGGTGGGTGGATTATCTTGTATGCTCATTACTGAGCAGGTGTAAACAAATTCTATAGTATTGTGCTCATTATTTTGTTTAGTACAGCATCAGTGTCTTACATTCAGCACCTCAATTATAGATTTACTCACATTACTGTATGAAACATTATATGAAAACACAGCAACATGATGTTTGAATTTGTTCATAAAAAGTTCTGAAGGGATTTCAGTGATTCTGAACTGTAGAACTTCATTCATTCACTCACTCCATTCATTCATTCATTCATTCATTCATTCACTAAATCACTCATTCATTTACTCACTCATTCATTCATTCATTCATTAATTCATTCACTTATTCATTCCATTCATTCATTCATTCATTCATTCACTCATTCATTCATTTACTCACTCACTCATTCATCCATTCACTCTTTCATTTATTCATTCATTCATTCATTCATTTATGAATTAATTATCTGTACTGCTTATCCTGTTTATGGTTTGTCGGGAATCTCAGCTGACAAAGGTGGGGTACAACCTAAACAGCTTGTCAGTCCATTACAGGGCAAAAATGACAAAGAACCATTCACATCTGTGAGCAATTCAAAAAAGCCTTTTACCTTTATGTGCATGTCTTTGGACTCTGGGAGAAAACTGAATTAGACAGTGAAAACCCAGCTAGCATGGAGAGAACATGCAAACTACACACAGATATGCCCTCACCAATCACAGGGTTTGAACCTAGGACATTCTTGCTGTGAGGCGAGCGTGCTAACCACTATGTGTATCCAACTGTAAAATATGTCTTTATGTAAAACTGGGCCCAACATTCTAATACCATTGAGTCAAAAGCCATTATTACAGCAGATTCTTTTTTGGAGCAGAGCTGGGAATGTTATTTCTGGCATTTCCTTCTGTAACTATATACGGTAATGATATACTGTAATCCTACTATCCGGTGTCACCCAGAGTTCCCTGGTAAGTCTGGTTCCCTTCTTGTGTTCTCGTGTCATCTCAGGGTTGAGTTCTTGTCACTGCCATGCTGCTTATTCATTTGAGATCTACGTTTCTCACATTAAAGAAGTGTAAAAATATTAATATTATTATTATGAATAATTTGAGCTGAGCTGTATGTTATATTCTAAGTATCAGGGGACTATACTTTCCTAATGTCATTATTGTGCTATAATAAAGATTTATTCTAGCTAGAGTGGGGTACTGCAATTATGAATTGACTTCATATAGATTACCCTGAATTCAAGTGAAGTAAAAAAGATGAGGTCGAAGTGCCACTTGTACAAGTTTTAACTCATGTAAATATGGAGAACGGGGGATTCAATACATCCTTTAATTTTTTAAAAGGAAAGCTGAACATGCTGAACATGTTCTCATGAAGCTTTTTTCCACGAAAAAGAGCTCAGACCGCTTTACTGCACAAGTTATATTGAGGAGGGAAAAATGAAAGTGAACTGAACTCCTCTATTGCCTCTTTCTGATATATGGCCACGGATTGAAATCTGCAGTTATAAGCTGGAATCTCGCCAGTACATTGAATTTGAGCTATTTTATGAAGCATGCAGATATAATTAAAAGAATCTTGTGTTGAACCAGTTTTTTCCGGCTTGCTTCAATAACCACTTGTCATTTCTCGTCATTTAAATGGTCTATTATGTACCTGCTTACAAGTGTTACCAAGGACACTAATTTTATTTGTACTGTGTGCATCGAACGTCTCTTATACCCAGGGTATAACACTGGCATTTTTGCAGTGAACTGCAGGACAGATGCTAGTGCCTGTGTTTTATATTTAGCTCTTTTCCCCCATTATGGGTGTGAGGTGGAATGGAGTGAATACCAGTTGTTGTATAATCTATGTATGACTAACCACTGCAGCAAACCTACAGTAGCATGTCTGAACTGAGGTAGAAGACACACACACACACAAACACACACACACACACAAAGAGAGAGAGAGAGAGAGAGAGAGAAAGAGAGAGAGAGAGAGAGAGAGAAAGAGAGAGAGAGAGAGAGAGAGAGAGAGAGAACCAAACTGTCCATACAGTGCTGCTTATAATCAGGATAATAGCTCTGTGCATAATTTAATTACCAAGAGGTTCACTGTTGAAGGCGTGTGGCTCTGTGATAAGCCAGCTGTGTTATCACGTCTTGTGTCTCTGGGCACAAACGTGTTTCTGTGCTGCTAACGGCTGCATGTGCAGCTTAGAGAAAGAGCAGACTGGAAGGGTTATGGCAGTCATTGCTTTTGTTATCATTTTGTCCTTTGGGGACGGTCGAGCATTCGGGTAATCATCTGCCATTGTGTGGGATTCACGAGAGTGGGTGGTGATGAGATCTAACCTATTGGTCCAGTGCAGAATATTGGTATGACCTGGCCAGGCTTTCTGTCTGCAGGGAAGCGGTGACAGTGTTGCTCATGAAATTTCAGTTTTTCTGCTCTCCGTTTCTCCCCTTTGGGTGAAAAGCTAAGAAATATTGGTATGAAAATTGCACATATACCTGTATAGTGGCAGTATTCCAAACATACTCTGTTTTTCTCCATCTCTTCCTATTTAGGCAAACCTCCGTTACCTACTTTTATGAGATCGCTTGCAGCCACGTAATGCCCTTGAGTCTTGAATAAATGTAATATATGGGCTTGTATACTTATTTGAGGGTGAGGGACTCTCCAGTACCTGTCTGAGCTTGCATATATGTCTGTATCCATGCAAGTATGAGCAGTGGCATGGGTGTACTTTGCTGTCAAACGTCGAGTTATGTTCTCCATTTTCTTTATCCCCAGTATGGCTTCATATAAATTACAGTGTCTCATAGGACATCCAAACAATAGTACAGAGCTGCATTCAGTACCGCAAGTGCTTTTCACAACTAGCTATTTGTGGGAATTAGATCATATTGAACGGACCGTTAGCAAATAGCATTTTGGAAATGGCTGGCAGAAATGTGTTTATCGCAGACTAGCTTAAAAAAAACACATATAGAGCTGTTTTATCACCAACTACTACTTTTACAGGTATTTAAAGCTGGGGTTGTTAATTTTTTAGCTCTATTCACAAACTGTTATATTGGTTTAAATGGTCTTTACACCCAGACAGCAATCAATAACGTGTGATAATGTGAAAACTGTCATCTGTGGCCACTGTAATCCTGTAAATACGCTGACCAATCACTGCCTTATGGTTCACTGGGAAATATCCAATCAAATGCTCCGTTGTTTTCTCACTCGTACAAGATCCCATTCTACATGAACTGGCAGTCAGAGTGGAGCTCATGCGTGTGTTTGTGTGTCTGTTTTAACATACTGTTATAGGTGCATTGTTTGCTGAACATTGTTCTTTGTGAGTTATATCATATGAAAGAGCGTAAACAGTAGGAACGCAGAGAATTAAGCATTCAATAGGGCAAACTCTTATTACATTTACAAGCTTTCGCAAATGTTCTTGTTGTTGAATGTAGCCCTGGTCAGCAGAGTACCTGTTTTACATCCAAAATTACATGTCCTATTTTGCCTGAGATGCATGTAACTGTGCACTCAGCATTTCTGCAGGTGGAGGGCGAGCACACATTCCAGCCCTCTGATAAATTCAAAACCCATGCTAAACAAAAGTTCAGCTGAGACCAGAATCAACTGCAACCCAGGCATTGCTTTGAGCTAACAAAGTAAAATTGTGTATAGTCTAATACATAGTGAAATAATAGGAGTATGCAGACAAACGTGTAAAAAAAAAAATTTTTTTTAGAAGTCTTTCAATTTTCAATCATCTTCATTTACATAAAAAGTCTCAAGAAATGTGACATGACATTGTTAGTCAGTTTAGTCTCCTCTATTACTCAAGAGCGACTAAACCTTGTTCACATTTAAAAAAAACCTTCCGAAGCCTGAATTGTCACTACTTGAAAATAGGGAGGATCTTAATTATTAGCATGTTGTCCATCAGACAAGGAAGGCATGTTTATCATAACCATTCAGTATGTAAACATGCTATCTTTTTCACTCAGTTACAGTGATATGATATACTGCATTATGACCACAGACAGGGCCAGCACAGTGGCGTAGTGGTTAGCACATGCACCTCACAGCAAGAAGGTCCTGGGTTTGAGTCCTGGGCTCAGGGCGTTTTTGTGTGGAGTTTGCATGTTCTCCCCGTGCTTGCGTGGGTTTCCTCTGGGTACTCCGGTTTCCTCCCACAGTCCAAAGACATTCACATTGGGCTAATTGACTGTTCCCAATTGCCCCTAGGTGTGAGTGTGGATAGTTGTGTGTGTTGGCCCTGTGATGGTATGGCTAGCTATTCAGGGTTTACCCTGTCTTCCAGTGTCGCATGAAAAAGGCCTCCCGGCTACAATAATAGGATTAAGCTTTTTGGCAAATGAGTGATGAATGATGACCACAGACAGGTGAACTGAATAACATTCATTATCTCGTTACACCGGCACCTGCCAAGGAATGAGATGTATTTGAAAATTGGAAAGTGAAGCTCTGGCAAGGGCCACATAAACAAATGGGTTCATCCATAAAATGGCAGGTCTTGTGGGATGTTTCTGGTACCCACCAAATGTAAAACCTGGACATTTTCACTACCAATTGCACCCCTGCTTGTGCTAATGGTGTATCATCTTTGCAAATTCCTCATATGGTGTGGGTCTGGAAGGCTTGTTGCAACTAGTCTCCAGCTCAGATGTTGCTTTTATTTATTTATTTTTTTAAACAAAGGCCTGTAAAAGCCTGATAAACTATGATAGACATTTGCAAAGTCTACTGGCCTCAGTTATACATGTGACAGCCACATATTACTTATCCAAGCATTATCCAAGCATTTGTAATGAACCTACCCATGCTCTAAATCACTAATGGTAACCTGGCAGGATTGGGGGCAGAGATGTGCTGAAGAGACATTGGGGCTGTCCTCTATTTCTGTAAGCTTGGCTAAATGAAGCAACTGATAATGCATTCAGCAAGATCGCTTGTGTAAAATTAGCACATTTATTGTTTTTCTGGCCTACACTCTAGACTGTGTGGGCTAGTTCCTCCAGTCGTTTTACAGCAGGTGGTAATTTACCATGGGACATTGAACTGCACTTGGAATAGTCACATTTCTCTTTTCACACACAGTAAACTGAAGACAACTCTTATATTTCCTTTTTTTTTTTGTTAGGCATAGTTGTTATACTCCTACATAAACTTCCGAGGCCATGATGGCTTTTTGAGGGGCAAGAGACGGTGGGAAAAAAAACCAACCATATTCGGACACAAAGGCAGGAATTCTATACATGTGACAATATACACAAACATTGCAGGACCCCAGATTGTGTCATCCCGAAGCATTGTAGATGGCCTCCCCATGCATATGTCTCAAACCTGCACCTTGCTTTGATGTGCACTTTGATGGTACACTTTATGTCAAGATGACTGTGAAATGCTGGGAGGGGAGGTTCTAGGCTTAGCCAGTCTTCACACCAGGAAAACAGTCACACATTAGTGTACTGTGATGCACAAGCGGTTTAGTTTCATATAGTCTTCTAACCGGTCCTTCCTTTTTTCTGCTTTCTTCTTTGAGTATCTGACTTATGCAAATATCTTGGCATGCTTGCAAGAGAGGAAGTAAATAATAGTCAGAGATGCTCTACGTACAGTGGGTAGAGGAAAGGATCACCCCCTTTAAAATATGCCCATTTTGTTGTTTTGCAGTCTGAAATGAAGACACACACAAAAATATTTTTCCAGCTGTATCAATGCAGGAGGAACGGCCTGAACTGGGAAGGTTCCTAGTAGTAGCATTATGGACTTTAGTGTTCTCCTAGGGATTGATAAAGACTCAACCTAAATCCCTGAGACCTTTTGACAGTGCTTTGCCATCCATATTTGAATGTTTCCTTTCAGTTAAACGTCTAAGCACAGAAGTGCTCTAGGAATGGCTGTTTTTATGCTGAACTAATCAGAATGATTACACTTGGTCACAGGTAGAAGCCAATTATCATGGTGTGCAATGGAGGTGATTAATTACATCGGATTGAGTTTACAAGAATTTTTAGGAGAGCGTGGTATTTTTACTGATTGTAGGCTTTTATTTAAAAAATGTATTTGGTAAAATATCCTTCACTTAGCTTTGCATGTGTGTGTGTGTGTGTGTGTGTGTGTGTGTGTGTGTGTGTGTGTGTGTGTGTGTGTGTGTGTGTGTTGTGCGTGTGTGGATGGGTGGGTGGGTGTGCGTGTACTTCCCTGGGGCCCCTTTTAATACCGTTTCTCCTATGCCCTGCCTACATGCACTGCAGGCCTTGATATTCATATACTCCCCCCGAAAGTATGGTCGGGTGCAATGCTTTGTTAAGCTGGTGTATCTTTTGTGTATACACTGTAACCTCACTGTAACGTTCGCTTTCTAGGGAAGAGTATTGACTCTGTACACAGCAGAATGAACTCAATTCACGCGACTAAACTTAGTGTGATTTAAGCGACTGTGTGTGTGTGTGTGTGTGTGTGTGTGTGTGTGTTTCTGTGTGTGTGTGGGTTTAATAGATCTGTGTACAGCACATAAAAAAACATATATGAATATCCTCAGATATACACAACCTTCAATTAAAAACAAAATGCACACAGTACATTCAGATGCTGATCTAAAACTAGGCCATCTGAATATGTTGAAGCACATTTGTTTACTTTCCTGTACATTCATCATCTTAGGAAGCACAGTGCCATAGTGGTTAGCTCGTCCGCCTCACAGCAAGAAGGTCCTGGGTTCGATTCCCAGCTCGGGTGTTTCTGTGTGAAGTTTGCACATTCTCTCCTTGCTTTCGTGGGTTTCCTCCAGGTACTCCAGTTTCCTCCCACAGTCCAAAAACATGCATAGTAGGCTAACTGGCTGTTCCAAATCATCACTAGGTGTGAGTGTGAATGGTTGTGTGAGTGTTGGCCCTGCGATGGCCTGGCGGGCTGTCCAGGGTGTACCCCGCCCTCGCCCAGAGTCGGCTGAGATGGGCGCCGGCCTCCCCGTGACCCTAATTAGGATTAAGTGGCTTAGAAAATGAATGAATGAATTAATCATGTTTTAATCCTTTATTAATACAGATTACTCTCTCTTTTTGTTCTCCTCCTTCACACAATGTCTAAACCCTTTAACATTTCACTCTTTTTATCCTTTCTCTGCCCTTGAGTCTGTCTTGACAAGGAAAAGGCTATCAGATGGAAGCATGCCAAGAAATGTCCAATGTAGAGCCATTTTCAGACCCCTGTTCCCTTATGTAAACTAAAATTACTTTTAAAGTTTTCCCAGCATGCCCTGCCATTCGTTTATTTAAGTAGCATGACAGACAGAGGCTAATGCACCTTAAAATGCCATGCATGGGAGTCATGCGACTGCTCTGTACATGTTGGCTCTCGGACACAAGTTCCTGCACTATGAGGCCTTCTCCACTCCATACACACCCTCTCTCTCTAGCCATGGAAATACAAGCAGACTTAACCAGTCAGTGTGTGGCCTGCCTTCCCTACTTTGCATGTGCATAGTATCTCTTGCCTTTCTTTCAGTCCTAGTGGGGCATTTCATGCCCTTTATCCACAGTTCATTGTGCTAGAAACTCTCTACAACTGTATATAATTGTTAAACTTCACCCTAGAGAAAGTAACAAAGGCATATTTCAGTGATTAAAAGGTTCATGTCCTCTGGTACTTGCTCAGGTTGTCCTTGACACACCCAACACTGTAATTCTAACAATGCTAGAATAGACAGCCTTACTGTTAAACAGTAAGTTGGGGTTCACTTATTCTCAGAAGATTAACTGAAATTAGGAGACAATTAGAACAATGGTCGTTCAAGAAATTAAATCCGAACATACATTCGTACAAGCAGTTACAAAAAGTAGTTGCTATGAAGACGCAAAAGGCCACTACAAGAGTGAATATTCAGTAAATTCAGCAAATAAAATCTCTCAAAGTCATTTCATTCTGTTGTTTCCATTTTCCAAAAAATAATACAAATAAAAATCCACTGCAAATTCTGTCCAAATCCGTTGCAATCTATGACCATCCATAACTCATAAATATGACCAGATGCTGGGTATGTTTGCTCCACTAAGCCCAACAGTTTATTCTTATTCTTCACTACAGATGCTAATTATATTATTATAAATAAAAAATGTAATCAAGCCTGGAATGAAATTGCTTTGTATTAACTTAAAAATGACTGATATTAGATATTAAATGATTAAATGATTTTCTAATGTATACTTTATAAGGCATATGTAAGAATATTATTTACATTTTTCAGGTTTTTTTTTTTTTTTTTTTACAGTAGGACTTGCCAAGTTTTACCTGATCAAACCCTCTGTTTAGTGTTCAACTTTTTAACATCAAATCCTATTATGTTATTTATTTATTTATTTATCAAATTTTGTAGTGAAAATTTAAACAAAGTGTGCTTAAACTAAGACCTCACAAAACTCTCTATATGTACAGACATTTGTCAACTGTCAACAATATTTGTACATTACACACAGGGCTGAGCTTTGCGTTTAAGTTTAAGTACCTTTTAAAAAACAATACTAAGTAGCACTTCTTCAATATTACTATGACATACTTTTATATTTTTCTAGACTTTTATAATTTTACCTTGCATGATTTATGTTCTCTTTAATAGCCTGATCTCTTTTAAAGACATTTTGACCTCTTGACATCTGATCTCTTTTAGTGACCTTTTAACTCCAGAGACAGCAGATATAAAACAATCTTTCGCCATAAATATATTATTTTGTCATAATATATGGCAAATAATTATGAAATGCTTTGAGAGGAACATAAAGTTGTTCAATGATAGCTCTTGGTAGGCCTACCACTGGAGAAGATTCTCTACTAACTTTTAAAAAAATGCTCTGTCACATAACTGCGAGACAAAATACCGATTTTTATACATTGCTAGGTTTTTTATTTTGCTCTGTTGGTTTTTATCCTGACCAGAAATGTGACTTACTAGGTTTTTCCATACCAGTGGAGACATGTAGTCCATTCCAATATTGTTAGTTACGCTTAAACCAACTCCTGCAATGAACTTTCAATATAAAAACCTCACGTTAAAAAGAGCTTAAAATTCTTTTAATGTTGAGGAACTAAAATGCTGTGGATGAGCGATACAAATATTCATTGGTTCATCTGTATCTCCGGTGAGACACATAGAGATATGATAACTGAGTGGAGTTTGTTTTTTTTTTTCATTACCACAGTTATCCTTTGACATGGTTGTTCTATTTCACTACATACTGTTAAAGAGAAAAATAGGATCTCTTAAATAAGATCTCTTTTAACTGTTTGTATACACTAAGGGAAGTTTACTGCACACTGCATACCTGCAGCAGATTCTTCATCATTTCATTAGTTTCTTTCCAAAATTATTTTAAACACACACAAATATAACAAAAATGTAAAAGTGATACAGCGAAAGAGTAGGGTTGTCATTTTGTCCTATGCACTTGCTCTTAACTGGTCTCGTGACTAGGAAAATCTTTACTTTTGCAATAGGTTATTCTCATTCTGAGACTAGACTTAACATTTCCTATTTTCTGATGCCGGAACAACTTTGTCATAGATTGCTTAAATTAATCTGCAGTCATGGCTTGGCAAAAAAGCAGTTTTGTAAAATAGACACAAGGGCTTAGAGAAGAAAGGAATAAAAGATAGCAAGTCATGTGGTTATGGGAAAACATTAAATGACATTACCAGCCCAAAGTTGATGATTTGCCAACTTTTACAACAAAGTAAACAATGACGCATTTTACTTCATATCCATTTATAGTTATGTTTAATCAACCCTAGTGGTTTTTTATTATTCCCTTTTTATTAGTTTACAGTGGAAAAAAAATTATTTTTTGAAAAGGAACATGGTGCAACATGTAATACAGTAGCACAGTACACAAGAATACATAAAGTGCTGATACATGACAGTGTAAGACAAGCACAAAATACACAATAAAAAAACCCAAGCAAACAAATAAATTAATTAATAAACAAACAAACAGTACAGTGTGATCAAACTGTACTGTACGGGCAAAAACAAGAAAATAATTGTCTGTAATCTACTGACTATTAAAAGAGTGTTGTAATATTAGTGTAAATATTAGCAGCATTATAAATGGTAATGTAGTAGAACTTAGTAGAATGTAGTGGAATGTAGTGGGAAACAAATAGATCCTCTTTATCTTTTACATTGTATTAGCAATTTAAAAATGAAATCACGCTGGGAGGAATCTAATAAGATAGCGGTGAACCTCCTTTACCTAAAACCTCACTTGATGCTGAGGAGGGCGTCGGTGATTGACAAATTAAATACCATCATGAGATGATATGGTGAGATGGTGGATGTTACCTCATGGACATTTTGAAGATGGCTTGTGGATGTTCTTATCTGGATAGGCGTATGATTGCTCTTGCTAAGAACAGTTTACCCTCAAGTCAAAATTACTGAACAGTCAATAACTTCACTTTGATATACCATATTGATTCAAATGAAATGAAATCAGAGCAACTGTATGATGCTCATACACAAATTCTTTATAAGACCCAAAGCGCTGCTGAACTCCATAGTATATACTAATAGAAGGGAATTATTTATAATCACATTATTTGGTGTCACCAAGATGAGGACAGGTTCCCTTTTGAGAGCTCATTAGGGCTTAATTTAAATCTATATCCAGAAATTCAGAATACTGTTTTGTCAGAATGTGCATTGTTGAAAAGTATAAAAAGTTTTAAGTAAGGCAAAAGTCCTATGTCCTAAAAACACTTCCATGATTGAAAACCTACTGACTCTTAAACCTTTTCCACAAACAACCTGTGAACTTTATTCGTTGTATGAATTTAGATCAGGTGGATTTGAAAGTTGTATAGTTGTGTTCACATATAAAAAATATGCTGTACGTCTGTCATCAGAATCAGAATACTTTACTGATCCCGGAGGAAATTGTGTGGACAAAGTTGCTCCATACCAAGTAAAGAAAAGGATGAGATAAGGATAAAGTCTCAATACGAAAACTACAAATGTCTATATATATATATATATACATACATACACACACACACACACACACACACACACACACACACACACAATATACATACTGAAAGTCTGTGGGGAAAAGAGGTTTGATCTGTAGGTCAAATCGAATGATGTTCATCCAAAACTCATACACTGATGCAAAACAATCTTCATCAGATATTTTCTGTGATACTTAGTTAACTTATGACCCACATTACATGATGTACATACACTCAACCTAACAATGCTGTAATAGTGTCATGGGTTGAACCTAGGACAGTCATAAGATTATTGTAAGAAAGCCATACAAATTTTGAGTGCATCAGATGACCCAGAAATGCATGAAATTTGTACGTCTATCATAACACAGCAGTAAGATATTGTAGGGATCACACAACAGACATAGGAAATGGATTTGGCATTAAAAAATACCTAAAAGAGAGAAAAAGATTTTAGTAAGTTCTAAACAAGGGTCTACGATGACATTTTCTGTTGCACAACACATGAGTTTTGTTTGACACACAGAAGACTGTCCTAGGAATTCGCCCAATTTTCTGTTGTATACTTGTGCAAAGCATGTGATAGGAACTTTACTAAAGTGCTGACACCCATGGGTCTGTCATTTTGTTGGTTTTAGCTGTGTTGGAAATCTTCAACACGCAGCTTTATCTTTGACCGCCACAAGTCTTTTTGATCTTCTATGAAAAATATTATACAAACTCCTCCTCCTGAGTAACTTCACCATTTTCAACACCATCACAATTTATGAATGGTGCTTGCTTTACAAATTGCTGTTTAAGTTGTAACTTTAGAAATTGGCACATTAAAATGAGCACATTACTATCAAGCTTGTAGCTGGGAAAGAATAAGATTCAACATATTGTGACCAATCAGAATCAAGGCTTTTGAAGCACTGTAGTAAAAAAGCTTTTCATTAATGTCTCTTGATGTGTTTATACTATTAGCTAGATTCAAATATTCTCACCTGACAATAAAAGCTTTATGTTAAAGTGTGTCTAAAACTGGGCAGGACGATGAGATCTGTCACATGTTACACTGCATTGGAAAATAATGTATAAGCTGTATTTACTGTTGCCTGTGGACAGCTAGGGTTGGATGCACACCACAGTGACCTCTAAAAGCCCGAGCCTCACGGGTAAATCAATAAGATAATGCAACTGAGGAAGTAGGGTATTCTGCTGATAGATACTCACAGACAGCACAGTTCTCTACTCAGGGCCAGACACTCACAAGTGTAACCTTTCACAGCCTTGTAACAGATGATTATGCACACTCGGGCTATATGTAACTCACACAGTTGGACTTTGACTACTGTCAGAGTTTTAAAATGACCTTGGATTCCTAAATGTCACTGATTGGATCTTTGTTTGCTTTGGAAAAGCAACGCAATGTCATTCAGAGCCCTCTTATCACTGATCTGGTTTATTATTGTTTCTGTTCAGCTCAGAGGACAGAGTAGTACTCAAGGTTAGATTTGTCACAACAACATGATCAAAGAGTAAACTGCTGGCCCTTTTTTAGGGACATCACTTCAGGCATTTAAAGCTATTTTCATATTATACATATTACACACCTTATTATTCAATACCATGTTTACCTCTTTTTTTTTTATATTAGTCAGTAGTATGAATAAACCTCCATTGTTGAGTTTAAAAACAACACATGCATGAACCGCACATTTGTCGTTCATCACGCATCATGCATGCGAGGTTACAACTTCAAGATTAAATTTGTAAGACAGTAATGTCTCATAAAAACAGCAGAATAAATAAATCAGAGGCGCAATTCTTCAGCTGTTCATAATTAGACTCAGCGAAAATAGGCCAGATGCAGAGTTGGTGTTTTTGCAGCTGTTACTGGCAGTATTATTTTTTCCCTCTGATTTGGTGCTGCTAGCATGCTGCTAATGATGGACACTGGTGGCAGTGATGTGTGAATGCAGGATACACATGTAGTATATGTAAATACAGGTTGCTAACTTTACACAGAAAAGGTCTGATGAAGACTTATAATAGTAAGTACATATACATTAAAGTACTTCAGTACTAGATGTGTATTCTTGTATCCATCAGGGTTGTGGGGAAGCCAGAATCAATCGTAGCTGACTTTGGGTGATAAGCGGGGTAAATCCAAAACAGGCCACCAATCTGTCAAAGGGCTAACCGTAGAGTGATCTCTTTTACTGACCGACTTGCTGAAAATGAGCTTTCGGTGGTCCAACCAGCTTCAATGTGCTAGACACACCATAAAAACTTGAGCAACAGACTCTCACTGAGAGCCTGATGCTGACAGGTAGCCGATTTGTTGGCTTGGTGTGTCAACAGTAGTCACCAGTGTATAGATGGATGGGTGGATGGATGGATGGATGGATGGATGGATTCTTACACTAAAAATCTGATAAGATTTTTTAAATCTAGGTTTGAATATGGCCTCACTGGTTTATAGATAATCTAAAATTAATTTTGGTTTATTTTAATTCTTTTATTTAAAAATGTGATGAAGTAAAAGACATTTCAATCACTAACATTTATGTGCACTCTGCACATTTGTGACTTACTCATATGACTCCAGATGAAACATTTAAAAAGCACATGTTGATTTGATACCTAGACAGACAGAATGATGTTCGGTAGGTTAGCAGCCTGAGGGCACTGTCTGATTTGACTGAGAAATCACAGTCTTTTTTCTAAAAAGCTTGTTCATTTAGATCTATTGTTCGGTTTAATTTGATAGGTGTTCCTGGTGCAGGGAACAGATTTTTTTTGTGTGCAAATTTGCTTGAAATAAAGCTGGACTGTATGGTTTGGTCTGTCCTGGAACGAAGCAGTAAACAAATGAATCACATCAACTGCAATGACTAGATCAACATCACATCCCAAAATGTTTTGGTTAATGTTGGGCAATGAAAAAATGGCAAAGTACTTCAGTGTCATTAGTGAGAGCTGGTCAACGAGACTCAGATGTCAGCGACTCACAGGAAGCATGAGAGGCATCCGTCTAATAAATTCTGGGTCTCGTTGTGGACTAGTAAAATGCCAATGATGACAAGCTAATTACTTGGAAAATGTGTCAGATATGCAGGTGCTTGTGAGGAATATAGTCTCGTCTAAATATGGCTTGCATTGGTGAAGAAGTGAAAAAAGTAGCCCATCCTTGCTTTATAAATGAGTCATAGCCTGATGAGTAAATGATGCACTAAGACAGTGGAGGAAGTAACTGCATGTTACTGCTTTTCAACTGAATTTGCTTTGTAGTTCACTTTGTATTTTTCCCCCCAATTTTCTCACACATCATATATATTGCCTGCATTGCCAGAAATATTCTAAATACATGAAAAAAAATAATAATAAAAAACCCACTATGTGTGTCGATGCTGTCTGTTCCTATCCTGCAGTGACATTCTCATTCACCAATAAGCAGGGGTTTTCAAAGTTTTGCAGCCAGAGGCCCCTTTAAATGAAAAATACATTTCACAAACATGTCAGGAAAGATTTATTTTAGGAACCTATTCCAGCTATTTAAATGCTAGGCTCATTACTCAAATGTGCTCACTAATATTATGGATGTTTACTAGAACTCCAAATGTATTCCTGAACCTTCTAATCACACTCACCTAGAGGCAATTCTACAGGTGGCGCAATGGTGCACAAGTTAGCATTGTAGCCTCATAGCAACTGGGGCCTTTTTGTGTGGTGTTTGTTCTCCCTGTGCCTGCGTGGTTTACAAGTGCTGTGGTTTCCTCCTGCAGTCCAAAAACAAACAGATTAGGTCACCTGGCTACTCTGAATTGTTCATCGGTGTAAATGGGATTGTGAATGGTTGTTAGCCCTGCAATAGATTGGCGACCTGCCCAGGGTGATCCCGCCTCTCACCCAAAGCCATCAGGGATTGGCTTCAGCTCACCTGCGATCCTGTCAGATAAACTAATAGATATTAGGCAGTCCATCTACTACAGGAAACTATAGACTGTGGTGGAAACACAGAACATGCAAAACTCCATATTAGCACAAGCTCAGGATCGAACAAGGAACACCACAGCTCTGAGGAGGCAACACTTTCCACTCAAACTTATCTTTCTGAGTGGTAGAATTTTTGCCTGCCACGTGCCAATGCAGAGTGCAATCTTTTATTTAATTATTTAATTATTTATTTATTTTTGCTATCCCACTTTTGCAATCTTCTCTTTCCATCATGCCACCCTAGGGCCAATATTTAGCCTACCATCTTATTAATTTTTACAGTAGTCAATTTCATTTTGTAACACTGTGCATCATACGAACCTCATTGAAATGATTCCATATTCAATTAGAAATGCATTTTAAACATTATTTTTTACTTTTTTAATTTCTAAAATTTCCGTATATCACCTTCACTTTAAATTTCTAGCCAATTTTTACATTTATGGGATTTTGCAGATGCCTTCATTCAGAACGACCTACATTTTAAGTCATTTATACAAATGAGCAGTTCAGTTTTAGGGGCCTCACTTAAGGGCCCAATAGTGGAAGCTTGGTGGTGCTGGGGCATGAACTGATCTAAACTGATCTAAACCAGAACATTAGCCACTGGGCCACCAATTATTCCCACAGCTGTAATAACTAAATAATACCCATAACAACCCTTCATTCATTCATTCATTCATTCATTTTCTAAGCCGCCCTAATTAGGGTGTGGGCAGGCTGGCGCCCATCTCAGCTAACTCTAGGCGAGGGCGGGGTACACTTTGGACAGCTCGCCAGGCCACTGCAGGGCCAACACACATACAACCATTCACAATCACTCTCACGCCTGGGGCAATCTGAAACAGCTACTTATCCTATGCATGTTTTTGGACTGTGGGAGGAAACACCCAAGCCAAACCCAGGCCTTCTTGCTGTGAGGCGAATGTGCTCCCATAACAACCATGACACTATTTATTCATTCATTTAATGAATCATTATAAGGGTCACGGGGAGGCTGGAGCCTATTCCAGCCGATTCTGGGTGAAGGCGGGGTACATCCTAACCAATTCCATTCACACTCACACTTAGGGGCAATCGAGAATATCTAATTAGCCCAGTGTGCATAGCTTTGGGCTATCGGAGGAAACCGGAGCACCCAGAGAAAGCCCATGCAAGCACAGGGAAAACATGCAAACTCCAAACAGAAACACCCTCATCCCGGGCTCGAACCCAGGACCTTCTTGCTTCCCTGACACTTATTCATCATGTGATGGAAAAAAGGTAAAGGAGTTAGGCACCCCATAGACCTCCAAAACCATGGGCATTGATAATAAGTTGTTGCCCTTATTGCTATAACAGCCTCCACTCTTCTGGGAAGGCTTTCCACTAGTTTTTGGAGTGTGGCTGTGGGGAGTTGTGTTCATTCGGCCACAATAGTATTAATGACGTCAGGTTGGGCTTGGAAGTCTTGGATGTCGCCAACATTCCAGTTCATCCCAAAGGGGATTACATGCCAGCCTTGGTAGACTGTGCACATGGGCATTATCATACTGGAACATGTTTGGGTCTCTTAATCAGTGAAGGAAAACTGCAGCGCTACAGCACTGACAGGCATAATATATACAACTGTGTGCTTCCAGCTTTGTGCTAACAGTTTAAAGAAGATCTATATAATGTATAGGTGTGAAGGTTGGGTGTCCACTTACTTTTGGCAATACACTTTAGAATCACAGACTCCTAGGGATACCTGGACCACACTTTGAGAAGCACTCTTGCCATCTCCCCAAAAGCCAGAGTCAGTAGATCGGTCCGGCAGAACCCACACCTTCGGCTGCCACCCGGCTCACACTGTACCCGACCCCTATTGCCCCTCCCACAGGTGGGAGAGGGACGTCTGGACCTCACTGCTTAGGCTGATGCCCCTGCGACCCGACCCCTGAACAAGCGGAGGAAGATGAATGAATGAATGAATGAATGAATGAATGAATGAGTGGATCTTGCCATCTTGATCCAAAAACCATAGTCTACAGGTCATGCTCAGCATGATTAAACACACTCACTCATCACTCACTCATTTGCCAAACTGCTTAATCCTACTATTAAGGTCATGGGGAGGCTGGAACTTATCTCAGCCGATACAGGGTGAAGGCGATGTACACCCGAAACAGTTTACCAGACCATTGCAGGGCAACATGTGCACAACCATTTACATCTACTAGGGGCAATTTGGAACAGCCAGTTAACTTACGGTGCATGTCTTTGGGCTGTTAGAGGAAACCAAAGTACCTGGAGAAAACCCACGCAAACACAGAGAGAACATGCAAACTCCACACAGAAACCCCGCGAGCCTGGGACTCGAACCCATGACATGCTTATTCATTTATTCAATTTCTAAACCGCTTCATCCTAATTAGGGTCACGGGGAGGCTGGCGCACCTCTTGGCCGACTCCGGGGTCCTCTGGACAGCTCGCCAGGCCATCGCAGGGCCAACACTCGCACAACCATTCACACTTACTCTCACACCTAGGGGCGATTCGGAACAGCCAGTTAGCCTACCGTGCATGCTTTTTGGACTGTCGGAGGAAACCGGAGTACCCGGAGGAAACCCACGCAAGCACGGGGAGAACATTCAAACTCCACACAGAAAACACCCCCCCCCCAAGCTTATATTAATTCCTATCATGGAGTACACCTGTCTAGAAGCATTTTGTTTCCTGTAGTTATTCCTTCCAGGGTTTTGTTTTGTTTTTTTCTCTTCCTGTGTTACAGAAGAGATTTTGTAACAGTTGTATAATAGTAAATGGCCCCCTGCCGGCAGATCCGTGCTATTGCAGTGTAATCGCGTCGTAATACCGCCGCTCGCGCGCTCCTCGGCTCTCATTCTCTAGAAGATGGCGGACTGCGTTTCGCTGTTAGATGAGGAGCTCTCTTCCTTCGTCTTCAATTACCTGACCGAAAATTCCGGGAGTCCGGTAAGAAACGCTCGTGCTTCATAAGCGGAAGGCTGCAGCTGTTGAACCGGCTCGGTGTTTTTTGCATGCGAGGGGTTTAGTGTGCAGTGCGGCTGCGGCTCGCGCTCCTGATGCGGTGCGGTGCCACACAGCGGCTCCGCTCCCGCGTTGCCGGCGTCTCAAACCCCGCTTACGTCTGCGCTTCACGTGGAGGACAGCATTCCTCTATATAATAATAACACAAAACGCGCCAGACTGCCTTATTTCTCAGCATATAACGACTCGCTTCCTGTACGGTTTGTTAAAACGTTTCCCAGAAGCTCGTTGGGTGCTTAAAGCATCTTAAAAGTTTGAAATGGTTTGAGGAAGTCAAGGGGGAAAGGCGCACACGTGGGTGCTGAAGTGTGCTTTGAACTTGAACTCTAGACATGTGCTCCGGCGAGCAGCTCTTACTTAATCCATCCGAAAGTCTCCACTGCTGGGTGATTAGTCCAGATCATTAGAACCAACCCAGCAGCTCTTTCTGATGATTTCAGCCCCATTTAGTCGCACATCCTGCATCTGCTGCTGTGTGTTAGTGTCGCAGCTTGACGCTCTAGGTGTGATCCATCCTGTCTGAGCATACCTGCAGGAAACTAATATCATTTCCAACCTGTTATTCTTCTTCTTCATTTTTCTAACCCCATCAATGAGTTAGGCTGGTTTTCTCCCTGAATTCAGCCCCGATCCTGCTCTTTTCTAGGCTTTCTATTCAACCTGAATAGTTTAGAAGGTGCTCAGGCTTTGGATGTGTCTAATATGAGGGATTGTTTTAAGATTTAATCCATAGGATACCTGGTGGGAAAGTGATATCTGTGGGTATAGGGTGTAATTACGCACCGTTGCGTAAGTGTGGAAAAGTTCACGCATTGTTGGAGGGTGAGATCCATCACCCCGGTGCCTTGTCTGATGAAATCAAAAGGAAGTGAAGTCCAAACTGGGAATATTGACTTGAATACCAAGTGTTCAGATGGGTGCTTGATTCAGGTGGCTGTATATAACAACTGTATGTAACCCTCCTGTATAATCATCATACAGTGTTGCATAAATATAGGTACAGTTTGAGATGTATATGTCTATATATAGTGAAATGATGGTTTGTTCTTCATTCCAATAACGCGTAAATTCCCATTAGGATAAAAATAAATCTGTGAACGACTTCCAAAACCCGCACGTTGAATTGAACATGCATGTAAAACACACACACACACAGCTACGTTTCGTACGTTGTGCTACGCTCGCGCTGGGTTACCGGGTCGCGCCTCCCGGTGTGTGTATGTGCGCGCGTGCGTGCGTAATAGTACTCCGTCCTCGTGACTCGAACTTGCTGCAGTCACGTGCTCGCCCCTTGCCGTGCGACGTAGTGGAGTGCAGAAGAGACGTCACGGCGGACGCGCGTGCGCCGCAGCAACCACACGCCAACCCCAAGCAGTCTCTTCTTCTGTTCCCTCTACTGCGTTGCGCAAAACTGGAGCAGCCCTTGATCACGATTTGCACAGGGTTGCCAGATTTATACTTTCTAAAAAAAAATAATAATAAAAAAAAGGGAACTAGGGATTATGGGTACATGTGTGTAGATCTCTGTACATCTCTATACATCTGGGGACCTCTGTTCAGCCAATCATGTAGTGGGAATGCAGGACGCAGAATCATGCAGATACAGGTCAAAAGGTGCAGGTCGTATTGATATTCATCAATAGTACGTGGAATACCGTATTCTCAGTATATTTCACCATGGCGTGGCTAATAGTTTTAATGGTTTAATAGTATTTGAGAAAATGCTAACCTCTAGAGAATGAGAGGTTCTTCACTCCTATCCGCAGAGGACCGGTGGTGGCTGCAGGCTTTAATTCCAGCCAAGCGGAAGCCACTTTTTCAGTTAATCAGTTCAGCTTAGTCTTCAATGACCAATTACTTATCAAGCACGCCTCCAATTTGGCTAGAACACAAGCCAGCAGCCACTTCGGCTCTCTGTGGACAAGATCGAACACCCTCCTATTCTGTAGAGAGCCTGAAGACCCATTGTTTAGACTCTAGACTCTAGAGTTTACACAGAATGGTGCGGGAAAACAAAAATCATTCAGGGTGCAAATGCCTCATTGATGCAAGGGCTCAGAGGGAGATGGTTCTGCCATGCGATGGCCTGGTGAGCTGTCCAGGGTCCACCCTGCCCTCGCCCGGAGTCGGCTGAGATGGGCGCCAGCCTTGTCGTAGTTAACACTGAAAACCAATGGTATAAATACCCGGCCTTGAGTGCATTTGGGTGTCTTCGAATTCTCGTGAAGATCGCACGTGCTGCGCTGAACTGCTATTATTTTCACTTTGACTGAATAACTTGTTCCTAAACTTTTTTCAACTGCTCTAAACAATTTGCTGTTTTGTCTACTTTGACTGAATCAAACTGCTCTTTGATTTTGAATCCACGTCTCTTGGTGAATTGACCCGTGTCCGCCACGACAGCCTCCCCGTGAACCTAATTAGGATTGAGCACTTTAGAGGACGAATGACTGGAAGTGGATAAAGTTTAGAGGATTGCTAGGGGAGGTCAATTCAAGTATCAGTGTGCTTTAGCATCTTGGCGCACAAATCATGGTGAAAATTTAGGCGGAGTAAATCCTGTAGTTAGACCGGCAGAAAGGGGTTCAGGGTGCTACAGTGTGTGTGTGTGTGTGTGTGTGTGTGTGTGTGTGTGTGTGTATATATATATATATATATATATATATATATAT
>JAQMYF010000024.1:45394258-45419280 GCA_030014195.1 Neosilurus mollespiculum | reverse complement strand
CACGTGTGTGTGTGTGTGTGTGTGTGAGTGTGTGTGTGTATGTATGTATGTATGTATGTAACATGGAACTCACCATGAACAGTGCTTGAGGCAGCCATTAGTGGAATAGATTGGCTGTCGGTGCCAGAGGAGTTACTTTACCCCCTCAGACTTACCTCTCTGCAATGAACAGGAGCTGCCTTGAATAGGAGTTATGTCCAGACGACAGCTAGTGACACAGAGACCTCCAGCTGACTTTGCTAATCTGCTGATGGCTGGGGTGAGATGGGACAGAGATGGATTACCTGCCATCCCCTTTCCACTCTCTTGTGCCTGGCACAAAGTCCCAAAGGACTTTCACAACTTTGTGCAACCGTGCAACTGGCCTTATCTCTGAATTAGTACATAGTAAAAAAGACCAACGTAGTTGCACATTGCCCAACTACGTTTTCAATTCACATTGCCCAATTACGCCTTTTCAAGGAAAGATGATTTCAGGGAAATATTGCAGTGTGACTTTGCAGGCTTCTGGGTCACTTGGTTTGTGATGTTCTCACATACTGGTCACTTGATTGGCCTACCACATGGTCTCCTTGCTCTGCAGATTGAGTCTCTTGTGGAAAAAAAACACCAGCAGTGTGCATAAACCCGTCAGGTGACACTGGAGGTGGTAGCTTCTCACTGTAGAGCTGCAAGGTCATTTGTGTGATGGAGTGGTCACGCTTCACAGCCATGTATTATTTACTGCGGCCAGCAAACCACCTTTGGCTAGAGGAATCTGGATCCACTTTTAACTTGACTAGATTTACTGCAGAACAACTGAAAGGGAAGCAGTTTTTTTTAAACATGCATTTCTGATTACAAGGTGAGAAGATGGATGGAGACCAAAACCAGTAGATGCCTTTATCCATTTGCCTCACGGTCAGTTTAAGTGAAGGCTATGGATATTACTTGATCCAGTCTGTTTCTAATAGGCATGTAACCTGCTGAATTTTTCTAATGAACTCACCTGGTTCTGTTTCCCAAATGAGACCCGATCTATAATACGAATTAAGTTGCGAGGTAGGGTTTTGAGTGAGAGCCAGAGAAAGTTGAAAAGGCGTACCTAGAAGAAAATGTGATATCGCCAAAAATACATCATTCAAAGCCAAATCTTCAACATGACCAAGTTCAAATATCCATAAACACAATCTATCTATGCTATCTAAGTTGTTGTAAAACAATGGGCATATCCAATTATTTTGCCGATTTTCATTCCACTTTGGTTACTGCTCAGGATAAATCATTATTATACATATTCGGTACCAGAATACTCTACCGACTTATGGAATCCCAGAAGGATTCTCCGAATCATGCTGCAGTAAACCAAAGAGAAAACAGACGTTACTCAGTGTAAATAGTATTCATGCGTTGCTAGGAGGACGCTACGAAGATCACGTTGATTGGCCGTGTGCCAGATTCATTTAGTGCAGCGGTGCCCAATCCTGTTGTAATCAAGACTTAAGACTTGGAAATGAAGACTATGGTTGGAGGTAAAATCTTTAGGAAGGTAGGTTACCAGGAACAGGGCACCCCTGATTTAGTGTATGGTTGGGAAGGAAATTCAAATGCGAACGTTCAAAAATGATTCTGTAACTGTAATTGCTATTTTCTTATTGACATACAAAATGATGTAACTCAGTCAGTTTTCATACTATAATCATGTTTTATACCTCATTTTGAAGCACATTAAATTCTCTTTCCACATATATGAATATCTTAGTATGTCAAATGTAATTCTTATTTCATATTATGCTGGAGTGGGTTGCAAAGGATAAAAATCTCACCCTCGTGACCTACCCAAATTCTTTATGACCAGTGCACCTCCCATTTGTAATTGTATTTCTGTGTTTAACAACACGTTATCCCTTCTGTCCGATCAACATATTCGGGTACATTTTTAATTCTATTTCGAGAAAACGTTCACCCATTTGTTAATGAAGCTGGGATTGATCAGGAGCAACAAGTGTTTCACGCCCCTTTCTATTTTGTTTACCAGATTAGAATTAACATGTATTTGGTCTCCCGATGCAAAGGCGTAACCTGGTGTGATTGGATGTGAACTCAGCAGGTACCATGAGGACAAAACTGGATTGTTTTATTGATTTATTTATTTATTTCGTGGGGAACTCAAAGGAACACGCTCGTTTGATCTGACAGCTGTGAAGTTCAAAGTAGCCCTGCTTGTTCAGAGGGGCACATGTGCTTGTCTTGATCTATTTCAGTTGTATCAGATAGGTAGCAGCTGCACTGATGTGATACAATGCTTATCATCCCATATTTTCTTTTGCTAGACTGACAGTATGTGTGAAAGCATATATTTTCCGTTTTATTCTTACCTAGTGAAAGCTTGTCCTAATGCTCTTTTTGCTTCCATTCAGCTCAGTCCAGCCTTTATTCCTAATATGGTTTTGGTTGTGTGTGAAGCGAGCAGTCACGTGCAGCACGACTGCACAGATTTGAGTCGTGGTTCTCATAGTTGCTGCTGCTTCAGTGGATTATTCTACTGTGTAAACAAGTGTGTTCTCATCAGTTATGTTAAACTAAGAACTGACTTTTTTTTAGCTTTATACTCAAGCATAGGTGGACAGATCTTTCTGTCTGTCTGACAGAAACAAAGCATCATAATATACCACAGACGTTATCATCGCATAAATCACAATAAAAATTAAATTATGGTTCATGCCTTTGCAACGTGCTTTCTTTAGTGAACTTCTGGAAGTTAGTGCTGCTCTTTCTGTCTCCAGAGAGGATACTGACACAATGGAGGCCATGTTAGGTAAACAGTAGAGTAATTCCTAATGGGCTTATGTCCGAAGATATGGTTATCTCCTCTCATTTGGATAATCTTCCTTTACAACTGCCATTTTGCCCTTTCAGTGACTTTAAATAGTAAAAAGCAAAATAAATAATGTTTAAAAAAAAAATGGTCTCCTTTGGACTGTCCCATGTTTCAGCCCTTAATTATTTATGAATTTGCTTTTTTGTTTTCTTTCTGCAAATTTAATTTCCTCAGATAAAACTTTACAATGCCAAGTCTTAAAAAGTAAAATTGTGTGTTCTCATGTCCTTGAGCCAACTGAGTCAGATGGTTTGTTCTGCTAACCCTTCCCGAGCATGTGTGGTGTTCTATGCACATCACTCTACATCTTCGTAATGAAAAGAGCCCAAATGTCATCCGCTTTACCGAGAAAATGAGCGAACGCTGCCTTGATGGCTGTCTGAAGCTGGCAGATTGTCTGTCCGCTTCCCTGCTCCTTACTTATCGGTCATCCCAGACACCACAGGCAGGAAACATCGTAGCCTGGGATTGGAAACTCACGCCTGTAAGTTAGTCACATGACAGTGGATATATTTACATGTTGAACGAGTCTCCATGCTCCAGGAGGTTGTGGTAGACCGATGTGGAAGTTGTGGGCTGTGATGTTGGGTCGGTGTAGGCAGCTGGTGATTTAGCAGGGGATTGGATGATGAGTGCAGCAGTGGGAGAGGTGACTTATGGTTCATGTATCACAAAGATAGCCCTGGCGCTACTGTCAGCCTCTCAAGGACATCTCCATACTGATTGGCTTGGCGGAAGCCCAAACAAACACTGGCCATCTGATTGGCTAGGGGTCAATCAAGCATGCTGTCTGACGTTCAAGTAGAGCATTAATCCAAGGCTACTTTGTGTTTGAACCATTTGAAAGATATTTGGCTACTTCATTACAGCAAGGGAGACATATATGAGAGTATATGACTTATAAGAGTAGTATATAGGGGCTTGCATGACTGAGAGACAAGAGTAACGCATGTGATCTTTTCCCACACAAAAACATAGAAGCTGCATAATTATGAGACTGAAGTCTTAGTTCACGGAGAATGAAATGTCAGTAATTACAGCTCTCGTCTAATAAGTACTGATTTCAGACAGACCCTGGGATCCCCAAAACGGCAGTTACAGATTGGGAGGGATTAGTCACGCAGACTATCATTGTGTGAGTGACAGGGCTTGTGGTGGGTTCGGGGTTCAGCAGAGTTATGGCTTTTGCATGTCAGAAGAGCTGAGCAGACCATGACAGTCACGAAAAGGACGCATTCACAGAGAAAAGGAACAGCATTTGACATGACTTCTCAATCCTCCAAAGATAGCTTTAGAATTTGTAACACCTCAGGCTTCTCATGCTCGCTGCTGTAAATGTAGGAGAGACAGAGATATTAAGTGTGTATGAGAGTGTGTGTTTTTATGAGAGTGTGTGTACTCTGCTCCATTATTATCAGTGGTGTGTTTACATATAAGAAGAGCCTTGTTATGAGCTTTTGTTAGAGCGCTGATGCACATGCATCACCGAATTAAAGGCTGTAATTTCCGGCTGTGTTAATGCAGATAACAGGTTGACAAAGTCCTCCAGCAGGAAAGTGAAAGTAATAAATTGATAAATAATTGACAGTGCTCAGTAATTTTACAGTGCACTATGTACTTCTAAGTTCATACTTTCTGAACGGAAATTGTCCACACCTTCAGAAAAAAGGGCACTAGCTGTACCTTTCCAGGTCAGTGAGATAATAGAAATACCTTCGATGCTGTATCCTCTGCACCTTTAGCAAGTCTCTATTGCATGAAATATTTACTTTTATTATTTATTTTTAATTTTTAAGTTTGAATTGGTGAAACATTGGCCTTCCTCTGTGGTTCTACAGGTGGCGCACTCTACACTATTCACACACTGGCAGGCAGCAATGGGAGTGAAATATCTTCTAATTTTGTGTGGAAATAACAATTAACACACTTTTTTTTACACAGTTCAAGGTTTAAAAATTGTAACAGAGAAGCAGAAAAAATTATAATATTGAATCAGGATATTTACAGAATTGCGATACTTACAGAATACAAATCAATGAAATTGGTGCCTAGACATCATGATAATATTATATCTGGTGGTCCCTGATGATTCCCATTCCTATTATTCAGGTATTATACCTATTTTTAGACTTTTCAGTCTACTCATCAGTGGAGCACCAAAGTACCTGCACAATTCCTAATCCAAAAAACTCTACATGAAGCTGCTTTCCCACCTCCACCTTAAATGCTGATTTTGAGTGCGTTCGTTGGGTGGCCTGTTTGGCCTCCTCCCTCCATGTATGATCTTTCCACTCTCTGTGCCTACTCTGATTGGTCGCCTTTTTTTTATTTTATTATTATTTTTTTTTTTGCTATTATGTGTTAATCCCGCAAGGGAAATTATTGCCCCAGCATTTAACCCATCCAAAGTGAGCAGACACATACACGTAAACAGTGAGCACACACTCGGAGCATTTAGCAATTAAGCATTTCACTGCATATTGTACTGTGTATAATTTGTATGTGACAAAAAATAAATTTGAATTTGGAGCAGTGGGCTGTCACACATTGGGGGCGCCCGGAGAGCAGTTGGTTCCCCCACCGCCACACATTTTTCCTGCTGGTTCGGATATCAAACCAGTGACCTTTTGGTCCTAAAGCCCCTTTAAAAAAAGAAAAGAAGGTACTTAATTGGACAGTAATGTTCATTTTGTACTTTAATCATTAATCCTTTGAAGGTACACTACACTAAACGACACTTCACTAAATGGGCACAAAATATATCCCCTCAGTGATAACGGAGTGTGTGGTTTCTCCACCCTTACTCCAGAGAAAGCAGTGTCTAAAGTTTGTCCTTAATTTACTGCCATGAAAGATGTTTCTCAACAAGACATTTGAGAAAAATATGCTAAAGGTTGACGCTTCTTCTTTCAGCTGTTTTGTTGATGTGGACATGAATGGAAAGCAGTCAATTGGTATTGGAGAGGGAAGAGGAGAGAGCCACTTGCCTCAAAGCTTGGAATAGCACTTCAGCTAATTGATTGCTTTGAGTAAAGAAATGATGATTGTATTGGGGAAGGAGGTGTAATGCATGATTGTAGATACACAGAGCAAATAATTAAATGGGACCCTTTTAATACTATAGATTATCATACAAGTTGTAATTGATTGATTTAAATGTTGTCAATAGAGACTGCTGTTGCATGATATAGCTGTAATTTGGGTTATGACAGTTGGCAAGGGACCTTGTTTTTTTCTGCTATACCGATTGCCTTGAAGGCATTTCTGTCCATTTCACTGTTACACCTGAAATGATGTGTGAGTATTAACCTGCACTGTATCATGGAATCTCATCTATAGGTCTCCCATTTGGAGAATCTAGGCCGTACATAAGTGTAAGGGCTCCGGTGGGAGGAGAACCACTTTTTGTAACATTTCATTTAGGTCCCAGAAGACAACGCTCCTCACAGGAAATGCATTTCTGCTTTGGCTCACTGTGTCTTTGCATCCTGGCATCCTTGTATCCTTATTACCGTATGAGCAGGTTTTTGCAGGAGATGATGTGCACAAGGCCTGATTTCTGCAGGTGTGTTTGATGGTGCCTGAGGACATAGCTGCCTGTTGAGCACATGCTTTTTTTTTTTTTTTTCTTTTTTTTTTTTTTCTTTTTTTTTTTCTGGGTGAGATCAGTGCAGCCGTGTTAGTGGTGCTGAGGAGGGAGGAGACACTAGGCAGTGGAAGCACTAATCTGTGACAGAACAAACGTGATGCACCTTACAATAGTGCTCAGGGAAGCCTTTAGCGATACAACAGTATTAATAACCATGTCTTGTCTCATAGGGTAGTGAAATTTTGCTATGTTGACTGTTTCTTACCACTGATACCAATCTTTCTTTTCCTCTTTCTCGTAAATATACCATTCATGTCGTAGTCTGACATCATTGAGTCTGTTTTCAGCAATTATATAAGTCTATTAGTATAGCATTTTTAACAACAGACATTGTCAGAAAGCACAGGACAGAAATCTGAATGTAGATTTAGATTCATAATTTCCTAATATTAATAATAATAATAATCTGCCTTACAGTAAGAAGATCCTGGGTTCGAGTCCATTTCTGTGTGGAGTTGCTCTTCCCGTGCTAGTGTGGGTTTTCTCTGGGTACTTCAATTTCCTTTTACAATCCAAAGACATGCTAATTAGGCTAACTGGCTGTTCCAAATTGCCTCTGGGTTTGAGTGTGAATGGTTCTATGTGTGTTGGCCTTGTGAAGGACTAGTGAGCTGTCCATGGTGTACCATGCCTTTGCCCAGAGATGGCGGAGGTAGGCTCCAGCCTCCCTGCAACCTTGGATGGATGGATACGTAGATGGATGGTTGAATGATAGATTCCTAGTAAGCAAGCCTGAGGTGACAGCAGAAAGAAAAAAACTCCCAAAGGCAACATAAGGAGCAAACTTTGAGAAGAACCAGACTCCAAAGGAAACACTGGATAGGAGGAGTTTAAATCATTTCTCTTCCACACTTCTGAAATATAAAGTAAATAGAACTAAGTGGGTTAAAAGGATGTTTAGCATGAGTATTAGTGTCTTTTTGATTAAAGCAGCAATTCTAAGGTACAAATTTACAGTGTACAGGTGCAATGGAAAGTACAATATTTAAGGGAATCCTTTCGATTAACCTAAAGCAAGCTGTGTTTTTGCATACCGAAGTTAGGAAATAAAGAAGGGCATCAGGGGCAGTGAGCCCTAAACACAAGATCATACAGTATACATTTACTTTATGGACCTAATTTCTTAGTGATTTCTCCTGTACACAGAGACACTGTAGCTCTAGTAAATCCCCTAGCTCCGTGGTCATATACCCCTGAACCTTCATTATTGGTTTTGATTTTAACTATTTTTAGGAGCTAAACCCCTAAGATTTTGCTGCTAGCTGTATCTGTAATTATTTTACACTTAGTTGCCCCCACTTATAACCGGTTTTCACTGACCTTGTAAATCTGTCATCTGGGCATTGCTATGGGGTTTCAGTTTCTCAGCGACAGGCAGAAGCTGTTCTTTCTCTGTGTGCACAAAACCACATTGAAAAGCCATCAGACAATGAATGGAAGGTGGTGGTTTGGCAAATTGAGGGTGCGCCGAGTGAAAGTTTTTAATTACATTTTACTGTACAGGACAGCCAAGCCATCCAATTTGGAAGGCTCTTAAGGAAGCTCAAAGCCCACGGTCAAAAGCAATTGCAAGTTTTTTCTTCAAGTGGATTCACTATTATCAGCTATTGGTCTTTAGTGGTGTTAGAGTCACATATAAACAGGTTGCTGCTGTATTTTTTGCTTGGCTCATCAGAGACAAGCAGATTAAACTAGTCAGAGAACAGCTCTGTAGGGGAGAACGAAGCTAATGATTCACACGGCATCTAATTAAATCTCTCCTACTGATCAAGGGAAGACAGAAGATGTTATGTGACCAGGATGCATCATGGAGTCGGAGAAGTGCTGTGCAGTACCCTTTCAACCTTGAGGCTTACTGGGAGTGTTGATGACAAAACATGGTAACCGGCTGATAATTGAAACACACAGTGATTAGATATTATATCTCTCACCAAGTTGGATTGCTTGGCTTGTGTCTGGATGACATTTTTAATTATTGTTTCACACATGATAAAACAATCTCTATTTAAATAACAGTGATGGGAGTGGCTGCACTGTGTATGCCTTTTTTTTGGTAAAATTTTGTACCAAACTTTTTATTGTTAGAATTTATTGTACATTGATCAGCCATAAGACACTGTCTGACTGTTATGTGGTTTTGGTCATACGTATATCTAAATGAAGATTTAAAAGGTAGCAGCTTAAAGCTTAAGCATAAATGTCTGGTTAACAGTTTATAGTATTAACATTATCTTGGGGGTTTTTTAGGTTAACAAATTATGAAGGTTATCACAAATTATATAATATAGATGAACACAGGGATCAATTGAAAATATTGGCAGTAATTGAAAAATACTTGAAGTTATTCTTCACAGGGTGTACAAGTTTTGAGACTAATTAAATGTCATAAACAGTGTTTATCAGAGGAAATCCATATGACAAGAAATCTTGATGATGAAAGGAAACTACTCGTGCCTTAATGACACACATATGTAAGGACAGAGTCCCAATTCATAGCATCGAAAAGCCAGGATTCAGAGTTGATCAGCCCTTCTTGACCCCAGGTATGTAATGCCTAGCCTCAAACACTTCTCCAACGTTGGATTGCCATGTTTATATGGAGATTGCTTGCTAGAATTGATTTATTTCAAATTTTAAAAAAAATATTAATGATGTAAGCACAGTATGGTCATTTTGAGCCATTTATTGAATTTATAGGGGGAAAAAATACTAGATTGTGATATATACTGTTACCGTGATAGAAAATTATTTATACAGTCTGGTTTTGATGGTGGACGACAGAAAAATACAGCTTCCTTTTATTCCTGTAAAACTTCAAAAACACTTTTCCTACAGAATATGATAGAATCTTTACCAGCATGTCAATTTAACTGGGATATGTAAACGTATATTACCTTCCTGGGGTAGGTTTTACTGGTCATTTATTTTTAAGGTCAAATATGGTGTAATATATCCAGACGCAGATGTATTTGAATACAGATGGGAGTAAAATCCCAGAAACACTTTGGTAACTGCATTACCCCATCATTCCTTGTAAAACTAATCCAACAGAGCTTTAACTGCAGCTTTTTCTCAGTATCTTAGGATTGAGTTTCCCAAAAATGCCAGCGCAATAAGATCATTGTTAAATATTAGAGCAACTTTGAACACTCTCTGGTACTATGGTAATCTGATCCTAACTTTACAATACTTGTAGGAAACTTGTACTGCCCTAATTGGTTAGCCCTTGCTTGTAGGTAGTGTAAGCTGAAAGAGCAGCTATACATAATTTTAAACCATTCAGACGTTCTCCTGTTGGACCAGACTGTATTATTAATGGCTACTAGAGTATGAGGTAACGTTCTTTCGATCCCAGCCAAGACTTAAAAATGTAGCTGAATGGATTGGTGCTGTTGGGTGCAGGAACTGGTTCTCCATGCACCAGTTGATCTCCAGGGCCATGTGGGGAGATTTGGGGAGGTCTATTACCCAGTGTGTCTCATTCTGGTGTCCCGTGTGGTGCTCCTGATATTTGCACCAAAAAGGCCTGACCTTTCGAGGAGGGGGAGCCGTGCTGAGATTTACCCTGCAGGTAGTCTCCGGTTGTGGGACACACATCCGATCTTAAACCACGCATACAGAGGAGGAGGTATGGGCGAAAGAGCAGTCTGGCACCTAAATGCTGCACAGTGGTTTTTGACGCTGTTGATACCAATCAACACTGATGTAATTGCTACTATCCTGATGAAATACATTAGACACTTATTAAGATTATGTTTTTAGAGAAGTGGGAGAGCCAACTGTGCCTGACAAAATAGCAATGATTAGTATAGATTACAAAGGAAAGACACAATCTGACTGGTATCACTATGGTAATATCCCTGTATTAAATAAACATTATACAGTGTGGATAATGCTTGAAATGAAACGATGGACACTTTCACACGTGGAACAGGTGGCGTCATCAGTATCACACTTTATAGTGGAAAAACAACTTAAAAATCTCATTTTAGTTTGTCTTGTGTTACTATGTAGTAGATACTAAAATACCTTTGTGGTCGGCACAGTTTACTTTTATTTTACTGTAGTAGACACCGATACACAGCTCGCACTCGGAGCTTACCTGGGTCTGTCGTGATTTTAAAAAATGTAAGAAACAAACCATAAATATCTAAAATAAATATCTAATTTTAGTATGCCTTTTTGCTTATGTTTCCATGTAGTGTATACTGAAACAATTATGCACCTCAGTCTTGGTGGATGTTGCTGAGAAGACTATTCGGAAACATCCACCTCACCTTCAGCACATAATTGTTAACTATACAGCAAAAATGAAATAAATGCCTGTCCAAAAACCTTGAGGAATCTAGATGTCCATGTAAAGGAACAGTCTTGGTGGGTTGCCGAAAGGGAATTAATTACAATTTGTCAAAAAGAGAAATTGAGGTGTTGAGCATGACTTTGAACTGGTGTAGGGCTTTGAGGAGGTTAAAGCATCTGATCAGACTCCGCTAGCGGCACTGCTCAGCAAATAAGCTACATTTTAAGCAATGGAGGGCAGACTGTGTCAATATCCATCATCTGTTACAGCCCTGGTGCATATAATGAACGCAAATACATCTTAGTGCTGTCTACGTCTGCATTGCTCTGAGACATGTTTGCCACATCTTTAATTGATTCTAAAAGCTCAGATGGAATATTTTAAGTCTGGTCCTGTAATGTTGGACTTTAAAATGCTTATCTATGCTTGATTTTTTTTCTGTCTGTCATGAATTTAAATGAAACCTTTTATTTTAATTACAAATGTTCTAATATGTTAGTGCCAGATAAAAGAATATGAATGATATATATGAGGATCACTTCAGGTATCTTTTGCTTTTTTGGGAACTTTAATGAATTCATAGAAGTGAGAATGCAACATGATCGTAACTAGACATTACTCACACAGCGCAAATGGATTTGTGTTGACTTTAAGGAAGCAGTTAGCCTGGCATAAGATGTGCCTTTTCACCTAGTGAGGCATAAATGAGCAGCCAGTGATATTTACGTTATAGCTAATTCTATGTAATGCTGATACTCTGCCATGACTTGTGTGGACTTTTTGTTCATGATCTAAGCCACTGTAGTGTCCTTTACATGACAACATGAGTAGGACTCTGACAGGAAAAAGAAATCACTCCTGCTTTAGTTACTCCTCATGACCTTAACCTAATGACCTTAATTAAAACATCCTGACAGATTCATTAAGGACTACATTACAGGTTGCCTGCAACCTTGTCACAAAATGACAAATGCCTGTTGTGTTGTCAGCATCACTGCCATTCCTAACCGGGTACGAACTCTTAAAATAACATGGGACATAACATGGGAATCGGCCAGAGGCCACAGTGTTTTGACCTAATTATTATTGGAGTAGGTCAGGCAACAGGCAACAAAGGCAGCTGGAAAATGGGAGCATATAAAGACCAGGTTACATTTTATTTTAAAAGACCCTGAAGTTACACTTTTCACTCCAGTGGCATGAAGATAAAGCCTGGCAGATGGCACAGCCTTCTGTGTAAGCATCAGGAATTCAGCGTGAATCATTCCCATGCTTCAGAGCTCATACTGAGAGCCAGAACCAGCCAAGATTTGCTGACTCAGACTTAACGTGACCTTCACATTGGGCTATATTATGCATTTTAACCTGGAGAGAACCTCATGGTGGTAAGGTCATGATTAGGCTTGGTTGTGTATTAATGGTTAGGCCTTTATGGGGTTAAGATGGCATTGTAGGCAAAAGTTTAATAGACTTAGGTTTCATGATGGAGTAGATGTGAGAAAGTAGAGCTATACCTTTGGCATTAGTGTTGGCAAGTGTTTGAATGATCTCATGTTGTGTGGACACTGCAACCTTTCCTAACCTTGTAATCAGATGAAATACACAGAGTTGTAAAGTCTGTAAAGAATTCAGATCCTTGCACCTCCACCATTCTTGGCAGAACACAATGTTATGGTCTTGTAGTTTCTTAGCATTTGTACTTCCAAATGTCTCCTGCAGTAGACCGCTGCCATTTCACTCTGCATGAGAGTTGAACAGCTGTGTCTGAGCGGTGTCCTTTCAACCTCTCTCGAAGCAAAGGTCAGTTCAGCACTTCAGTCAATTCTTGGGTTTCAAAACAAACCCCCTTCTCTCAGTGCGCCTCGAAAATAGAAATGGGAATATAGCGTGCCTGGATATCTTGGCAGCTGTTAACAGATGAAAGAGCAACTTGTGATGGTGTCTGTGGCACTCTGCACGACCGTGTTTGTTCTGCCAAAATCTCACCATTGTGGACAATCTTTTAACTGAAACGCCTTTTTGCTGTGAAAGGCAGTGTTTAAAATGACTACAACTCGGCACCAATGTTCACATCCCATCTTATTACCTCACTACACTGTATCATTCCTCTCAAGGACAGCTGCATTCAAAAACACTGCAGTGGAATCTTTTTCCATATTTAGACCAAGGTTTATGTTTCCAGCCAATGAGTGGAAGAATGTGCTTTACTCTTTGTTAGGAACAGATTGTCCAACAGTGAAGATAATAGGTGTGGAGAGCTAACCTTTTTATGTGTGAAGGTTTAAAGACCAAAATCAGTACTTGAGGGTTTGCTACATTGCATCATGGGAAGAGGTAAAGAATACAAATGAGGAAAAGGGATATATGTGCCCTATTCTTTTTTTTTTCCAAAGAAGGAGTTTATGACATTCAAAATGTTCAGATTATTTTCTGCTATAGAGTGTATTCATTCGATTTTATAGCTAATTGATATTATTAATATAGATTATACAGAAGTACTGTATATATAAAATTTGTAGTGTAGGCCATGAGATCCATGAAAATTACTTCACAATAGTGACTTATGGTTCCATCAATGACTCCATATGCATACTGTAGTCTGTATATTTCAAGTCTACATCTCTCTCTCTCTCTCTCTCTCTCTCTCTCTATGACCTACCAAAGTTTCTGGAGGAGAAAGTGTGTATGTTAAACATTTTTGGAACTTTGGCTGACCCCTTGTGGTTCCCTTTCAAACACAGAAGAGGTTCTTAACATTGGTGAACCCCTGTAATTTGATAAAAGATTGGAAATTAGGTTCTCTAAATCCATTTCACAATCACTTCACAAGCTGTAAGTATATTTGTAGTCATATGCGGTCATGGTGTCCCAGCCCACCTCCAAATATTATATTGATGAGGGTTGTGCATTCAACGAATTTCACTTTTAAGCCTTGTTGATGATGCAGGCAACTCAAGGACACTGTGCCTTCATGGTGTTTTCTAATCCCAGGAATGGTTTACTCTAGGAAAAAAAAATTAATCTCTCTAACACTGCCTTCTGTACTGCACGATGAGTGCTGTCTAAAAAGGGGGTTTGATTTAATTACTGCAATCCATGTTGTCTACGAGCGAGGGCAAAGACAGATGCTGACTCCAGCATGTGAATTAGTCCGAGCTGGTCCGGTGCCATCTTCCTCGGTTTTCGTGACTCAGGATCTGTTTGCAGGCATCCCAGTGATACGGCTCAATTCACATCACAGACCCCAGTCTTTTCCTCCTTCTTTCTAGTAACTTCAGCCAGAGAAGAACTGACTTGAATACACATAATGAGGACTGCTAGGCTTATTTTTCTGATTCAGATTTGTTGTATTTATTTTTGGTTGTAAAACTTGCTTTGTCTTTTAAGGCATGATTGAAGCATTCTTGTTAGGTTTTTGAGTTTCCTGTAAGATGGTAGTTTTTTGGCCGCCTAGAAATAATACCTGCATTGTCCTAGAACACCCCCACCCTCCCTAGCTATAGTTGTGACTGCAGAAGGTACAATTACCTCGACATGTTCTAGGTGCCACATGGCCCCAGTGGTGTTAATTTGAGCCTGGGCTACAGCTCTTATGCCAGACTCACACAATTGTGTGCGGCACATATGACATGCAGAGGCCTGCTAACGGTCATACACAAGGAGCTGAAACTGGAGACAGGCTACTCAAGCCACTCCGGTGAAAAAGATCTGGCTTGAAGATCTCAGGTGTGCTGACAACCTTTTGGATCTCCTGCTGATCCATTTTCTTCTATACCTTTCCCCAACATACAGGCAACTTGGATGGCGAATCTTATTATTGATTCATTGCCAGACAAGCTTCTTTCTGCCATCCACAAGCTCTGTAAATGATGTGTGACTGAGTTTTAATGTACTGGTTATTTAAAAGCTGATATGATTCTCTTAATGATGCCGAGTTTTATGGGAATAGCATGATATCATGTTTGGCTGTGGGTTCAGATATTTACAGTAGTTCACAACCAGTTCAGTAACACAATCTGCCTTTGATGTAAATTTATCTTGTGATATATTTCATAGCAGACCATTATTTTTACTCACATCTCAGCTGCAGCCAACAAGAATGACATTTTAACTCTAATTGGTTCTCTGAAATAAGCCAATTTTTTTTTGTGGTACTGCTTCTCTCATCTTATTAGCTGGAATGTGTAGCTTGTTCTTTTGCAAGCTCTATCAGTAGGTTTGCCTCATGGAGGAAATGTTGACAGGCCAAGACACACTGCCATTTAGATGTGATGAGAATCAAGTCCTTGCAGAGCGTGAGAGGAGTTATTCATTATTAACAGTTTCTGGCATGTTCTCTTTTTATTCTCTTGATAGTCTTGGCAGGTAATTATTAGCTTTAACCTATATCTCAATGATCCTCCCTTTAGTGTAACATGCATACCAGGCTGAATGAGATTCTGTGGGAGTGACAGGCTTGACAATGTCCAAAATAAGGAGATGATTTTAAATATGCAGACGTAAACCTACATTCAGGAGATATAAAATGTAACGACGGGGAAATTGCAAGTTACAATTTTGCCCTGTGGGAATTGTCCCTACATTTTTATTACATGCTTCCGGCTTTAAAGGCTCATAGAAAGTGTGCTACTTCCATTTTTTTCTCTAACGTTAAGGGTTTCCGCAGCATTGCCGTGTCCTTTCTTTAAAGCAGTGATATCCTTCTCCTGAAGGTGGTTTAAATAGAATGAATGGCTCCAAAGTAATTAGCTGTTGTCAATATATTAATGATGGTACATCAGTGTAAAAGCATTGTCATCACTGCCTTGGGTGACAGATGGAAACTAGGGTCTCTAATCTTGTCTCTAATCTAATTGAAGCTGCAAGCATCATCAGCTGTGGTTATAGTGTTCAAACCAAGCTCCATATGGTGCTACAGCATAGTCTTTCAAGTATTATTTTCTATTTAAAAAAAAAAAGTAAGTATACAAGAGTATATCCAGGTGAGCTAAACGGATGTGGTGATGAATTATAACCGGACTCAACATCTTGACCGGTTTCGTCTCCACATAACAAATGAGTTGTCAGAACATGCTGGGAATCTCTGCAGTAATTTAAACCTAATAAATTATATTGTACAACAGCTATTCAAGAGTTCTCAGTAAAAGTCTTAAAGTTTACCCTGCATTATTAAAAAACTTACAGCAAGGTTTAATGCTAGCATTTAATGTATCCATATGAATAATGTCTGACATTGCAATAATTTAGCATAGATTATTTCTTAAAGGTAAGTAGACTGCTTTAAATCCACCATGCTTAAAGACATGTGACAGGAAGGATATAATGACTGCACTTGTGTAGTGTAGATTTTAGAAATGGAGAATGGAATAAAACTAAGCCAATTTGGATGTCTTTTTGTTTGTGGCTAAGGTTGGCTTGGATTTTCTATTTGGGCTGCAGAAGTGGAAAAAAATCACTGGAATTTAAGACTCTTGAATGGGGATATCGTCACTTGCAGTATTTTCTTTCCTTTACTGTCCAGTTTCTTTTTCTCTCTCTTTTTTTCAATCCAGCTCCTTTAAATGAATTGGCAGGCTATCAAAAGTCCTTTTTCTAAGAACTAAATCCAGTTCACCATGATCCCATTGCTGTCCTGGTGTGTTTAAGGGCACTAGGACTCACACATTTTCCATCTTAACTCCACCACCTGCTGGTCTCAGATGTCGCAATGTTTTTGATAATGAAAGTGTTTTGTTAGGAAATGTACTATTCTGTAACTATTTGAAAAGGTCTAGACTAGGTCCAGTGTTAGATACTTTTGACAGCCTGCAGCTATGGAGTGCAGTTTTTTTTTTTTTTTTTATCAACTTCAACTTGTGACATAGGAGGATGGCTTTTCCACTATACGTTGCTGCCCCAGATCTTCCTTTAACTGTCCTACTTCTATCTGTCTGCAGTTAATTTTTTTACTTCCAAGCTTGTTCAGAAACTACCCAAGAAGAGCCCATTTAATCAGCAGGTAATGGGATGTGCCACCTATTTAGAGGTTCATCCAGCAAAATCAAATTAGTCAGTATTGCCTCTGACACAGACGAAGATCTCATTCAGATCTCATGAATAAGCTGCACAGTTCTTCCTGCCAACGGGCTCCTGTAGACCAGCCTTTGGTAAAGCAGTCTGTGAGGGAATCCATTTAGTAGTAGGGTCAGGCTCTGTTAAGGAGTAGGCTGAAGGGTTATGTGGTTGTGGGTGGTGTGCAAGTGTGTCTGTGTTTGATAGAGCAAGCAAAGGCTGAGAGAAGCACTCAGTCTTCACCCATCTGCATTTGGCATCAGCAGTGTTTAATGCCGGGCTCGTCACAAGCAGCTTGTGTAAGCCAGTCATAAGACAAAGGATAACAGCTATATATAAAACATAATTTAGATATCTGCATACTGAAAGGGAACAGGACGGCCAGATAAGACCTTATTAACGTGTGGGTGAAGAAGAATGAGTAGTTCACACATTTAGTTGGTGACAGGAATCTGCAAAACAAAGCAGTACATATGCATTTTTAACAAAAATGCTATGTATAAACATATACATAGCAAGTGGGGATTTAACTTACAGTATTTTCTAGTAAGCCGATTCCAGCTTTCTTGAATAGTGGTTGACTGGTTAACTTTGCAAGTTGTTGCAGGTTGGATCCACTATCACTTAATCATTCGTGCAGTACTATATACTTCCCTTTTGCCCATTGTAACCATGTTTAGGTCTTCGCTCAGTTTATTTATTACAGTTCTCTCACATAGATATATAGTGGTGTGAAAAAGTGTTTGCCCCCTTCCTGATTTCTTATTTGCATGTTATTTTCTTATTTGCATGTTTGTCATACTGAAATGTTTCAGATCATCAGACAAATTTAAATATTAGTCAAAGATAACACAAAATGTAGTTTTTAAATGAAGTCTTTGTTATTGAGGGAGAAAAAAAAATACAAAAAAGGTGATCCCCCTACCCCCCCGTTAAAACATAACTGTGGTTTATCACACCTGATTTCCAATTTCTATAGCCACACCCAGGCCTGATTACTGCCACACCTGTTCTCAATCAAGAAATCACTTAACTAGGACCTGCCTGACAAAGTGAAGTAGACCTAAAGATACTCAATAGCTAGACATCATGCTGAGATCCAAAGAAATTAAGGAACTAATGAGAAAGAAAGTAATTGGGATCTATCAGTCTGGAAAAGGTTATAAAGCAGTACTAAAAGTAGTGTTATGGTCTGGGGCTGTTTTGCTGCTTCAGGACCTGGAAGACTTGCTGTGATAAATGGAGCTATGAATTCTGCTGTCTACCAAAAAATCCTGAAGGAGAATGTCCAGCCATCTGTTCGTGACCTCAAGCTGAAACGAACTTGGGTTCTGCAGCAGGACAATAATTCAAAAACCCAAAAAAAAAGCCCACCTCTGAATGGCTGAAGAAAAACAAAATGAAGACTTTGGAGTGGCCTAGTCAAAAGTCCTGACCTGAATCCTACTGAGATGCTGTGGCATGACCTTAAAAAGGCGGTTCATGCTCGAAAACCCTCTAATGTGGCTGAATTACAACAAATCTGCTAAGGTGAGTGGGCCAAAATTCATCCACTGTAAAAGACTCATTGCAAGTTATCACAAACACTTTTGTTATTGCTAAGGGTGGCCCAACCAGTTATTAGGGGGCAATCACTTTTTCACACAGGGCCATGTAGGTTTGGATTTTTTTTCTCCCTTAATAATGAAAACCATGATTTAAAAACTGCATTTTGTGTTTACTTGTGTTGTCTTTGACTAATATTTAAATTTGTTTGATGATCTGAAACATTTCAGTGTGACAAACATGCAAAAAAATAAGAAATCAGGAAGGGGGCAAACACTTTTTCACACCACTGCACATACATACAAACATACATACAGACATACAAACATACATACGTACATACATACAGACATACGCATATACCTACAGATATACATACATCCATACATACGTACATACAGATATACATACCCACAAACATACATACACACATACATACATACATACATACATACATACATAGATACATACATACAGACATACATACATAAAGACATCCAACTTGAAGGAGTGTAATAGTAAGATGATTGTATAATAGAATGTAGTTGTAATCCTTCCTACTTATATGTATTTTTATTGGGAAACTCTGCGTATTCCGGTTTTCTCCCACAGTCCTAAGACATGTTTATTAGGCTAACTGGCTTTCCAAATTGCCTGTAGGTGTAAATGTAAGTGTGAATGGTTTTGTGTGTGTGTGTGTGTGTGTGTGTGTGTTGGCTCTGTGATGGTCTGGCGAAGTGTTTAGGGCTTATCCCGTCTTCGCCCAGTGTCGGCTGAGATAGGCTCCAGTCTCCTTGCGATCCTAATAGGACTAAGCATTTAATCAAATGAGTGAGCATGTGAGTGTACTTTTGTAGGTAAAGTCTTTTTTCAAGTTGATATGTTTCATTCCTTCTCTAAGCTGTTTTGTACTAATTCAGGAACCTTTCGATTCCTGTATCATTAATATTGTCCTCTGGTTGTCCATTGACCTTGCTACTTACAAGCTCCCTTTCTGCTTTCCCCTTCACTGGCCTGACCTTGTATGGTTCTCCTCAGGAGCACAACTCATTGGTCAGAGACTTAGAGCCACATGACTATATGTAATGGGCAGTAAAGCAGTTGTGAGTGTGAAGGTGCTCAGGAGTGTGTGGAGGGTGTTTTTTCCTTGTTATCTTGATGCCCTTTGATTGGGACTTGCTTAGTGTACACACTTAAAACAGAAGCCCTCACATTCTCAAAGCAGTTAATGATCTTTGAGTGTAATGTTTCTGATAAAACACACAAATTGCATAGACTTCAGATAAGTCACGATTTCAGATAAGACAAGGTTTAAAGGTCTTTTTTTTTTTTGGTAGATGAAGCAATGCTGCTACAAGGTCAAGATGGCAAAAAAATGTCAAGGGTACAGTGTTTAATTAAAATGATGTACAAAATGTGTAGGTTATATTTATAATTCTATGAATTATGTACCGGCATTATGTGAAATGTAGTGAGCTAAAATGGGATTAGTGATCTGTATGAAGACATTTAGATTACTGGGGTGAGAGAGCTGGTTTATCGTTTGTCTTAGTGTATGAGTTATGGGCAAAGTTGGAGGGTATCCAGAGCTACCACAAATGAGGTCAATGTTGGTATCTGAACCACACCACAGTAGTTGGTTCTCCCATGAATAAAGAGCCAGGTCATCAACATTAAGTGCTTTATATGTTCAGCATGCCCTTGCATACTAGCATGCAGGAATGTATGCACGAATATATGTGTGCTGCTGTGTGCCAGTGACCTTAACGCTCCAGCACCAAGGTGGTTTTTATTGATTGATATCAAGGCTCTCCATAACATAGAGTGAAGGAAAAAGAGACCGGAAAGGGGAAAAGCAGAAGGAAGGATAAAAAAGGTAAAAAAAAAAAAAAGACAAAGGCATGTGGATACGTGAGACACCAAGCATATGTTGAGATTGATTAGCTGTGGTCGCTTGGCCGCTCCTGAGAGCTGGGGATGGGGTAAGCTGTAGGAGGAGAATGACTCAGGGGCACGTGAAGAGGATGTGAGGAGAGTGCTAAAAAGAGCAGCAGCAACAGCAGCAGGGTATCTTATGTGTGCATGAAGCTTCTGGATACAGGATGAACAGCTGCATCAGTACCACAAATGCCCACACCAGTTTACCCAACCAGGGAATCCACAAGGCTTACCAATCTGCATGCCTATATCTCTGGCTATTAACATTAATTTAATTCACCCATGCAATAAATGTAGAGATGCTATAATGACATAACTGCATCTTGAAATATCATTATCCTCCTCAGATCACTGCACTGGTGTCTGGATCAATCGGTGCGACACTCACGGCTGGCTGAGTGTGATAAGACTGGAATAAGATGCAGCCTCATTTAGCTTTTAATCATACAGACATTCTTTGGTAATAACTTCATAATATACATGATGCTACATTGCTGATTGTGTTTAAGTGGACACTAAAAAAAGCTCAGCCCTTGTATCCACTTGCTCAGCCCTAGTTTAGTGAAATGGATGGAAATGGATTGGCGCCATCATCAACTTGGTGAAACAGAGATTTGTAGTGGAAGAGCTCATTAAGAATGCATTTGAGGGGCTGTGTAGAATATTTATGCTTTGACCTCTGTGAAAGTAAAGTGGGACTAGGTGTACTGCCTCAGCATAGATCAAAAGCTTGAGCTGTTAAAGTGTGGACTGCACAGCACGATTCTACACATCAAGAAAATCTATGCGTTGGTTGTTTTTCGTTTCTTTTTTTCGTCGCAACCCCCTTGGGGGTTACAGCACTTCCCTTCTCACAGTACTTTCTCTCTCATGTATGAACACATACTTTTTTAGTTGCACTTACACACACACACACACACACACACACATACGGTGGTTGTGTTCCATATTTCCCTGTCCTATACGACTCGAATATGATTCTCTATTCATTATTGATAATTAAGCTTTGCTGATTGTGCAGGCTGACTTTTATGATTCGTTGTGCTAAGTGATACCTAACACATATCTGGTGCTCTAGGCAAAGTGATACAGATGCCTCACCACAGGCCTGTTTATTGATCCCCCAAGAAGGAAGTATATTATTAAATATAGTCTTTAGGGGAAATGTTTCTTTGATGTTTGCCTGTCAGCCTGTAACTTTATTCTCTCTCTCTCTCTCTCTCTCTCTCTCTCTCTCTCTCTCTGTCTCTCTCTTCAGTATGGGGAGGAGGAGGTTTGCTCAGACCGCCTGGACACTGATTTCCCTGACTTCGACCTCTCTCAGCTGGACACCAGCGACTTTGACTCAGTGAACTGCCTCAGTGAGCTACACTGGTGCAATGACCACTCAGGCAGCTCCCCCGCCTCCGTACAATACAGCACAGGGGACGCCGAGTTCTTCGAGGTCAGACCCCATATTCTGCACTGCTCAGGCTACCAATCTGTATTTCTGATCTAATCTTAGCGCATTACGTAGCTGTTCCCAGTGGAAGGATCTTAAAAGAGCTCAACTGGGTTTAATGGGAACAATATGACAACCAAACCCAGTAGTTTGGCAACTCGTGGCAGTTTGTCAAGAATGTGATGCTGGAGGTTGAGTCCAGAAGCATGTTTGTTTGTGTTGACACTGATTGATTGTTGTATCTAGTGCTAATTCACTTTTTGCATGATGTAATTCTGGACTGTGATTGATTTTTAGGCACCGGGTGCTGCTCTATTTTAGGTGCCAGGGAAGCCATTGATCATTACATCAAGTTCAATTAACCTTCAGGTGGGACCTAATTGTGTAAGATAGCATGATGTAACTTCCTGGAGCTTCACACATTGTGAGAGTAGGGTTACATGGGACAAGGTTAGAGATTAAAAAGTAGCAGATGTATACGCAAGTTTAACTGCAAGAGGATTCTTTGCCTAGGATTTACCAGGCAAGGGGTCACCTAAGCTTCGGATCGATCTTTGCACAGTAATCAGATAGTTGTTCTGTCCCTAGAGCAGAATGCGCAGATGGACAATTGTCTGGGCCTTGAGTTAAAGGTCATCACCTATCTTATTCTCTCTCTCTCTCTCTCTCTCTCTCTCTCTCTCTCTCTCTCTTTCTCTCTCCCCCCTCTCTCTCTCTCTCTCTCTCTCTCTCTCTCTCTCTGTCTGTCTCTCCCTCCTCCTGCAGATAGAAGATGAGAATGCGGCTCTGCTCGCCGCTCTCACAGACAGCCTGGATGGCATTGTGGAGGACGGGGTGGGGGGGCTGTCCGTGTTCCCCTCGCTGGGCGAAGACCCTGAGGAGGAGGAGGAGGAGGAGGAAGAGGAGGAGGATATGTTCCTTTTGGAAAGTGAGCCTGTCCAAGGCTCACTGAGCCCAGAGACAGAAGACCCGTCTCTAGTAAGAACCCTTCCTTCCTGTTTAAGGTGGATTTGGATGGGCCTCTGACTACCCCACAGCATGGGTATGATAGGCAAAACAGGTCTGAATTTTTCTCATTTTGGGCTTTTCAATTCTCTTTAGCAACCACACTAATAAGAATCCTTTTTACAGGCGGGGAGTTGGAGCACAACACAATCTACAAGTTACACTTTTAGGATTTAGACTCTCTTTCTCTCTCTCTCTCTCTCTCTCTCTCTCCATCTCTCTGATTGGTTCTCTACTCTTTCTCTCAGTCTTTTTCTTCCATGATCTATTTCTCTTGCTTGTTCAGTCAAATTCTGCAGTTTTTGCAACTCTTTATGAGAGGCTTCACAAATTTCTGATTAAAAAATAGTAATAAAATAAGGCACAAAACAAAATGTTTTGCTTTTTTCTGCTTCCACCATTCTATTACATCCTTTCTGTTTGCGTAGATGAATTTTGAAACTAGCTTTCCGGGCACGTTTTATTTTATTCCATTGAAACAGCATGATGCTACTCTCTGATGAGCAACGTGAACACATTTCATTTCAGTCTATTCAATGAATTATGGGTTACAGGCTGTATATTTGTTAGAGGCTTTATTGTATTATATCCGTCTTACTGCAAAAAAAGGGTGCATGAATTCAAATTAAGCCTTATTTAGGCCTAAACGGGTTAAAAAGATCATTTTGCTGAAGGTTACAAAGATCTTATTGATACCAGAGTGAAAGCCGCTAAATGAATGCCAGGTACTTTTTGCTTTTATTTGGGCTTGAATGAAATTGGGCTAAATTACAGAATGGAAATTGGAGTAAACAACCTTAAGTAATGGATGCTTAGAGGGGAAAGCAGCTTGTTCTTAAACTGGTTTCATATAATCACATTTATGTCTTTTAAGGGGTCAGAATGTTCCTCCAAACTGTATTCCTTTAACTGAAAGTACAGTGCAGTTTTCAGTATTTTGGCTTTGTCTATAAAAGTTTTGGCATCTAGAAAATGTACTAATGCTGTTTAAGATCACGGGATCTTATAGGAATTTTATGAACTAACATACAAGATGGAATTAACCTTTATATAGGAGTAGAATTGGCATACATTTTTTAATAGCCTTTTATTAAATGATATTTATACTTATAACAATAAGAGTACAAAGTAAAAATAGACTCTGCTCAGCATTTACACTGTATTTTTGGCATGCCTGGTAGAAAATAATTTCTGTCTATATATAAAAAAACTCTTCCCTAACGTTATGGTCTAGACAGGTGTATTTCTGTCTAGTGAGATGTATAGCTAATGGAGGCTTCCTTTTTTGTCTTGCGCCTCCTAAGACAGCTTTATCACATATTATGTATGGTCAGGTATTATCTTATAATACAACAAAAGTTTTAGAGTGCCCTCTGGTGGCTTGTGCTGCCAGGGTTCTTTAGCCCCCTCAGAGATGTTAGCCCCCTCCATCTGTGTTGAAAACAAGGGCTGTATTGAGGACCTTTGGGCACCGTGGAAAAAGAGAGAGTGGAGCACATGTTTGCATGGAGGAGATGGTCCTGGCATGCGGGTGGTGTTTTGTATAGTGCTATGGAAGCACATGGTGCCCCTTCACTTCCTTTAGTGGACTCTGAGTACTGCCAAACTAACACACTGCCTCTTGCTACTGCAACGTAGTGAGCTAAGGGTTATTTTCCCCACTGGTTTCACTTCCCAGATCCCAGGTTACTCCCGCAGAAGGCAGAAGAGACCGTTTCCATCTCTCTCTCTCTCTCTCTCTCTCTCTCTCTCTCTCGCTCTCTCGCTCTCTCACTCTGTCTCTCTCTCGCTCTGATTCTTTTTCCCTTGGCTCTCACACCAGAGCTGCTCAGGGGGAGGAAGTGGTAGCACATGCACATTTGTGTCGGCTATTCATTTTTATTCAGTGTTGTGTTTTAGTGATGAAACAGGAAGGGGTGGGGGGAGTTTTCCAACACACCAACAATGCCCAGTACAGCTTGAAATTAGCATTGCTGTTTGACATAACTCTCCATGCCACCTACATTTTGATGTTGTGTTTGTGATTCTTTGACAGGAATAAAAGCAGGGAACACTTCATGTGATGATAATGATGATGTGTTGCGTGGATGCACAGAGTGGCATGCCTGCTAATTATTTGTCCCTGCCTTCTCTCTTTCCCTCTCTCTCTATCTCTGTCCCCCTATCTTTCTCACACACTCTCTCTCTCTCTCTCTCTCTGTTTCTCTTTCTCTTCTTCCACTCTCTCTGTCAA
>JAQMYF010000024.1:45346525-45379919 GCA_030014195.1 Neosilurus mollespiculum | reverse complement strand
CCCCCCCCCCCCCCCCCCCCCCCCCCCCCCCCCCCCCCCCCCCCCCCCCCCCCCCCCCCCCCCCCCCCCCAGCAACTGTTAAGCTTTTATTAGTAATCTTTACTGTCCTTTAAAAGTCCAATCTGTTTTTCTTAAGTGAACTTTTTCAATACAGCCATACAAAAAATATATAGAGTACATATATATATATAAATCTATATGTATTTGTGTTGGTGTAGATAAATATATACAGTATATATATATATATAAATAAATATATATATAGAAGATATAATTTCTTATAGAATTTTGACCATTTATTCAGCATTTGAAAGCACTTCAATACATTTCAATGTACGGTGTCAATCTAGAATGTACAACCTGCGATAATCCAAATAAAAAAAAAAAAAAACCCCTTCCAAAGGGAACCCTCTTTAAATGCAATACATCTCCATTTTAGCAATCACTATCTGACCAAAAAGTATACTTACTGTGTGTATAGGAAAAGTGCAGTACCACCACATTGAATCTCATTGAATGAATATCGTGAGTGGTCTGTTTGACCCTTGTGTGTATGATAGCAAATGTGCGAGTGCATCTGTGTTTTCATTAATATAGTACAAAGTGTAAGAAAAGAGACTAACCTGCTTTATAACGCTTTATATCCATGACACATCCTTGGTCAGAAAATATCACAATATTGGAAAATATTTGCCAACGAAATCAGATTGTTTTATCGAAAAAATATATACTCAACATCAGGATCATAACCATCGAAATCCAGTCCTGTACTGTGTTAATTTGGTGCCGAAGCCTCAGCGAGCAGAGCGTCCCGTGTCTTTGTGAGTCCATGAAGCCAGTGATGTTTGGGGTCTTGCTGCTTCAGGATCATGTTTTTGGTGGAAACGAAATCAACATCAAAGGGCATACACTGATTTCTTGGTTGTTTCATTTCTGTTGATTTTTTTTTTTTTTTTGTCTTTACATCTAATGACTATCAAACTCACTATGATTTTCCTTTTTTAATGTAGTTTTTTTGGAACATTTTAAATACTTCTAGTAAGATTTTATATTTTTTACATATATTTGTTTTATTTTAAGTTTTTTTTTTCTTTATTTATATGCCACTTAGCTTGAATGTCTTTTAATGGTGTTTTTTTTCTTTCTTTGTATTGTGTGATTTCGTATGTCTTGAGAATGGAGACAAATGCATTTCAGTATTTTTGAATTGTTGAAATCTAGTTTCACAGATTATCTATACGGTGGAATTATCTGATGTTATAAATTATATTTTAATTCGTGTAAATAGAAATAGTTGGGGAAAAAAAGATGATGGCTTCCTTTGAAACTGAATACATTTCTCTTCTGAGATTGTTTACATTATTAAACTGTAGAAACTGATCCTCATATACTGTATTAAAAAAACAAAAAAAAACAAACAAAAAAAAAACATATATTCATTGATTTGGCTCCAGACAATAAAAAAGTCCTAATGAACACTGACAATATGTGGTGTCTGTAAATACATATACTATAGTGTTTTATGATTTATTTATGTTGTGTGCCTTTTTTTGCAAGAAAATAAGCTTGATGAGGATTAATGTGTTATGGGTTGATTTACCTTCCACACAAAGCATCGTTAGCACTAAGAAATTATTCCTGGAATGAGCACTGTGGGCGGGATTGGACTTCGAAAGAGGAGGGTACAGAATCCTCAGCAGCATCTGTTCTTAAATCATGAAATTTATCCCTGTTATGGCTGAGCTGCACACTGTGTTAGCAGCAGATGCCCGATTGGCTACTGACGATTCTGTAACCAGGCAAAGACTCAGATGGGAAGAAAAAAGACAAGATCCTTTATGTTGATGCAGTATCCTGATGATGATGCTGGTGGCAGTTTATTACTCATTACCTTGTGTCATTCTGCCTTTTGCATAAGCTGTGCGTGTGTGTGTACACACGTAAACATCTTGACAGTACAGGGTTTGGAACAATTAAATATCCCTTCCTGCAGCTGTGCATTCCAAGGACACTACACCATTGCGTCACACAATGCTGACGTCCCCTAACAGTGCGTACATGATTACGTCAGTACTGTAGCAAAAACCCTGCTCATTCGCCAGCTCCTAATCTGCCAATCAGCTCACGTTCCTCCCAGCTCAATTATACCATCCCCTGTGGGTATCATCCTGCCGTGTGTTAGATCATTATGCCCACTCCCAGTGGGACAGTTAGCATGCACAAGAGCTCAGCAGAGTGTGCAGCATCGTCTAGTTGGAGAGAAGCATGGCTCAGTCACAACACGTAAAACAGTTGTTATTATTATCTTTCCTATGTTTATTTTTAGCACTGTCAGGCTTTTTTTTTTCCCGACTGTACATAATTCTGTTGAACTCAAGCAAATCACAAATAAAATGACATAATGTTTTGCAGCTACTCAACATTTCATCAGTGCTCTAAGCATTTAAACTCTCTATGTGCACTGACTAATGTACATACACAAATATTCATATTTTCTTAAAATTTACAAAATTCAGTACATTGTAGCTACATATACATTAAAGGGGCCCATTCACTTCCCAGCCATTTTAAATAAACATCAAGTACAGTGTTATCTCTCGGAAATAAAATTGAATTTTCCACAATGTCTTTCTGAAACCATTAACTTACTCCTGAACACAAGTGTTAATGACCCATGCCATGGGCGTGATGATCTGTGGAAAGTAACCATCACTATCTTGAGGTGAGGGCGCAGAGCTATTATCAAAACAAGATGGCAGCCATCAACACAGACATGGGCAGAGTAAAATTTGATGTTCTAAGTAATTTTAAGTATGTCAAATGTAATCTCTCTGTGAGTGTGTGTGTGTGTGTGTGTGTGTGTGTGTGTGTGTGTGTGTGTGTGTCTGAGAGAGAGAGAATTATGTGTGACCCTAGATTTATCTATCTTGAAATCATATGCTGTCTTATATTTCTTAACACTTGATCTCGTTCTTTTCGAATATCTATGAATTGGTGTTGCACTGCCAATGACCAAGTTATCGCGCATGCACAAAATCTTTCCTCTGGTTATGCAGTTTTGCTATTGAAAACAGACACAAAACCCAAACAAGATGTAAACCAGATGAATAAGAAATAGAAAGAATGGTGGGGTGGTTTTGCCTGAAACCTCTGTATTCATCCAAAATTAACTGATAATAGAATAAACATGGGCTATTCACTCATGAATGGACACTTTAAACTAGGGGAGGAACAGGGGGATGAGTGCTGTTTAAATTTAAAGCCCTCTGAAATATGATATGACATTTCTAAATACTTTGTCCTGTAATTGTGCTATAGCCTCCTAAGACCTAAAACGCAGTGTTGCATGGCTTGTCATTTGTCCACACAGCCTCCACTGGCTCATAAAACCTGCCTAGGCATTTTTCACCCATACCGGCCACATTTACGTCGGAATATCTTATATCAAGAATTTTTTCCCTCTGTAATAGTCTACAAATTGTATGCTACTGTATCTCCAAGATTATATAGCAGCTAATTACATGCACCCATCTTAAACGCTTTTAGAAAGAAAATATAAAAATACAAAATCTCCACAATGCATAATTATAAATAATGCAACAACAATAATGGCGCATACATGCCAGACAAATAATGGCACAATACAGTATTAGTTACATACTTCGTAGTTTATTACTATCAGAGTGACAAACTAACAATATAGAGGTATACGTTTCTCACCAGAATCACCACTCAGTCCACACTGTTCTATCTACAAAATGACTCACTGGAATGACTGGATCTAGTCAAAGTGTCTGTGCATACATGTATGTGTGCGTATCTCTATCGGTCTGTGTCTGCAGGACTGTGTGTGTGTGCGGGCTATGTGTGTGTGCGAATTGAAAGCACACTGACTAGTTACTATGAGTCTCGATACGTTGTTCATTAGACCACCTACTACTTTACACTACATCCATTATTATCCATTTCAAAGCACACTTTCATAGTTTAATTCTGTCTGAAATCAGCCGATATCTAATAAAACTACACTAATTCATATATTTTTCACACGATAACCTCTTTTCTTTTTTTTTTTTTTTTAAACGTTTGTTTCGATTTTCAAAAGAATACAAACAGTCTATGGCAAGGAAGAGTTATTGCAAGATGGCCTGGACTGCTAAGTGTATTTTAAATACTCTGCTTGCATTTGGTTATTTATTTATTTTTTAATGAACCGGCCCACCAGGCATTGCCCAAATGCCCTTAAGGCCAGTCTGCCCATTACTGCCTCTGTTTCTTACCAGATTACTGCCAAACTTAATTAACTTTTTCATTAAGTAAAAACTAAAAGTGTAATACCCAGTGGTCCTTATTTGAGGCTCTTACAAGGACATATACACAATATAATTGGGAGGAAATATGAAATTCCATATGAGGAAAGTGGGGCCTTCAGAAAATAACAATGTTCAGAAATGGGCAGTGGACATCATTATTACAGTTCCTCTATGTTACCATAAAGACACCAAAGAAACTCAGTCCTTTGTCTGGATAATCATATTGGATATCAGATGCTACAGTGAGAAATAGAGAATGAAACAGTCAATTTATATGTATAGATTAAGATATTTTTCTTTAGTGCTTTTATTCACCCTAACATTAATGACTTTTTTTATATGTTAAATTTTGTAAACTTTATACATGAAGCCTTACTAAAAGAAAAAAAAAGTACAGAGAGATTTGCATATGGAATATTGCTGTTCTGCATAGTTGAAGACTCAGCTGAGAACACAGGTCTTGGACTGGGATGCCTGGGGTGCACTTGCTGAAAGAGCAGAAAGAAAAGATCATAGATCAGTTCACTATTTCTTATTGTGAATGAATCAGCAAAAAAAACAAAAAGATAAAAAATATATAATCCCCAGCTAAAAAATTACATATCTGTTCTGTCAGTCTGCTAATCTGTAGTAAATTGAGCTTTTATTACTGTATAGATTTGATAAAACATTTCAGCTAGGATTTATGCTGCATCTGAGCATTATAGGCTGAAGTGATAAATGCCCTACTATTGGCCTCTGATCATGTTTGTGTCTCCTTGATTTGTGGTGTTTGCTCTAAATACAGCTATTGGTATTGGAGATCAAAATATTCTGGATAGACCTGTTAAACTTCAAACTGTTAAAATTAATGGGGCTCTGTCATAGATGTTGCACATGTCCAAAAGTTTGATGTTAGGCGCATTGCATTCTTGATTCTCGAGAATTTATCTACATCCATTGACTAGTGTAAGTTTGTTTCATTTTTTAATGTTTCTGGCTGCATTCTGTTTTTAGAATATACATTTTTTTGCACAAGGCAGCATGATGGTGATCACTATCTGGTGGTAAGTTTGATCCGGTGGTGAGGAAGACTGCCGTACAGACATGATAAGCCCAAACTTGAAGCAAGGGTAAACTGGGATGGTCTGGTGGAGACCCGTCTTTGAGATCTTCAATCAATTTCCGTTTGTTCCATATTGAGCTCAGAAACTCTCGATTAGTGATTTTTAACATGAGGCTATTTCATATATAGAAAAATATTTTGAACATTTATAGCACATTTATACTACTTTTTTGGCAACATATTTGGGTAAAAATTATGTCACAACTCCTTTAAAAGTTCAATACAAATAAAATTTAATTGAATATTGGCATAGTTCCCTGAAAATAACTGTTGTCCAGTTCAGGATGTATTCCTGCCTCACAACCAGCATTTCTCTGACAATTTAGGATTAAAACACTTACTATAAAGGAATGGATGAATGAATGAATAAAGTTCTTACCCTGTTTGGCAGCAGCTGCTGCAGCTTCAGCCTCTTCCTTAGCTTTCTTTGCTTCCTCAATTTTTGCTAGTTTGGCCTCATGTATTTCTTTAAGAGCATTCCACTCCTTTCTGTTGTTCAGTAGCCTGTCCAGCATGGGAGTAATCTGCACGTGGAAGCGAGAGAACTCCTGCAAGGAGATATAAATAGCCTTTTTTTTTATCCATCATTGGTACAAAAAGCTTTGTTAACTCCAGACATCACAAATAACAATTTTCTTCAAAATAATGATGGGTAACAGCCAAGCATTTTAAGTGGTAATGCAGAAATCTTTATTTCTATATCTTTATTAAAAATTTATTATTATTATTTTTAATCTAGGAATTACATTTAAGGTAGTTTTGGAATGATAATTACACCCTGTATTTTATTAATTAATAAATAATGAATGAATCAATAAAGTTAAGAAATACCTAGAGTAATTAATGCTGAGTTGCATTTCAGCACACTTAAATTTGGGAGTGATGACAGAAGTTGAACTTAGTTTGTCTTCAGCTTAGTCGGCTGACTTGTTAGGTCATTTATTTTCCTTTAAGAAGAAAACCTTGTATTTATTGCCTTTCGCATTCTCCCACTGTATTTTTACACTCTACTTTCTATAATTGTTTGACTCACTGACAACATTATTTGTCAATAAAATTAAAGTGAATTTGTCACTTAATTACAGTATTTTACTAGTAGGACTCTATCCTTGTCTAAAAACTTGAAAAAGTTCAGGATTATTTACAGTAGTAGTAAGAAATTTTACATATATTCATCATAGACATGAATGTTATGGCAATATTAAGCTTTCAATTATTCCTGTGAGCTATTCTTTTTCTGAGGTTAAATGATTTTGTTTTGGAATGGTCATGCCAACATCCTGAGCTCAACCCTATTAGATTGTGCTTAAAAGGTAACATTCCTTGGACCATTTTGGTAGGTACACACCACTGCGTACTGGGAACATCCCACAAATCATGCAAATCGGGCACTTTACTCACTTCAGTTATTCACTTCACCAGTAGGTAGTTTTAATGTTGTGGTTGATAGGTGTGCAGTGCAAATTATTGTTGGCACATAAAAATGGATGGTCTCACCTTGTACACAAAGGAGCAGACAAAATCGATGAAACCACACTGCAGTTTGGGTAGTTCATCTGATTTGTTTCTGTCCATCATGGGCTAGAGGGAATACAGAACTTTGAGATTATGGTTAAAGAAAATATTTTTTTAATCATTTGAATTGTTGTACCTAAAGCAAGTTAGTAGCCAACTGAAAGAGCAGAATATGAAAGGATCTGGAGGCAGCATGGTGGAAAATACAAGTTAGGGGATGGTGTAGCTGACTGGGCCACTATGACCGCTCTTTATGACTCACTGCATCACATAATAGGCAGTATATTACAATGTGACCTATGGGCAATCTCTCTCTTTCTTTTTCTACTCTCTGTCTTTGCCACCATGGTCAAAATCCTCCTCCTTCTCCTCTCTGTGTCTCATCATTCTGTTGAATGTCTTACAATAGGCTGTTGCTCGAGCACAGTCCGTTCCAGGTCACCCTGCTCCCAGAACTCCGCAGCCACAGACAGTGCCACCTGCAGGTTCACACATGCAAAGACCACATGAGTTCAAACACACCAGGAAGCAGTTCAAGTATGCCTTTACGCAAGAGTCAGCAAAAGAAACGCACCCCAAAAATTATTGAGATAATTATAACTGTTAGAGACTGTCCACTGAGTGACTTCTAGGCTTTATGCTTTTTGGAGGTAAGAGCTCATAAATTTACTTGATACTTTTTTTTGATGTTGATGACATCAAAAAATGAAATGATAACTAGTAACAAGCACTAATTACGTTTTCTGCATGTGCTTCATTCATTAATTTTGTCTTTACTATGCAAACGAATGTACACAGACTACCCAGGCAGGACATGAATAAAATGGAGACATTTTCCGATTATAATCTTTAATGTATGTAGCAGCAAAAAAATTAGATTAGCAATCAACTGATATTTTATTAGCTGGGTTATCTGTTTGTGTACTGAAGTTTCTGAATAAATCTTTTAAACTTATATACAGTGTGTGAAATATTTACAAGAAGCATATATATATATATATATATATATATATACACATATATAAATTCATTGTTCATGCAACAGTTGACAGTAAAGATCTCTTTATCTTTACCTTTACACTCTGGAAGAAGAGCGCTTATGATATTCCAAGGTATTTGATGTAAACGATTATTCTTGGTAGTGTACAGACTGTAAATTAGACATGTAACTGCTTTCTTTTCTTACTTTCTTTTTCAAGCCCACTGCTCTCAGAGGAATGCTGACAAGTCCTGCCTGCTAACAAATGAATTCTGACCAATACTGCCTGCCCCCAAAGGAATTTTAGCCAATCCTGCCTGGTAACGAATAGATTCTGACCAATTCTGCCAGCTCCCAAAGGAAATCTTACCAATTCTACCTGTTCCTAAAGGAATTTTGGCCAATGCTGCCTGTTCCTGAAATAATTCTACCTAATCACATCGGCTCCGGTAGACATTCGAACCAATCCTGCCTGCTCCTGAAGGAATTTTAGCCAATCTTGCTCGCTTCATGTCCACCTCAACATACAGGATGATCATTGAGATAAACAAGATAAACAAGTCATTTAATCCACTGACACAATGACCACAATGATCATGGCGGGGGTGGGGGTGGGGGGTTTGGCATCTAGCCTATCTCAGCCGTCTCTGGGTAAAGGTGGTGTACACCCTGAATAGCTCACCAGTTCATTGCAGGGCCAACATATACACAATCATTCACAATCACACTCACACCTAGGGACAATTTGGAATACCCAATTGGACTAATGTGCACGTCTTTGGACTGTGGGACGAAACAGGAGTACCCGGAGGAAACCCACACAAGCACAGGGAGAACAAGCAAACTCCACACAGAAATGACCTCTTGGAGCTTGGGGCTCAAAATCCAGGACCTTTTTGCAGTTCAAGCCATGCTGCCCTCTTTAGACTCATGAGCCTCATGAAAAGAAAAAAAACAAAACAAAACAAAACAAAAAAAAATTACTCCCATATTTGTTTTGTTGGGTCCCAAGAGATCTCAGTTCCAATGAGCAGCTCTTGCTGGATGCAATGAATCAGCTCAGTGGGACAGAATTCACACAACTGAACAGGACAGAAACAATACACTTCTTAATTTTTTCCTTTTTATTTTTCCACAACTTACTTACCTACTTTATATCATCATCAGGGCAGTGGCTTCGTAAATATAAAAACATAGTATAAACAGCCTATTACATCACTATATGAAAAGCCCCCGAATCTCATTACAGTTTATTGCCTGACAGCACAAATATATTTCTGCAGCTGCAACCTTTTCATATAGGTGCTTTTGAATCTGACCAGCTAAGTGAAACTGCATTATGCCGAAGTAATGCCTTACCTTGCTTTGGATCTCCCAGGGCTTGGCAATAGCAGACAAATCACAGGCAGTCATCATCATCGCCCTGTCATGGAAACATCATCAACATCATGCTGTGACTGTAAATGAACTCGCATGGACCCATATTATAGTCAAAAATGGAGAAACAGTTCTTTCTGTGAGTTAGTTAAATATTACTGCCACAAGGTTATATTTTATCGACACTGCTGGGTACTTCTTACATCACAATTTCTTTCCTGGTAGTCTCCAGCATCATGTACTTGGTCCAGTCGTTCCAGTTCTCATAAGTTTTGGATTGATCCACAATTTTTTGAAACATTGCTCTTTTCCTGCAAGCAATATAACAATTAACAGAATGTCATTCACAGTGATGCACTACTGACAGCTCAGGAATGTTCTATCAGTTTCCATGGTGACGCACTGTTCAACAAGCCAGCAGTCACATACCAAATTCACAGCATGACATGTGATATCCTTACTTGAAATACAAAGCCAAATCTGTGGCAATAATAGCTACATCCATCAAATGAATGACAAGGTCGTGCTGGCGTCGATTAAGGTTCTGGTAGATATTCAAAGCCTGAAAAGATGATTATACAGTGTAGACAGTAAATACAGTAACATGCCGTCTTTTTCAATCAGATCCTAGAGCTCAGGTAATTTTAAATCGGTTTTGCATGCACAGACAAGATGTAGTTTCATTAAAATATTATGAGATGCTTTAATAAATTTGAGAAGCATATTAAGTGTTAAGCTCACTTCATCTCTCAGCAGGGTTTTACCAAACTCCAGATGGTGCCTCTCAAGAATGGAAGAACCATGTAGCTTTGCCAGTGGGTTCCCAGATCTGTGAAAATAATGCAGGAGGGGGAGATGATCTAAAACAAGCTAAATTAATGTCACACAAATAAGAATCAACAGATTATAGTCATAGGTTGTCATCAAAACTAGCATCACTGCAGTTTATGGCAGTATTTATGGTATGCAGCTCATACTTCATTTGGTAGAGGTTGTTTGTTCCGCGGTGATCAATATCGTGGCATAATCCAGCTGTGACCATGGCCAGCGCCTCCAAGTCTGTGAAGTAGCGCTTCAGGTCCCCTGTCTGGCAGAAAAATTTTGAGTCATGTTTTGTTCTGTTATCAGTTTTTGTGCTGTTAATCACTTTCGATATAATGTAAAATACCAAATATGGTTGTTTAAAAATCTTTGGAACATGAAAATAGACAAAATTCCATTACTTGAGGAAAAACAAGTGAGAGTGCAAATAAGACATGAGACATACTCTGTAATACCATTTTTCTTTCATATTATTCACAATCATGAATTTGAATATATAAAGTATTGTAGCACGGTGGCGTAATGGTTAGCGCTCTTGCCTCACATCAAGAAGGTCTTGGATTCAAGGCCAGTGCCTGGCGAGGGCGTTTCTGTGTTCTCCCATTTCTTGTGCGGGTTTCCTCCCGGTGCTCCGGGTTTCCTCCCACATCCCAAAGACATGATTGTTTCCCTAACTTTATATTCTCTATTGCCTTAAGGTGTGAATGGCTGTGTGTCTATGCTGGCCCTACAAGCTGTTTAGGGTGTACCCTTCCTTTGCCCAGAGTCGGCTAGCCTCCCTGCATCCCTAATTAAAGATAAAGTGATTTAAAATTACAAACAACAATTGGAAGATTTGTTCCTGGTAGATTTGGTCCCCCCTCCCCAAAGTTAAGGCCTAAGGTCTTGGCTATAACCTGAACCTAAGTTAAAGGGTTGTAAGACATCCCTATAGAACTGCGTGAGAAGACTCTATGTTTGTACTGGACCCCCGAGACCTCATTACATTCACTGACACTTGGGATTGGTGCTCATTAAGGACTAGTCTCACAGCAACACCAAAATTCCATCCTGCCTGTCATATGACTCGATGTCTTTGTTTACTGATGAGGCAGCATGAAGCAGTTTCATGCCTGGATGCCTCATTATCTTGCTTCTAGATCTCCTTTTTAAGAAATATGTACTGGAGGAGGGCTCTATACCCATACATATTACCAGCACACTTAAAAAGGTGGCAGCCTGTTTTGAAGGAAACTGTCACATCCACAAGCAGTGGGGGTCATTTGTTTATCCCTACAGAGATATGGTCAAATCTATTCATAGATTCAACCATTGGTCTATTATTTGCTGAACTCATCTAGTGCTTGTTGCCAACACTGCTGCACTTTACCATGAGAAGTGTGAACATCGTCTGGCCAACATTAAAGCCATGTCTCCAGTTGTGGTAGGTAATCTTTCTATAGCCTTTACTGACAGAATACACGAATCGCACCAGCACCTGGGAAGATATGAGCAAGTTAACATCTTAATCTAGCACTGAGACGAAAATGTTTATTTACAGAAATGGTACTGAGGTCCTACATAGTGCAAAAGAAAAGTGTTCAGGAGATCAACGGTTTGAATTCAATTGATGCCAGAGCCAACCATAGCTGGGAGTCCGGTTAAGAAAATTTGGAAATGAGAGAGTGGGAGGCATGGCAGTGCTGTCTGCTTTGTCAATCAGCGCAACAATAGCCAGTTACGGACATCTTGGGAGACCAAATTAGGAGAAAATGTGGTTATAAAAATGACCAGGGACAGTTTTTAAACCTGGTTTTCTAGTTACCTAATAGTTAGGCTTTCTCTACAACAGGACAAGAGCACTAACACTCCCTTCCTGTAACAAGGGCTAATAGGTACATACACCAATCAGCCATAATATTAACACCACCTGACTGGTAGGCCGTTAGACAGCCCCATGATTCAACAAGCTGAAATGCACTTTGTGCTCTGACTCTTTTCGATCATAACCAGCATTTACAGTTTCAGCAGTTTGTGCTACAGTAGCTCTTCTATGAGCACGGACCAGACATACTAGCTCACTGGTTGTCCTTTGGATCACCTTTGGTAGGTACTTATCACTGCATACACCTCACAAGACTTGCTGTTTTGGAGATAAATAGACCCAGTGATTTCGCTAGCACAATGTGGCCCTTGTCAAAATCACTCGGATCCATAGACTTGCTTTTTTCCCTGTATCCATCTCATCAATTTTGAAAACTGACTTTTCACTTTCTGCCTAATGTATCCCACTACTTGGCAGGTGCCATTGTAACAACATAATTAATGTAATTCACTTCATAATGCTTTATTGTTTTGGCTGATCAGTGAATGTTTGGCTAGGGAAGAAGCAAAGCCAATCTTTGCCACCCAGAATCTTTGTCACTTATGGTGTCTTGGGCCTTGTTTTTGCAATTATTTGAGATAACAGTTGGCTTATTGTTAGTTCTCAAGTCAAGTCAGTTTTATTTGTATAGCGCTTTTTACAATTGACATTGTCACAAAGCAGCTTTACATAGTAAAATTAAATTAGGGAGGAATCTAAAAAATATTCTCTACAACGCCCTACACATCCCCAAACTCACCTCACGTGGTATATGAAACTTGTCCACCACTCCAAGTTCATAGTACATTAAAATTCCACACTTAACCAGGTCCAGTTCAGTATGATGAGCGTCATAGAAGTGAAACTCATAGATCTCTGATTTCTCAGAGCCTGGTAGAGTTTCTGCCTATAAGACCGATAGAACAAAACTTAAATATATAGCTAATTAATTGTGTATGGATATTTCCTTTATTTTGTGTCACTTTTTTTTTTTTACCAGAATATTTTCCAGTTCATCTTCTTCACATTCAGCTGGTTCCTTCCCATACACCTCACGTGTATTCTAAGACAAAAGAGCCAACAGCAGTGTTATTATTTTACCATCATCATAGGAAGATAATAGTCTATTTCTGTAGTTCTATGTTATTGTACAACATTTTAACCATCATTAAAAAGGTCTGGGTAATGTATTCTTTATAACAGGATGAATTTTTATTTTATATTTATAAAGTTTAACTGATGATGTTAGAGTTCAGGAACTTACCAAGATGTTCTGGATCTCATCCTTTCTACACTTGACATGGTAAAGCACCATGTCCTGATAGATGTCCTTGCGATTCTCCAGCTTGTTCATCTTATCATAAGTGTCTGTGTTGAGCACTGACCACCCCAGGAACTGTGTTAAGGACTGATATTAAACAGAACAAGAACTGTAATAAACTAGAAATAAATTTGATGATTCCTGAAATTCAACCAGTTTATTTTAACTGAACTAAGGATTAATCAATGAGAAACCACTGAGTTTACAGTCTCTGAGTAAAGAGTTCATAAATCAATAATGCAGAGACTGCTGTGTAAAAATACAGCAGTGACTCAGTCTGAATCCATAAATACCTCCATTAGTGTTTCATCCATTTCATCGAACGGCTTTCCATCTTTCCTGTTATAGAATGTTGCCACGCCAACTATTTCCTCTTTCTTGTTCACAATTGGTAGTGATAATACATTCTTTACAGTCCAGCCTGATTCGTCCAAAGGCTCTTTCTTATAATAACAACAGCAACAGTTTAAATTCAGAGCAAATTTCTCTTAATGCAGTGCAATTTTTCAAGAAATAATAAATTCACTGCATTTACTTGAAAGTTAAAAACGTCATCCTGGGCAGCATTCATGATGTTACAGATCTGAAAGAAAGACAGACAGTATTATTATTTATTAATAAGCATTCAAAATATTCAGTGTTAAAAATGATTTGCTGTCTACAGGATTCCATGATAACATTCAGATGCCTTTCTGCTTGGGACTAGCATGATTTGGTAGACAGAGGACTCTTACTAGGCCATTTTCAGCCACGTAGGTGGGCAATCCACTGACCAGAGCCCAGTGATCAGCAGGAGGGCTCCTACATAACAGTAAACACAGCAGAAATATGACATTATATAATATACAATGCATCTTTTTGTACAAGTCTATACATTCATTCATTTATTCATTTGCTGAAATACTTAATTCTGCTAGGGTCGTGGGTAGGTGACTCTGGGCGAGGGCAAGGTACACCCTGAACAGTTCACCAGTCTATTGTGGGGCCAATACACACACAACCATTCACTCTCACACTTAGGGGCAATCTGACACAACCAGTTAGCCTTATGTGCATGTCTTTGGACTGAAGGAGGAAAGCCACTCAAGTACAGGGAGAACATGCAAACTCCACACAGAAACACCTTCGCTCGAACTCAGGAACTTCTTGCTGTGAGGCGGACATGCTAATCACTATGCTGCTGTGATGCCCAATAGTATCTACAGTCGAACCATGCAGGCTAGATTCTAATCCTAAAATAATATACAGGTCGAGTTCAGGGCTCTCCACTGATCTGTGCTGCATTACAACGAGGGGGGTGGGGGGGGTATTTGGAGTTAAGAATGGAAGAGGCTCGCCTTGTCATGAGCAACAACAACTGTTCAATTTATGTAACAATTTGCAGTTTCAATCTCATTTCTGTCCCTGGGGCTTAAAAAAGTTTTAATATCAGTATCTCTTATTTGTCATTGTTGCTATCAACATAACAAACCAAATATCATTTAATTCTCTTATGACAAAGATGCATGATGAACATAATGTGCTTTAATGACAAATGTATGTATACAACAGTTCACAATTTTCATGACTTGAAAGAATAAATATCTCTACAACGCAGTGTGAAACTAATTTACATAATCATAATAAGCACCATTATCCAGCACTATTTATTTACATTCACATCCAATTATTTTATCAGTGCTCAGCTTTGCTTGTTGCTTACAAAAAACAAACACGAGGAAGCCTTCCATTTCAGATAGCAGACCATGACTTTAACTCGTGGTGGACTAAGGTGGGAGTTTGCAGGATAGATGGGCCCCTTTTTTATTTAAAGGGAGAAAGATTTAAAGGGGGAAAGACAGGGAGGTGGTGGATAACAAATCTCATCACAAGGAGTAAAGTGAGTAGATAGCAATATATAGGGATATGTGGTGGTGCTTGAAAGTTTGTGACCCAAAGATATGTAAAATTGGATTTTTTTTTTCCTCAATAAATAAATAACATCAATAATATCATTGTGTTGTTTCTTGTATTCGGCTCTTTTTTAGGGCTCCACATTTAGAACATGTGCAGACATCTAAAAAAAATTAAAAATGGTACACAAACCTTTGAGCACCACAGTAACAAAGAGGAATTGCGAAATTTTCCCACATTTCTCTAGAATCCACTTTTGAAGAATAAATGTTGTAATTTTACTGTATGAAACATTAGGTAATTTATGAGCTCTTTCTTAAATTACTGCTGCTATCATGGTGTTATGTTTCCTCTGTATTTTAATAACAGCAGAGTCTCTTTGTGACAGTCAAAACTGGCTTCAGCCTAAGGCTATAAATAAATCCATATTAATGAAATTTTTTAGATCAGAAATGATAAAAAGTAGAATAACTTACGGTATAACTTTAATGTCCTCCTTTCCATGCAATATATAATCAATCACTTTGTAAAAGATGATTTCCTAAGGGGAAATTAATATCAAGAGTTTTTGTTTTTGTGAAATAGAATTTAGGAAATTAAGGTTATTTCATGTCGTATTTTTTGGTACTCACTCTGCCATCAGGAGTCTTTGGTCCCGAATATGGAGGTACCTCACCCATCAGAACAGGCCAAAGGTCAAAGAACTCCTTAAAGCATAATAATACAGTAGATGCACATGTTATCACTCACTGATGCATAAATGGGTAAATCTATTATCTGATTTAAATCTAATAAATAAGGCTTGTTTGAATTCACAAATAAGAATATATTAATACTTAAAGAATGCTTTCATAATGAAATACATGCCTTAATCCCAAGCATATCAGGAAATTATGAGGTGTATTCATTGACAGCCAACTAAGTCTACTCCCCACATTAAAATGGCAGGTTTTTGATATACTGAAATTTTAGAATTTGTTACATCAATTTTAAAATTTTAAGGGAAAAAGAATAAAAAAAAAAAACCCTAAAAGAATGTAGTTGCAAAAGTGTGCACCACCAATCACATTCAAACTTATGTAAAGTAGTAGTCACATCTGTAGTGATCCACCATGGAACACAATGAAGACAGTCATCACAGTGGGTGTTACTGAATACTTTTCATTATTTATTGATTATCTAAGAAGCATTATTATAGGATTAGTTGTTTGATGATAGATGGTATGTTATATTAAGTAATAAATGCTTACATTTTACAGAAGTTATTCTAAAGTGCAAATAATTGTATGTGCAATGTAGAATCTGAATCAAAGGTTTAGACATGCCTTCTGTTTCATTTCAAATGTGCAGGTTTTTGAGTGCTGTTGTATGATTATTGTCATGTCTGCATTTTTGGTCTCTGTTTCAAAGTGGCAATTCAGTTTCTGACATCACTTCATCCATTCATTCATTTTCTAAGCCGCTTAATCCTAATTAGGGTTGCGGGGAGGCTGGCGCCCATCTCGGCCAACTCTGGGTGAGGGCAGGGTGCACCCTGGACAACTTGCCAGGCCATTGCAGGGCAGAAAAACGCAGACGGCAAACCAATGACCTACTTGACATCAATTCACATCACAATATATTCCCTATTTTCAGCTGTCCTTAATAATATCTTAATAATATTATAATTATCCAATCAGAATAATAAAAACCCACTTCTGACTCAAACTTAGCACTATTGCAGTAATCAGTAAAATCACTTTTGTCTTGGTCATGTCCAAAAGGCCCACGGAGTAGCGGTCACAGTTGAGAAAGGCTCGCACTGTGTACAAAGCTTTGTGGAATTGCCTTTCAATATCCGTCAGCTCCTCAAACACTTTGCTGGCAGACCAGAGCAAAACCTGCAAGGTAAAGGAAATGGAAACCATTAATAAGGTCAGCACTAATAAGAACAAATGAAATATTACTAATCTTATCACCTGTCCTCTTCTGGTTTCACAGTTGTGTAAGTAGCTCAGGTGAAACACTCGAAGAATGAGATTGGCAAAGTTTAAATATTTGTTTAATGCCTAAAAAAAACAAACAAACAAAGAAATAAATAAACAGACAGGTTTGAAGCAGGAGTGACTAACAATCACAGATAAGCTGGGACGAAAAAAAGGTATAAGCATTTTTATAAATTTCAATACAACCAGATGTAGTGCCAAACTTACATCTCATGGCATAAGAACAAATTATATGGTATACATTATATCTGAGAAAAAGGGAAAGACAGACACCTCCTCATCCTGTGCGGTGAAACAGGATCCACCGATCTTGTTCACAGCCATTATTACGGCCACCATGTCCTTCCCATTCAGGATGGGAGTTGCCAGTACGTTTTTAGTCTCATATTCTGTTAGTGTGTCCACAAAGTCACTGAAGTGGGGGCACTGAACAAAGAAACACATGTTAAGAGTCACTCGGAAAGCATGACACAAACTGCAAAGACTCCTGTGAATGATAAACTTTTCCAAATTTCCAAAAACTAAAAGGGCCCTCATAGAGAGCGAGGTACCTCCACTAGGCACAAATGGATTATGATGAAAAATTACCAAGATTAACCTGAAAAATCTGCCTGAGACTGCAGGTTTCATTATCACATGGCATAGTTATAATAAAATGTCACCCATAGTGTGCAGCTGAACATAAATTCACACATTATTTTCACTTTTATCCAAATTTAAGCAGATTCACTCATGATTTTATTATACAATCTGACAGATAATGATCCACAGATACTTCGGTAAAAATTGACAACAAAAATTCTGTGCACAAAATCTTGAGCAAATTTTACAAAATCATCATTGCTGACCTTGACTTTTGACCTTTCATGGTCAACTTTTATTCTACACCAGCATTCTGGTATTCTTCATGCCTAATCTAAATTAGAACCCAATCAAATAACATTAAGATGAGATATTTTATTAAATTTACTTGCCCCATGTTTGCTTTTTAACATGATCCCATGCACATATCACCTCCAAAATTTAATGGTTTGTTACTTGTACCATACCCAACTTTGAATTTTTTTTTGCTTAAAATCCGTGGATAACTTTGTGAGTTATATTGCACACAAACAGACAAACTAACAAACCTAACACAGGTGAAACCATAATAGCGAGTTTTGATAAGACATCAAATTCATTCACCTGTTCAGTAGGCGTCCAATTCTTTTAAAATATTTTTAAGGAACAATTATATACAATCAGTACTGTCAGTAAATGAACCACTGGCTCTGAATTTGTGGGTCAGGTCTATATAACAAAACAAATGTGAAATTGATTCTTCAACCTGCTGTCATTCTTCACCCGCAGCTCATGAGTAGTTTCTGACAAGTTAACAACAATTATTATCTTTCGTACTACATATAATATACAGACAGTGATTTAACTGAAAAATAAAAGGTGTAGGTAAGCTGCTGCTATTCCGCTGACTTAGAGAACATGGCTTTATGCACTGACCTTTAAATCTAATCCAGGGTCGCTCTAATTCAAGCAAGATTAAAGAGCTTTATTCCCTGTGGCCTGTCATAGCCAGTGGAAAGAAACAGACCTAATGCACTAATTCCACTCTGCACTCATATAATTTGAGGAGCAAATAATTTACCCTAAGAGCAATTGAGGCAATCAAATCAAAAAGAAATCTTTTAGCATAATATTAAAGGAAGAGTTGTTGAACATATAGTGATATTTCAAGATGGTCAGCTAGACAAGAGAGAAGGACTAAAGCAGGGAGGGAGAGCCACTGCTGCATTCCATAGACTTTGTATTTCAGTCACATTTTCACTGATGAAGATAAAGGAAGTCAATTTATGACAAATGATTCTATGCTCCAGAGAGGTCGTATTCTACAGAGAAAGGCGTTTTCCAGGACAAGTAGCAGGATTTCAGAGAGAGACCGACAGTTTTTTCTTTGAAAACAGATTACTATAAGAAAGAATTTCATGGTTTTCATTTCAAAGCAGTGGCATGCACATTAGATAATGTGCTTTTCTTTGCAGGAGCATGAGTGACGATTAAATTAATTTGTTGCATCCTTGAGTAGCATGACCATAAAAGTACTTTGTGAAATCTGGATTAGTTTTATTATTGTAGCTGATCATTATAGAACAGTGAATGTGTTATGCTTAAATCATACAAAGATTTACTTTATACATGTTTATACTTTTTTCCTCAATGTCATACCTTTATCATAATCAATGATTGCACTGAAGAACATTCGTCCTTATTCGATTTATAATGTGAAAAAATTGTAGGTACAGCTTGATGTTTTTAGTGTGCTTAGGAGTTTTTAAAATCATGTCATGCTAAAGAAACCTAAACTTACACTGCTCTCTACTGGTCAAAAAATATTATTTTCAGCAGCATGTCGGTCACATTTCTGATGCATTATGAAAAGCACTGTGTCAAGTTGCTTTAGTTTTTACACAAAATTACTCACTCAGCCATTCATTTGCCAAAATGATTAACCCTCCTAGTGTCACAGGGAGGCTGGAGCCTATCTCAGATCACGCTGGGCGAAGGCAGGGTACACCCTGAACAACTCGCCTGACTATTGCAGGGCAACACACACACACACACAACCATTCACACTCACACTTAGGGGTGATTTGGAACAGCCAAATAACCTAATGTGCATGTCTTTGGACTCTGGGAGGAAACCAGATCACCCCAAGCAAGCCCACACAAGCACAAGAAGGACACGCAAACCCCACACTAAACACATGAGCCCAGGACTTAAAGCCAGGTCCTTATTGCTGTGAGGCGGACATGCTAACCACTATGTCACTGTGCCGACCTATACAAAATTAATCAAAAGTAAATATGAAATAATAATCAAAATGTCTATAAAGGGTTCAGTTATCTAGATCGTTGTGAATGTGAAACTGATAGCAGTAAGCTGAGATGACTGGATGTTTCATCGCTGAATTTTACTCATTTCTCATCTTGAAGATAATAAGAAATGGTGTCAAATATTCAACATAATTACATTATGTTCAGCCATTTCAACACACCAGCCCTTGACATTAACCTACCTGTGTTACGTCAGGTACATTAACTATCTTCTTGACAGTGGCAACATGACCCACAATACCCATGTCCAGCGGATACACAATCTCACTGTCTGGAGGGACCAGGCATTCCTCCAGTGTGGCATCTTTATGGACATTGAAGAGGCGAGTGGCCAGCTCGGCCGTGCCATTCCTTTGCCGGTACATGAACAGGCTCATGCGATCAGCACGCATGATAAAGCTCAGATGGCGAATGAGGTTGAACAGAGCCCGCTCCATCTGTAGGTGGTCCTGCAGATCCCGCACCATATCAAATACAACCTCGCTCTCCTCCACAGAGCTCAAGTCATGGTGCTGGCTGATGTCTACCGCAGTCTTCTTAGATGTGGACAGCAGGTTCGATACAACCTGGGCTTTAAAATGGGAATCATAGTACTTTTTGGCAAAGGCAGGATTACTGTCCAGAAATTTTTCAGCCACATCCTGGTCCACTACAGCCATATAGCCTTCTTAGTTAAAAAAAAACAAAACATAAACTCTACACGTCCTTGGAGGGTTTCCTGTAGATCTGTATCTGCGCACACTCCAGTGGTGTGTGATGTCTTCAGCACTTACAATGTGGGCAGAACTAATTAGGATTATATGGATTGCTTAAAGGAGGCATGGAAGCTCCTAATCTTGCAGCCAGTTATAATTTAGATTATTTGCATAGTCATGTACATTATATGGCCAGAAGTTTGTGGACACCTGATCATCACACCCAGATGTGCTTTTTCAACATCCCATTCGAGATTTAGTTCACTTTTGCTGTTATAATTACCTCCACTCTTCTAGACAGGTTTTCAACTAGATTTTAAAGAATGACTGTGGAGATTTGCTCATTCAGCTTCAAGAGCATTAGTGAGGTCATTAGTGAGCTCCAATTCACAAACATGTTTAGTTGGGTTGAGGTCAGGGCTCTGCGCAGGTGGCTCAAGTTTTTCCACTCTTAACTGTGGCATACCATGTCTTCATGGACCTCACTTTGAGCATTTGCTTGAGTAATGCCATGTTTGGTCCTCTTGTTTCCGTTCGAAACCACTTAATTTGAAATTTGACAAACCACTTAATTCTAGTAGGAGCCGCGGGGGACTGGAGCCTATCTCAGTCAACTCAGTCATCAGGGCTTGAGCCTATCTCAGTCATCAGGGTACACCCTGAACAGCTGGCCAACACCCATACTCACACTTAGGGGCAGTTATGAACAGCCAATTAGCCTATTGTCTATGTCTTTGGACTCTGGATTACACATACAGTATAAAACATAAACAAGCATGGGGAGAACCTGAAGTTTTCTCAAAGTTTGTGCAGATTTCTCCTGGGTATTCCACTTTTTTCCCAGTCTAAAGCCATGCTCTGCAAATGACTACTCTATACTTCGACAGGTGTGAATGTGAGTTTGGGTGAATGCTTGTATCTGTGTTAGCCCTCCAATGGGTTGTTTTGCAATGGATTGTTTTCATGTGATGTTATCACTTTTGATGAACCAGGCGATCTACCATTGTAATTCCCTTTTATTTTGCCGTTGTGCTGTCACACCATGCTGATTTGTGGCATTGTTGGTTGTTCTTACCATCCAGGTGTAAATAAAATAGTACATTTCTACAAAATGCCTAAAATCGTAAGTAATCAAGGTACTGATTCTTACAACCTAACCTAACTAACAACCTAACCTAAGAAAGACAATGTTTGTGGGAAAGAGCTCTTAACAAAAAAGATATTGCGCCTGTTAGCAAATGCTAATCAATTTGCCACACTTTTGCCATTGTTTGGGAACGTTTGAAAACTTTTGCCAATTCCTGGTAAAATATCAGGCGAATATTGGAGTTAAACCACCCAGCCAAGGGTGAGCAGACTCTCCCCATCATTGTGTTCACTACTTTGCGGACCAAGAAGAATGTTAGTGACCCGTGTTACAACTGTTATGCAAACAATAATGAATAATAGTAGTGGATAATGAATCGATGAATAATAGTTATAGTAGTAGTAGAGTAGTAACAATAACAGCTGCAAAAACAACCACCTTCACCTCCACCACCACCATCATCCCCACCATCATCACCATCATCATCCCCACCACCACCACCACCATCATCATCATCATAATCATCACCATCACCACCATCATCATTATTACCATTATCATCATCATTACCATCATCATCACAATAATCACCTCCACCACCACCACCATCATCACCATCAACATGATCATCATCACCACCATCATCATCGTTAACTACATAATCATCACCATCATTATTATTACCATCATCATAACCATCATCACAATCATCACCTCCACCACCATGACCCTCATCATCATCAACATAATCATCATCACCATCATGATCAACATAATTGTCATCATCTCCATCATCATCATCATCATTATCATCATCATCAACATACTCATTATCATCATCACCTCCACCACGATCTTCACCATCACCATCATTACTACCACCACCATCATTAACATAATTACTACTATCACCACCTTCATCCCCACCATCATCACCATCATCATTGCCATCATCATCCCCACCACCATACTCATCATTACCATCATCACAATCATCACCTCCAACACCACCACCATCATCACCATCAACATGATCATCATCACTACCATCATCATTAACAACAACATAATTATCACCATCAACACCACAACCACCACCATCACCATTATCATCACCATCATTATTACCATCATCATAACCATCATCACAATCATCACCTCCACCACCATGACTATCATCAACATAATCATAATCACCATCATGATCAACATGATCATCATCACCATCATCATTATCATCATCACCTCCACCATGATCTTCACCATCATTACCACCACCACCACCACCATTACCATTATTACTACCACCACCACCATCACCATCATTACTACCACCACCATCATCATCATTACTACCACCACCATCATCATCACCATCACCATCACTACCACCACCACCACCATCACTACTACCACCACCATCATCATTACCATCACCATCATTACTACCACCACCACCACCATCATTACTACCACCACCATCATCATCACCATCATCATCATTACTACCACCACCACCACCATCACCATCATTACTACCACCACCATCACCATTATTACTACCACCACCACCATCACCATCATTACTACCACCACCATCACCATCATTACTACCACCACCACCATCGTTACTACCACCGCCATCACCACCATCATAATTACTACCACCGCCACCAACATCACCATCATCATTACTAATATCACCACCATCATCAACATACTCATCATCACCTCCACCACCACCACCATCATCATCATCATCATCATCATCATCATGCTTCCTAAATAAAACGTATTTAATTGGAATTATTATTTCTATGAACCCCATACTTTTGTAATAGACTGGATAAATCGTTGGGTTGTTGGATACAGGTGCGTTACACACTTGTAACTCAGAGAACACAGTAAACCATACTCTATAAGTACGCTACTCAACATCCGGGTTATGTATCTGTTCACGTGACCTGTTGTCGTTCTGAAGTAGACCACGTGACAGCGGTATTCCGACATGGCTTCAGATGAGATGGTCGTTGGACTCTGTCCCTTCAGAGCTGTCTGTGTGAGTCGGAGTGTGCAGGATGAAGTGTGTAATCCGGTGGCTGTGATAAGATATGAATGAAAGAGTAAACTTTACAAGGTGAGTTACAGATTAAAGCTTATGTTCGAGCTCTGGTTGAGTTCAGTGATAAACACGCAGCTAACCTGAAGTTACACGTTGCAGGGTTTGGATCAATGGCCATTCATACACTGGTGTCGTGGCACTGCTCAAAACCAGTTTAAAAACAACTCTTATTAAAGGTAATGTATCTAAAATAACCCGGAAGCGTGGTGTGGATATACATTTAACATGTTAAACATAGTTAAATAAAGTTAATACTCTTGTTTATACTACTGGTTATGCGATTCGTGCTTAATCACAGGTGGGTTGTTTACACTGTGGAAATAATTATTGGGGGGAAAAAGCTCTTTTAATGCATCTCATGGAATAAAACTCCCTCATTTCTAGCAGTTTGATTAGTGGGACATAGTGGGACTACCTTGGATTTCACCGTGTATGCTGCAGTATGGTATTTGCTTAAGAATTATGGTTGCTTTCACTGCTTCGTTCAAAGAGTTTGTATGTTTTGTTCATTCACGTCTTCTTTCCATATACAATATTCACTCAAACTAGTCAGATTCCAGCTTGTTGTAATACTCTTCCACTGATCTGCATCGATACCCGGCAGCAAATCCTATTATGAACTAAATCCTCCTGCTACAAGAGACACATTACAACTTTCCATTAAATAAGCAAGCAAAGCCTTATACGTGTATATATGTATATGTGTGTGTGTGTGTGTGTGTGTGTGTGTATAAAATGTGCCTGTAGAAAGTATACTGAAACTGATATACAAAATCTTATTGACTTCAGAAAAAAGATTCTTGATGAAGATTCTAAAAGGAACCCCCTGTATTGACTTGCGGGTGGCGCAGTGGCGTAATGATTAGCACATCCGTCTCACAGCAAGAAGGTCCTGGGCTCGAGTCCAAGGACGTTTCTGTGTGAAGTTTACATGCTGTCCCTGAGCCCCTTCAGGACCTCCCACAGTCCAAAAACATGCTCTTTAGGCTAAGCGGATGATCCAAATTGCCCTCAGGTGTGGATGGGTGTCAGTGTGTTGGCCCTTTGATGGTCTGGCAAGCTGTTCAGGGTGTACGTCGCCTTTGCCCAGTGTCAGCTGAGATAACCAGCTCCTCATGACCCTAATAGGATTTAATGTTTTGGCAGGTGAGTGAGTCAAGAAATAAATACTAAGACATGTAATACTCCTAAATGACTTACAGTCTGATTTATGGTATTTAAAAAGTGGGGTTATTGTTTGTAATCCAATACAGCCAAATGGCATAGCAATTAAAATAAATTTAGCATTTACTTAATTCAACAAAACAACCGGTAGGTATTGTGCTTTGTATTGAATTTGACTTATCATAATTTAATAAATTTGACCCATCACAGCAAAGTGGGTATTGATTTTGGAAATGATTAAATATTTTGTTGAACTTTAAACATAATTTTCTCCAAAGGTGCATAAAAGGCTGAAAATTCTTGGAAGGTTTTGGTTAGTTACTTCAAAAATAGCAACATATAATAAAAAATTTGGTATAATTTAAGAGTTGAGGTATCAGCCACAAAATGGGACCAATAACTCAAAATTAATAATTTCCCACTCAATACCCACTTTGCTGTGATGGGTCACAAATTAGGGCTCAAAATATAGTAAGAGCCCCTCTTGCTATTTCACACTGAAATATAATGGAAACCGATGAAATAAACAGAATAAAGGATATTAGAACTCTGCTATGTTTAAGGGGATAAAAAGATCGTTATAGGTATTTAATAAAGGTTTTGTGCAGTGAGGGATAACTGTGCTGTTTCCTTCATTCTAGTTAAGACTCTTTTGCCTGCTTTAGTTGTAATACTAGAAATATGCTGGAATATATGCCTAGTCTGCACAAGTAGCTTATATGGGCAGCCTGATGATTACTATCCATTTGTGATGATGTAATCAAAATTTTAGTTTGGGGCTACAGGCAGAAACTTGCAGAAAAAGACATAAACAAGATTTTACACTAGATCTATATTTAAAAAAATAATAATCGCACAATATATTGAAAGGAAAGTGTTCCACGCAGCACAGTGTTGCATCATTTCAACCGAGGGTGGGTTGTGAGTTATTAAGGGTGGTGAGCTCTCAGTCTGCAAGAGTCTTTTGTGTGAGCTTACTCACATAATTAATTAGTGATTCTTCATGATTAGATCACAGTTATGCTCTTGACTGCTCAGTCATTCTTGTAATATCAGTGTTAGTTTTGCTAAGAACAATAGTGGCTGATTGGTTTTGATTTTCAGCTACTGAATAAAAGCTAACTGAATCCATGATCCATATCTGCATAATAAAAATGGCATGAATGAACAATTTGTTTCCTTCTAAAGTGATCAGTGAGTAAATATTAAAATAGCTCACCTGAAACTGAAGAAACTGGTCACCTTGACCTTGCACGAGCACTGAATACATCAAACACTTTAGTTGATCACGGTATGTACTTAACAGAGAAAAGTATCTATGCAGACTTCTCCCGAACCCTCAGAAATCAACAATGAACATGCATAGTGCCCCATGTGACATCACCCACCCAACCATCAGACCCCATTGCATACATGGGAAAGAACACTCCGGGTATCATTGTCATTCAGTTTATCACTTTAGGTTTCCTTTTCATTCAGTTTATCGTTTGAATCGACAAAATTTTTTTAATATCATGATCAATTGCCATTAAGTATATTTATATATAAATATTTTATAATTAAGTATTTTTTATATATAAAGATGCAACAAAGTGTGAACATTTTCTATGTTAGAAGTTTCTTGAGCCATTATTTACAGATTTAAGTAAAAATAACAGTCACAAACATTTTGGCTGTTCCAGTTTTTGCAGAGTCACTTTACGTAATTTTTTAGATAAAGCTTGATGGATGAATTTGGTGCCATATTGTAAATATTGACTGTTCCTGCCTGCCCTGTTGAAATCCCAGATCTTGATAAATTTCTACACTTTATAAGGCCAAATAATAATTATAAAGTATCTTCTTTCCCACAGCTTCAAATTTACAGCAAATTACTTTGTCATTCTGACACTTAAAATATGTGTTTTTCTCAAAGGGACAACCCTGGGACATTACATGGGCATTTTCACAGTCTCTTAGAACAGTCAGCCCAAAAGTGGTCAAAAATAAAGGTTTTTAATTTGCTAGCTTTTTAGGTAGTAATTTTCTTAAATGTTCAAGGTTATAAATATCATATCTTTTTTAAATTTTGGCTGTAACGTTATTTTCTTGGAAGTTATGGCCTTTGAAAGTATGCATGTCCAAAACAATAACATTTCTTTAAAAACTATAATTGTCAATAGTAGTAAGATTTCAGTTAAAACCATTTTTTAATTAAATTTTAATCACATTATACTTCAATATTAAAATGTCTGAACTATTGCAAGTGAAGTTCACTTGCAACAGTTCAGACGACACATTCACAGTGAAGGACGGACACATATTCACATGCTTGTGTAAACAACATTTCAGAAACTGGTTCAGATATGTTTTGCTCTAAAGTTACATACATAGATGTACTTTATAAAAAGTGGATCTGATTGAAAAAGATACATTTCTATAACAAGAGAGAGAAAAGTCGGAGTGGACATTTTGCATGGACACTTCCTCGCATGTATTCAGATCTGCCCTGTGCACAACAAACAGAGATATTTCCAACAATGCATGATTTATTTTAAACGACATATGCTTATCTAATTTTGAATGGGAAAAATTTTCATAACAAACATCCTCCTTTGAAAATTATTTCAGTTGGAATCCTGAAATTTGTCCAAAATGTAATTTCTGTGTATATTTTTAAGACAAGCTGATACTTTTTGTTCATAATTTTTTTTTTTTTATTTGAAGGTACTCCGTACTGTTGTGTATTTATTCATTTATGAAATTTTACATAATGTGTACAGATGTTGGTACAATAACCCTCATTTTATGTATCCCCAGTGCTCTAGAAGACTGTGAAAAGGCTCACACAATGGCAGGTGCTGAGGCGGACCAGGTTACAGCAGAAGTTGAATCTGAGAATGGACTTCAGACCCCGTTTATCCTAGAAGAACGTGAGAGAAAGGAACTGCCTCTGAGGGTGGTGCTGAGCCAAAAGCTGAAAAAGAAATGTGTCTGCAGCCCAGCTCGAGCAAAAGGCCTTCTTCTAGACTCTGTACCAATCTTAAAATGGCTGCCAAAGTATCAGATCAAAGATTGGCTCCTGGGTGATGTGATGTCAGGCCTTATTGTGGGTATCCTGCTGGTTCCCCAGTCCATCGCCTATTCATTGCTGGCAGGCCAGGATCCCGTCTATGGGCTATACACGTCATTCTTCTCCAGCATTATCTACACTCTGCTCGGCTCATCCAGACACATTTCGGTGGGTATCTTTGGGGTGCTGTGCTTGTTAGTGGGCCAGGTGGTGGACAGGGAGCTGATGTTGGCTGGATACCTCACCGATCAGTCGGGAAACTTCACCAGCCCGGAGAACAACACGATTCCGCACTGTGACCGTAGCTGCTACTCCATCATCGTAGGAGCAACTGTGACCTTTACAGCAGGAGTGTACCAGGTGAGTGTGTGCTTAGCAGGCTTGTGCAAAATTCCGAATTGATTTGAGAATGTCTCCCAGATTCCAATTCACTTACTTGAATTTGAATTGAGGTTGCAAACAGGAAGTAGAATTGCAATTCAAATTCGAATTGAAGGAAGTAGATAATTGATAATTTTGGGATATTCAAAAATCATGCTTTACACTATATTCCATACATGACTGTTTACATATTTCATGCAAATATTATTACTATAAACTTCATGTACACATTATATTTTAATTACAGCAAATGTTTTTCATTGACATTTAAGAAAAAAAAGCATCATCTATAAAACGGATAATTTAATTTGACGTATTACAACTTTCACATTATGGAAAATCGTGGAACAGTACTTCATTTCCCAGAATGCTTTACTTTATCCAAGTATTCACAGTGGTTTTTGTTTGAAAGACACTCTGTTGACAAATTTGATGGTCAGAGCTAGATTCCAGAAAAAAAGTTACCAAGTTTGTGATGACGGCAACATGAAAAGGGATAATAGATCTAAAAGGCCATCTGAACTAGATCATTTTGGTGAGCTAATTCCCACAAAGACACCAGGAAACCACCGAGCCATCTGCAAGTACTGCAACACTCCAATTTGTGGCTCCATCAAAGCAAATTTCAAACGACATCTACAAGTAAGTTAAGAGATTTGTTTTTTGACTTTTATTTTGGTGGCTATGGCATTGGTATCAGTGTTGGGATCATAATTAAAAAAACTAATGCAATATTTTTTTAATTTACTCACTTCTTGCAACATATACTGTAACTTATTTCTTTATGCATTAGGACCTTCTCTCTCTCTAGATAATCGCCACACTACTGAAATCCACATGAGCTTCTCACTTTCCTTTTTACTCAACCTTGAGATATCTCTTAAAAGCAAAGCACTCTTGTCTGAGCATAGCACTGTGTTTGAATTTGACCTTTTATTAATTCTGTAAAGCTTCTTTGTGGCAGTCTCAGTTAAAAGCACTATATACATAAAATTTATTTGAATTTATTATGTTTATTACTTAAAAGCCCCCCTCATTCAAATCACTATCAGGTATAATTAGGCAACTTGGAAGACTGAGGTAGAGGATCCCGTAGTCTTCACATACGGTGCTAGGGAGTGTAATGTAATTAATGAATTTAGAACAGTAAGGTGTTAGTGAATTGTAATTCTAAAGTAAGGCATTGCATCCTACAGTAAATATTAAATGTACACTGTAGGTATGCACTTATAAATGACTGTTTATTATGACTCAAGTGCTGCATGCCATATTTATCAAGAAACTAAATTTTTTGTAGAATGCATTACACTATACTCTCGAACATTTTTAGGTTGAGATAAATAATACGGCTTTTTTTTTCCTTACAGCTGAAACTTCCTGAAATCTTGATAAAGTCTGCAACCAGCAGTCACACAACCCAACCAAACCAAGATGCAGATGATGGTCATCCTCCAGCTACAACTTCAAGCTCTAAGTGGTCAAGAACCGATACGCGTCAAGGTGCTTTCACCTTTTAGCATAGCATTGTGTCGTTCATTGCAAATGGTCTGCTCCCCTCTCTACTGTTAAAAATAAAGATTATATGAATGTTTCAACCAGCCCAACCATCCTTCACAATGCCATCCCGAAGAGCTCTCAGCCAGAACCTTATCCCAAAATACTCATTGTGTAAAAGCACATCTGGTTAGTCTGATGGGAAAAGCTCACCACATTTGCCTGTCAATTGACCTATGGTCAAATCGATCAGTGAGGTCATTCCATGGGATGACGGGTCATTTTTATTGTTGATTTCGATATGCAGAGCATTGTGCTGAGCTGTCAGGCACACAGCTGAGAATATTTGCCACATTTATGAGGATGTTCTTGAGAGTTTCAAAATTCAGAACAAGGTCTCTTTCATTGTGACTGACAATGTTTCAAATATGATAAAGGCATTCACACTGTTTCCACCAATTCAAGTTGAGAGTGAAGAGGATGATGTCCTGGAGGGAATGCATAAACTTCAGCCTGCTAATGTCACCCGCTGGAATAACCAGCTTAAGATGTTGAGATCAGTCCTTTCAGTTGCCAGCAATGTCCTTGCTGAGCTCAACTGCCCTATCCAGCTGTCTGCATATGAATTCAGAATCATCCAGGAGCTCTGTGAGGTGTTAGAACCTTTTGAGGAAGCTACAGACCACTGTCAGGCAGAGAAATCAGTGACATCAAGGTTTGTGATCCCCTGTATCAGAGGCTTACAACATACAGTTAAAGATGTGAGGATAACTGGGAACAAAAAGTTTGTGTCCACTTTACAAACTTCACAAATTTGAGGCCATGGAGTGCTTCCAGTTGGCTGCCACGCTTGATCCCTGATTCAAACTGGACTGGTGTATTGGTGAAGAGCATATCCTAATTAAAAATCTCCTCTCTGCAAAAACCGAATCCACTTCCCCAAAAGTCAATGCCACTTCTGACATCAGATCCCAGACAAGGAAACACCCCTGACTCTTTTCCTTCATGGAAAGCCAATCAGCTACTGTGCCAGTTGACACAGCCTTGCATGAGCTTCCCGTCTACCAGAGTAAACCATGCCCGACAGAGGATATTGTTCCTTTGGTGTTTTGGAAAGAAAACCAGAGCAGTTTTCCAAACCTGGCTGCACTTGCCTGCAAATATCTGGCCATACCTGCATCCTCTGCACATGTAGATATTCTGACCAGAAAGATGTCGTTGTTGATAAAACCTTTAAGGAACCTGTGACAATTAGATGCAACAGTGTTACGCTATAAATTAAGAACTGTAATAAATGATTATCGCATTTACCACAATTTTGTGTCATTTGTTCATTTTCAGATAAACAGAATATTACAAATTATTCAAAATGGAGGGAATTTGTGTTTAATTTTAGTGTTTGTAAAGTATTTTTAGTATTTAAGCCAAAACCTTTGTTAAATGTGACAAATTCTATCTGTTACTTGGGTATAAGGAATTTCTCAGAATTTCAATCAATTTAATTACACTTCATGTAGTTCCAATTCAAATTCCAATTCAGCATCCTGTGGGGTATAGCCAATTCAATTCAAATTCCAATTCTTCAAATGAATTGAATTGAAATTCGTAATTTTGCACAAGCCTGGTGCTTAGACCCGGTCTCCTGATAAATACCAACATTCGTGGAGGCTTATTATGTCCGATATTTTATTAGTTAATTTGATTCTTCAACCAAATAAACATGATTAATATAGCCAGATGGAGATGTCAATGAAAAGTGGTCCAAATCTGTTAGATTGCAAGGGCATCTCTTGTGCACAGTTCTAGTCAGGTCATCCCACAGATTTTTGATTGGATTCAGGTCTGTGCTCGGCTGGGCTATTCAAAAACTTTAATGTTCTTCTGATGTAGTTATTCTTTTGTTGATTTGGAGGTACTCTTTGGGTTGACTGGTATTTGGTACTGTTCATTATCCTGTCCCCTTGATTAAAGCTAAAGTAGAACAGACTTAAAGCATGATTCTGTCATCACCATGGGTATGGCGTTCCTTTGGTGATGTGCATTGTTGTTTTTTTGGACCAAACCTACCATTTGGAGTTATGGTCAGAAATGTCATTTTGCCAAATCCCTGTGCATGAAAAGAAAAATAGACCCAATATATTAATACTGAGCCCCTAACATGATTAGTTAGTAGCCTCCCCAGGCCCAAACTCAAATATTCTATGTCCTGTAATTTCTCCTCACTGTTTCTCAGCACCTGATAAGTGTTGAAGTTAAACACTGCCTTCAAATGTGAAGAATTTTACAAGTGAACACATTGTAGTTGGAAGAAAATGTGATGTCCTAAGAGGACACTACAGTCTCATGACATTAAACAAGAATATTAACCACATGGCAGGTACAGTTATATTAAATTATAATGAAAACGTTCAACAGTTTAAACAAGAGCCTGCTATTCCTGTGCATATATTATTAATGATCATGATTTTGTATGTCATGGGCACATTCTATGCTGCGATGGCTAATGACAGATGACTCATTATAGCAGATCTCAAGCTCGGGACACTAGACTCAGACAGGGGAACAGTTAATTCTGTTTATTTACTTTTCCAGATGAGTTTAATTCAAAAATAGGCTTTTTTTTAGTTGCGTCTTATTTCTGTTATCGTCTTGCTCTGAGCCACACACGATCATTTAAATATTCACTCAATATTATTGACGCACAGATACATAATTGCTTGCAGCTCTTTCTCTCTCTGATTATCGACCTCTCCCTGTAAGCACACAAAAGAACACACACTAAAAGGTACAGGTAATTACACATCTGTAAAACTCAACATATTACCTGCTGGTTCTACCTGACTCTCCTCCCTTTGCAGAAAATGCTCGATCACACCCTCGCTGCTACACTTATCTACTGCTGTAAACAAGCTTGAAATTCAGGATTCTTGGTTTTTTTGGATCAAGTCCAAGAACGTTGTTGGAAAACTGAAAGGTTCAGGATGTTGACAAATTATTAACATGCAGTCTCAATAACAAAGCGATCCATGACCGAAGTACTTATTGGATTTAGAATCCAATAAGTACAGATAATAGTGTATAATAGTAGACATACTATATAATGTACAATATCTGTTAACTATGTAACATATTGGTGGTGCCCAAACCTTAGGTCAAGTGGGCATAACCAGTTGGAACGAAAGTCTTCAGGGAAGTAGCTCTCCAAAAACAGGGTTGGGCACCACTGTTGTATATAATATATAACATGCACTTAATACTGGACTGTGTACAACTAATGCTGGACATATTATTATTTACTGTATGTGTGTATATATGTATCTGTGTGTGTGTGTGTGTGTGTGTGTGTGTGTGTGTGTG
>JAQMYF010000024.1:45325404-45346425 GCA_030014195.1 Neosilurus mollespiculum | reverse complement strand
TTAAATTTTTTTTTTTTTTTTTATCTGAATTTTATGTGATAGATCTGCACAACGTAGTCTAAGTTGGCAAAGTGAAATGAGAAAAAAAAAATATATAAAAAAGAATTAAAAAAAATAAAAATCTGAAAATTGGTGTGTGCGTATGTATTCACCTTCTTTTGCTATGAAGCCCCTCAAAAGTTCTGGTGCAACCAGTTACCTTCAGAAGTCACATAATTAGTAAAATGAAGTCCACCTGTGTGCAATCTTAGTGTCACATGATCTGTCAGTATAAACACACCTTTTTTAAAAGGTCTCAGAGGCTGAAACACCACTAAGCAAAAGGCATCACAACATGAAGACCAAGGAGCTCTCCAAAGAAGTCAGGGACAAGGTTGTTATGAAAAAAATATCCAAATCTTTGATGATTCCCTGGAGCACCATCAAATCCATCAACAAACCTGCAAAGAGAGGGCCGCCCACCAAAACTCACAGACTGGGAAATTAGGGCATTAATCGGAGAGGCAGCACAGAGACCAAAGGTAACCCTGAAGGAGCTGCAGAGATTGGTGTATCTGTGCATGGGACCACAATAAGCCATACACTTCATAGACCTGGGCTTTATGGAAGAGTGGCAAGAAAAAAGCCATTATTTAGTGTTAAATATAAGAAGGCATGATTTGAGTTTGGCCCTGCGATGGCCTGGCGAGCTGTCCAGGGTGTACTCTGCCCTCGCCCAGAGTCGGCTGAGATGGGCGCCAGCCTCCCCGCGGCCCTAATTAGGATTAAGCGGTTCAGAAAATGGATGGATGGATGGATTTGAGTTTGTCAAAAGGCATGTGGGTGACTACTCAAATGTATGTAGGAAGGTGCTCTGGTCAGATGACTAAAATTTAACATTTCGGCCACCAAGGAGAACGCTATGTCAGGTACAAACCCAACACATCCCATCACCCCAAGAACACCATCCCCACAGTGAAACATGATGGTGGCAGCATCATGCTGTGGGGATGTTTTTCAGCAGCAGGGACTGGGAAACTGACCTGAGTTGAGAAAAAGATGGATGGTGCTAAATACAGGGATATTCTTGAGCAAAACCTATTTCAGTCTGCCTGTGATTTGAGATTGGCATGGAGGTTCATCTTACAGCAGGACAATGACCTGAAGCATACTGCTAAAGCAAAACTTGGGGGATTTAAGGGAAAATTTTAATGTGTTGGAATGGCCTAGTCAAAGCCCAGACCTCAATCTAATTGAGTATTTGTGGTCAGACTTGAAGATTGCTGTTCACAAGCGGAAACCATCCAATATGAAGGAGCTGGAGCAGTTTTTCCTTGAGTAATGGGCAAGAAACCCAGTGTCAAGATGTGGCAAGATCATAGAGACTCATCCAAAGCAACTTGCAGCTGTAATTGCTGCAAAAGGTGGCTCTACAAAGAACTGACTTTAGGGGGTAAATAGTAATGCAAGCTGACGTTTTCTGTTATTTTGTCCTATTTTTTGTTTGCTTCAACACATATGTATACACACACAAACACACACACATATATGTATGCATATATGTGTGTGTGTGTGTGTGTGTGTGTGTGTGTGTGTGTATGTATATATATGTTATGTCTGTCTTGTAAAACGACTGACTGGGTAAAGTTGGCAAGAATTAAATTAAATGGCCATCAGACATATCTGTGTAAGAGTCTTAATAGCTATAAGGAAGCAACTATTTATTAATCTGCACTTGAACTGGATGGTCTATGGAGGGCTGAGAGGGATCCTGGGGGGATGTATTATGATTATGGGTTTTAAATTGTTGGGCATCTAGATGTCACTCCTGGCTACTCAACTGCATATATGCTTATAATGAAAGGAATGTCTGGTCAGCAAACAATAAATTTTAGATGTTAATGTGTTAGGTCGTGTCTGTACATGGTAACCAGTGATGGCTGGACACTAAAATCAATATTGTACATTCATTAGCTAGCCTACCAGTCAAGTGAATGCTCCATGGGGCAGAAGTCCAATTAACAAGCCTAAAATGCAGCAACTCGTGCATTTAAAGCAGTTATTGAACTTTAAAATATGACAAGCTTTGGAAAATAATCATTTACTTGAATCAATGGGAGAGGTGATTTATCCATAGCCTTTATCCTCTTCTGATAATATCTCTTGCATAATCCTGTTTGTTTCAGGTTGTATGTATAATCATTGCATATGAAGACTCTGAGTCAGAGACCTTATCCTCTACATTTCTTTTGATAAAGTATTTGGATGTAAGGTGAATTTGTAACTATAGCCCTGTAGCTGTATTACTGTTTTTGTCACTGTTTCCATATGTTTATATTCCTGCATCTGCTCAAGGTAATAATCGGCCTAGTAAAAATAGTCACGCAACAGTCAAAACACATCATTGCTTTATGTACATAATGCGCTGGCTGGTGGTGTTTGAAAAAGAACCAAACTAAATATCACAACAAGGTCATTTGTATGATTGTGTAATACACTGCCTGTCCAAAATAAAAAAAGTTGCATGCTCTAATATTTTCATGGAGTGCATTTAGCCTTGATCACAGCGTGTAATCTTCATGGCATTGTTGCTCCAGTTGGTCAGATCGAGGCTCAGCAACATTATGTGGCAGTAAAATGAAGTCAGCTGATGACCTGAATGTACTGAATGAGCAAGTTAACACATCAATGGACTTTTTCTTCTCTGATGGCATGGGTATAAAATGTGGACTTAAATAATGAAAGAGTGGTCCAGGGAGCTTAAGTAATCATTTTTACATATGTATTGGCACCCCAGGGTCCGGAACTTAAGCCTACTGAAAGTTTTCGGAATGTGCTGGAGAAGACTTTATGGAGTGGTTCAATTTTTCCCTCATCATTTCATATGATATGACATAAATGTTATGTTGCTTAAGTTTGGTGAAACAATGGCATGATTACATGCTGTAAGCAAGGGTAAGGCAGAACAACATATTCGTGTGTGAGACTTTTTTTTTTGGCCGGGCAGTGTGTATGAACCATTATATCCATATTGAGTTGTAAACAAAAAAAGCAAATGATTTTTTTTTTTTTTGATGTTCGTTTCACTTTCACTAGTTAAGTAATGTATTTATCCTGTTTGGCAATCTGTGGTGATGATTAAGACATCAACATAATTTTTTTTTATAATTTGCTTCACTGAAAGAAAAAGTTAATATTCTCTTATAAAAACATTATTCATTAAATTTGGTGTAAAAAAAAAAAAATTAAAAAAAAAAAAAAAAAAAAAAACATTTTCACCTTAAAAACGACAGTGACATGACAGCAGCGGTCTGCCGAGCTGTTCAGGGTGTACCTTGCCTTTTTTATGGAGTCCCCTTGACCCAAATAAAAGATAAAGCAGTGCTCAATGAATTGAAGTGAGCAATCTCATAACTCAGCCAAAACTGCATGTCTACATGATGTCAACAGCAATCCTTATCCTAAGCATTTTATTCTCTTCCAGGTATTAATGGGTCTCCTCCAGGTTGGCTTTGTCTCCGTCTTTCTTTCTGACTCTCTCTTAAGTGGCTTTGCCACTGGTGCCTCTCTCACCATCCTCACCTCACAGATCAAGTACCTGCTGGGCCTGAAGCTGCCTCGGGCACAAGGTTGGGGTTCCTTGTTCAAAACCTGGATCAGCCTCTTTGAGAACCTGGGCAAAGCCAACATGTGTGACCTCATTACCAGCGTTCTCTGCCTGCTGGTCCTGCTGCCTGCCAAAGCGCTGAACGACCGCTTTAAATCCAAACTCAAGGCACCAATTCCCTTTGAGCTGTTTGTGGTCATCGTTGCCACACTGGCTTCCCATTTTGGTCATTTCCATGAGAAGTATGGATCTGAGGTGTCTGGGGCCATTCCCACAGGCTTTCTACCCCCTCAGCTGCCAGCTTGGCATCTCATTCCGAACATAGCACTCGATGCCTTCTCGGTAGCCATTGTGAGCTTCGCCATCACTGTGTCTCTGTCTGAGATGTTTGCTCAGAAGCATGGCTACATAGTGGATCCCAATCAGGAGATGTATGCCATCGGGTTCTGCAATATATTGCCTTCATTTTTTCGCTGCTTCACCACTAGTGCCGCCCTGACCAAGACCCTGGTGAAGGAGTCCACTGGCTGCCATACTCAGCTCTCAAGCCTGGTTACGGCTCTCGTGCTACTGCTGGTGCTACTTGTCATCGCACCACTCTTCTACTCTCTACAGAAGTATGTGTATATTCTAATTCATTGTAATCTCAGTATAGGAGAGGAAACAATTTTACACACGTTTTAATTTAATAGTTTTGGCTGTTCTAAAATCAACAAAGGGTGAAAAAAATATACAGATTGTTATTCCAGTAATGCTAGTTGCAAACTGGCTTTTAATTTGCTAAGCCCTCCTAACAGCCTGCTAGTGATCATGATTTGCTATAGCTGGTAGCTTCTGTGTCCCAACATAAAAATGAGTTTGCTTAACAGTACCCAATAGATTGATCGACACACCGTACAATAAGTCTGAAGTACAGGGTTTTTCCTGTTCTGCTGTAAAATAGATCCACTCTCAGTCATACCCTTGTCTACAGCCTTAGGTGTGTTCTTGAGTCGTACATTCTCTATTGCCAAGTATAAACTTTGAATCACCACAGAGATTTCTTTAAATTGAATTGGTGAGGAAAGGAAACCCTTTTAGACATGATACTGGTATTAGCACCAATATATTACACTCCTATTTGGCAGATTTGGGTTTTTATAGTCTTTTGATTCACCAACCACTAGCTGTCAGTGTTGTCACTTATTAGGAAGCTAAAGAGCTTCCTTACACCAAATGTTAAACCTCCTATTTGCTTCTGACCAGAGCTGTTGCTAGTATGGCTTTATTTTGGTTTATTATGACCATAAGGCTGGATTTAAAGAGAAATAAATAATCCCGGTTTCTCATCAGTACCTGCACCCAGAAATTGGCGCCACATCAATTTTTTTTTTCTTTAATCACGCTCAAAACCTCAAAAAAAGCCTCAGACCAGGTAAAAACGAGACAAAACACAATTCCGTGTTAGTTGCTGTGATTGTGAGATTGGTTTAGTTCTGTTTCAAATAGTTATTATTTATTTTATTTTTTTAAGTTTTTTTTGAAGCAAAAGGCATGTAAAAGACTGGTCATCTAGGGTGTATTGTATGGCATTAGTTTCTTTACCTGCATTTAGCTTTAAAAGATTTTGGGCTCCTAAAGTCATCTCATTTTGCTATAAAAAAAACAACAAAAAAAAACAAACAAAAAAAAAAAATAGTGCCTCATTTAGGTTTTCAAAAATATATATACATACTTTGCTAGCTATTATTCTTTATTTTTTATTAAAGGTTGTTAAATTTACCATTTTGTTCCTTGGTTTTAGATCTGTGCTAGCTGTTATCATTGTGGTAAACCTGCGTGGTGCTTTGCAGAAGTTCCGAGGAGTTCCACAGATGTGGCGTGTGAACCGTATAGATGCTGCCATCTGGCTGGTGACCATGGCAACATCAGCATTTATAAACACTGAGTTGAGCTTGCTGGTTGGTGTGCTGGTGTCTGCATTCTGCGTCCTTGGTCGCACCCAATGTGCCCGGGCACTCGAGCTTGGCCAGGCAGGGCACCGTGACCTCTTCAAGGATATGGAATCATATAAAAACCTCCACAAGGAGCCTGGGGTAGCGGTATTTCGATATGAAGCTCCCATCTACTACGCCAACCGGACACTGTTTAAGAAGTCTCTGTATCGCAGTGTAGGTCTAGATCCACAGAAAGAAAAAACCAGGCGCAAGAAGCTGGAAAAACAAAAGGGGAAGGAAGTCACTGGAGTGCCCGCCAGCACCTTCCTCCCTTCTTTTCACACACTGATCCTAGACTGCAGCGCCGTTTTATTTCTGGATACAGCGGGAGTAAACACTCTGAAGGATGTGTATAAAGATTACAAGGCAATTGCTGTGCGTTTATTATTAGCCCAGTGCAGCACATCAGTGATCGATTCGCTGCGTACAGGTGGTTATTATGAACCCAAGAGCACGGAGATCATTTTCCACACTCTGGGTGACGCTGTCCATTACGTCCAAAGCTGTCAGTCACAGAATGGTGACTGTGAGACTGGCTGCTGATCAAATGCTCCAGGTTTACTACAATGTCCAGTTATCCCTATGTGCCTTAATGGAATGTTATAAACTGATTACTTTTATACTGTATTGTTGTTTCTTTTAATCTTGGGCTGTGCTAAATAACAAGGTGATTATGTGTATATTTTTGTAATAAGCACTTAAAAAAATCTGAGTATTTTTAGAAGAATTATTGCCAGTACAAAGAAGTCGTCTGGGATTTTTACAGAGAAGAAACACCTGCATAGTTGAATCTTGTGCCTGTAGATGTTTGGTAAAGGAAAATGTCACTTGTTCTATAAAAATGTTTTCTATACATGTATGCAAAGCTATTGATTACATTACCTTAATGAATAACACATGAAGATGATTCAGTGTATTTCACATTTTGAATGATTTAAAGATCTCATACAAGTGTTTTTTATTTGTTTGTTTTTAAATAAACATCTGCTGTATTTCTTTTGTATTTGATTTATGAGCGTGACCAAGTACTATTATGTGGATAAGACTCAAACAAACTGTGTGCCTTAAGCCTCTATTGTAAGGAGTCACTAACATAAATGCGCTTTAGGTTAGTGTGATTATTTAAAAAAAAAACATTTTATATGCCAAAGCAAACAAAAGTTTACTGAGCCTATCCCTCTATACAGATTATTCTTTATTAATCTGATTGTTAAATTCAGGGTATATCCTGCATAGCTGCTATGCACAATCAGGGTTGCATCTTAATTCCATAGCAATGTACACTATAGTATTTATCATTGATCACCAATATGCTCTTTGATAATTTATTCTCTCTTCACAGATTAATCTTTTTTAATTATTATTATTATTTGTTGTCTAATTCTAATATTTAACCCTGTAGGAAGTAGTATGAGATGTTTTTGTAATACATCATTCACATGGTATAATGTCTCTTCACAACATAATTTCAACTTTTATTTGTCCAAATGTTTACACAAAATAAATTTGTGGAGCTTTAGAGGCTATTTGTTTCATCACATTCTGTCCTATTAATTATTCTGTGTGCAGAAAGGACTAGGATTTGAAAACTCATCACAGTTCTCAAAATTCTCTACACACATTATGGTGCTGCCTTAGTTGCCCTGAAGCTTTTAGAGTATGATTCTCAAGTGAGATTTGCCTGCCGAGCCTGTTCTGCATGTGTCCCTCGGTGCATAAAACATGTTTTAAACCATTAAATACATTAAGCAAAATAAGATCAAGCAAATATTAACTGAACCTCCTGTCCTAACATTGTGTGTGTGTGTGAGACAAGTGTATATATACTTAACAAAAATATAAACGCAACATTTTTGTTTTTGCTCCAATTTTTCATGAGCTGAACTCAAAGATCTAAAACTTTTTCTATGTACACAAAAGGTCTATTTCTCTCAAATATTGTTCACAAATCTGTCTGAATCTGTGTTAGTGAGCACTTCTCCTTTGTCGAGATATTCCATCGACCTCACAGTTGTGGCATATCAAGATGTTGATTAGACAGCATGAATATTGCACATGTGTGCCTTAGGCTGGCCACAATAAAAGGCCACTCTAAACTGTGCAGTTGTATCATCAGCACAATGCCACAGGTGTCACAAGTTTTGAGGGAGCGTGTAATTGGTATGCTGACTGCAGAAATGTCCACCATAGCTGTTGCCCGTGAATTGTTCACTTCTCTCCCATAAGCCGTCTCCAAAGGCGTTTCAGAGAATCTGGCAGTACATCCAACCGGCCTCACAACCGCAGACCTCATGTAACCACACCAGCCCAGGACCTCTACATCCAGCATCCTCACCTCCAAGATCGCCTGAGACCAGCCACCCGGGCAGCTGCTGCAACAATCGCTTTGCATAACTAAAGAATTTCTGCACAAACTCAAACTGTCTCATCTGCATGCTCATTGTCCTCATCAGGGTCTCAACCTTACTGCAGTTCGTTGTCATTACCGAGTTGAGTGTGCAAATGCTCACATTTGATGGCGTTTGGCACATTGGGGAGGTGTTCTCTGCATGGAAGGAAATGTGTTGCACTGCTTTAAGGAAAATGGTGGTCACATCAGATACTGACTGGTTTTCCAATGGTAATGTTTTAAACTTTTTAAAATCAGTCAATGTCATGTTTATGCATGAGTTAGCTACAAAGAAAGTTTATTATTAAATGAATCTGACGTAAAAAACAGAACAATCAAAAGATATTATTAGCTCAAATGTGATTCGATGTCCTTTCAGTTTTATTATTGCACCTATTGTCTGGTCTAACCTGGTATTACCAAAGGAAATGTGCAAACTGGTAACTTATCTGTCAGGGTCTCAGGGGAAACTGGAGTCACTTCCAGGTGACTCCAAATGAGACATGGGGTACACCCTGAACAGGTCTCCAAACTATCGCAAGGTTAACACACACACACAACCAACTAATAAATTCACACTCACATTCACAACTATGGGCAGTTTAGAGCAGGGTGGGGCAACACGTTCTTTACTTCTCACTTTGGAAATTGTCCCCAACATAGATATTTAAAAAATGAGGATTCTGTCCAAGCTGTGGAATTCTTCCCTTGTGCTCTATAATATGAAGTAATTAAATATTAATTAATGAGCCCTACATTTCACTGTGAATCATCTCTATACCTGAATCCACAATATCCTAACATAACCAGCAGAGGGGAGCATGGTTACACTAGAGCAAAATATTCAAATAGATTCTCACTAATGGAACTAATGATATTTAAAATATGTATTGTATAAGAACTGTCAGTTCAGAAGTTTGGCTGCAGTTGAGCTGGTACTTTGGCTGGGTTTCATCGTCAGACCAGACTGTCTCCTGTCAAGCTAAAAATAAAGGTGTTCTGTCTCATCTGCAAGGCAGAGAGAATGGATGTGTCCAGTTCAGTGTCTCAGTGACATCAGCTCCTTTAATTTCTTCTTGCTGAGATTTAAAGATACTCTGATGTTCGAGGTGTGTTGCTACCAAATAACATGCCAGAATCGGGGGTCTCTTTCTTTCTTTCTTTCCTTCTTTCTTTCTTCTGTTCTCATTTTCTTTCTTTCTTCTTTCCTTTCTTTTTTCTTTCTCTCTTGTTTTGTTTCTTCCTTTCTTCTTTCTTTCTTTCTTGTTTCCTCTTTCCTTTTTTTCCTTTCTTTCTTGCTTTCATCATTCCTTCCTTCCTTTCTTTTATTTCACTTTTTTCTTTCTTTCTTCTGTTCTTGTTTTCTTTCTTCCTTTTTCTTTTCATTCTTTCTTTCTTGATGTCATTCTTTCTTCCTTTCTTTATTTTTTATTTTTCCTTTCTTTCTTGTTTTCTTTCTTACTTGCTTTCTTTCTTTTTTTCTTTCTTCCTTCCTTCCTTTCTTTCTTTTTTCTTTCTTGTTTTATTTCTTGCTGCCCGGGATTCATTTAATGTTAGAAAATAAATTCCACAGTGTATCACTATAAATTTATAACACACAACTACTAGTAATTATACTAATTGTACTAGTAAGTACAGTAATATCCTGCCATTTTATTTAAATAACTTGCCTTCAAGACCTTACATTAGGATTAATTTACCTTTTTTTTTTTTTTCTTTTTTTTTTTTTACGGGTTTGGATTAAACCCATTTGGTTCACATGGCCAGTTAAGCAGACTAATAACTATAAGGCCTCAAAACAGATTATTTTATGTATAACAATTTTTCATGCTTTGTAAATCTCCTTTATCAAAATAAAAATAAAGAATCTGTCTATAAATGGCTTCTCGAGGATTTCTGACTGCTAAAGCACATTTTCCTCCATAAAATAAAATAAACCATAAAACTGCAGAGAGAGAAAAGGGCATTTTGTACGCATCCTCATCAACCCCTCATGTTCGATGCAGCTTTTTAATTGTAATTGGATAATTTTATAATTAACCATATAATTTGGGTAGCTAATTACCAGTCATCAGTTGTTAGAATCCACAAAAGCCCTTTCTCTTCCATGACTGAGAGCATCATGATTGTATTCTACTCGGCACAGTTCATTCTTATGTAAACTCTTCAATGCTTCTAATCAGTGTTCAGGGGGGGAAACAGCCTATTTCCAAGCAGTTCTTAGGTAAACTATGTGGCTGGACTGAAAATAATATGTTGTTGTTGCTGTGCCATGTGCATCGGCTTTGCTTTGCATTTAGGTCAGGTGTTTTGGTTGCATATTTATTGTCGTGCTTTAGCTTTGTTTAGCGGGTTGTGTTTCAGAAGCAGGCTGCTGATTTAACAGCAGGTTGTTGGCATCTCAATTTGTCTTCTGCCACCAAGTTTCACAGCACCTGCACAATCGACATTGAGCCGTTAAATTCCTTCCTAGCAAAAATAAATAATGAAGCGTGCACCCAAGTTTGTCAATCTTTTCCTAGGTCATGTTTCCTATCCAGCATTTGAAATAATTAATTTTCTTTATGTACCTACAGTATGGTTTTCTTATCACATTTAAACTTGATGGGTGAGCGCGGTGAGATGCTCTCTCCTTGCTTGCAGTGGTTTCCTTCACTCCGGTTTCCTCCCACAGTCCAAAGACATGCACATTAGGCTTAATGGCTGTTCCAATTTGCCCCTAGGTGTGAGTGTGAATGGTTGTTAGTGCGAGCTGAATTAATATTTACATTGATCTTACTTCCTAATCCTCCACCTTCTCTTATTTAGGACAAATCAGCTTCTTATTCACCTTGTTTATGCCTTACAAGCAAATCCGGAATATAACGTAATGGCGTTGAGCACCCCACCTAGTGCCCTAGAGTGGGTAGTAGAGTTGGAAAGTGATTACTCATTGTGCTTGACTCATCTCTAAAGAAACAGTGTGGGTTTGTGCTATGAATTGAGATCAAAATGGAGCAACTATATGAGGACAAAACAGATGCAGTTGATGTGCATCACATTCTTGCCTCTTTTGGCAGAAGTATCTGTGACTCAGGAAGCAGGACTTTAGAAAACATACCTTGTTCTCACTCTTTGATGGTTCTGTAACATATAGGAAAGTTCATGTTGACAGATGTTTTATACTCCATAGCTATAAGTAATGTCACATTTGTACTATTTATGTAGCTCATTGGTTAGTGCCAGCTGGTTTACCAGGCTAAATCAGGGACATTTCTTCTCCTCCTCTAAGACAGGGATCCTATACTTAGTCCTAAATGGGCCAGGCGTTCACCCAGGCTTAATTTACTAGATTTAAAAGCAGTGTGCCACTCCAAGGCTATGGGAGAGCCACTGTATCACCCTTGAGGAACCTGCTGTAACTTAACTCTGCATAAAAATCAAAAATACAAGCTATGTTGAATTCCTCTTCAAACCCCAGCACTAACACTTGAGCAAGGTGAAGTCATTTAAAATGAATAAAAAAGAAACCATTAATCAGTAATTTTTTTGAACTTCCATGTGAACCCAATACTACAAGTGTACAAGAGTCTGTCTATATATATAAGGATATCAGGGAGGTCAGTTAGTGTCCTCGAGCCATATCAGTTTGAACATTAAAGGCAATCAGTCCGAAGTTTAAAACATTTGGATGATTCAGTCACACCGAGTGTAAGTCTAAGACTTGGGTGCCTTAACACATCCACATCAAAAATATTTTATAAATACCTTATTTTGGGCATCTCCAACCAGGAAGAGACCCTGGGATCGTCCAAGAACACGCTGGAGGGACTGTGTCTGTTGGCTGGTCTGGGAAAGCCTCGGTGTCCCCCCAGAATAGCTGGAGGAAGTAGCCGTGGGACCTCTGGACCTCATTGCTTAGGCTGCTGCCCCTGCAATCCGACCCCGGATCGAGCAGAAGATGAAGATGATGACTTATTTCCCATAAGGAAAGTCCTTTTCCATTTATAGAAGGGGGCCTGAGATCTCTTGTGTGCCTCTTGGGTCTGAGATCTTGTGATTTCTGCAGGATCTAGGGAAATCAGTGCATGCTGCGGTTGAATAAGGCTGTGTTCAGCACTTGTGCAAGGTTAATACGACAGAGTTCCATTAATATACAGTTAGTTGCAGAAAGCCAAAAGGTTTGGATTGAGTCAGCGGGTGCTAAAACAAAACAGGTTACATCGAAATTGATATCCACTGAAAGTGAAAAGGGGACAGTGGTGGCTCAGTGGATATGGCAGTGGGTTAATACTCAGAAGGTTTGGGCTCAAGCTCCAGTACCACCAAGCTGCCACTGCTGTACCCTTGAGCAAAGCTGTTAACCCTCAATTGCTAAGCTGTATAAAAGAGAAAAAAATATATGTTGTTGTGGATAATGGCATCTGCCAAATCTCGTTAATTGTAATTTAACCATGGTTGAAAATTTGTTAACCATTTTTATATTCATTTATATGACTCAATGTGCATGAATCAATACAGTGGTTGCCCTGGGGAAGAGGGGGGGTGGGGGTGGGGATCCAGTCTTGAAAGGTTTTGTGTCTCCCTTAAACTAGATGTTTCCCTCCATCAGTCAGTCCATCTATCCATTTTCTATACAACTTATCAATTATGGGTTAGAGGCAGATTACATCCTGGGCAGAACACCAACAATAACACAGAGAAACAGACAGCCATTCACACCCACATTCACAATCAAATTCACACTCACATTCATACTCAAAGGACTGTGGGAGGAAACTGGAGCACCCAGAGGAAAAACGATGCATACACAACAGAATAGACCAGAAGAGGGAGAACATACAAACTCCACACACAAAGGCCCCAGTTAACTGGCAGATTTGAACATGGAGCCTGTTTGTAAGGCAACATGCTAACTACTTCACCACTATGACTTTTCTATTAGATAAAAGTCACCAAGGGCCCAATAATCACTGAACATTTAATTCAAATAGGGCATGAAATGAAATCTTTTTTTTACTTACCTTCTGACAACACACAATCTTTCTTGAGTCATGAATGACTAGTTGTTTATTTGTAATAGGTGGCTGCCACCTAGTGGAAGGATGATGAATTATGTTTCATGGTAATGGTTGTTGCAAAGAATGTATGATAATCATATTCTTTAAAAGCTCTCACGGGCCAAAATGAGTTGGCAAAACTAAAAAAATGGTGTCAAACTCATGGCCTGCCGGCTAAATCCAGCCAGCCAATTACTTTTATGTGGCTTTTATATGTTTATTATTTATTTATTTTCATGTGCTTTTTATAATGCAGCTTTATACTTGATTCGTTTATTTTCACAGGTTACTTTTTTTTTTTTACCTCATTTGTTCACTCAGTTTTTTTGTTTTTTTTACCAAACCACTTAATCCTAATAGAGTCTCGGGGAGGCCACCTCTGGGAGAAGTCAGGGTGCACCCTGAACATCTCACCATCTATCGCAGAGCTAACAGAGACACAACCATTCACACTCACATCCACACCTCAGGGCTATTTGGAGCAGCCATTTAGCCTAATGTGCATGTTTTTGGACTGTAAGGCAGACATGCTAACCACTATGCTGCCGTACCTGATTTGTGTATTTAAAAATATGTTACTTTGACATGATTTATTTATTTAACACACAGTATTATTAATTTGTTTTCACAGGCAAGCTCTCACATTATTGACTATTCATTTGTTTTTACACAGAATTCATTTATTTTTACAGGCATGTTTTTTCCCCCCCAAAGATTCATTTATTTCATTTGTACATGATTAATTTCTCACGTTTTTCTCCCCACACAAGTCATTTATTTTCATTTAATAATTCATTTTACATTATTTATGAGTCATTTATGTTTTACACTGCAGATTATGTGCACAATCACACTATGGGAATATAATGTAATAATATGCATCATTCTTTTATTAATGACATGAGGAAAACATGTATGAGCACATGTAGAAATGTATCATTTTTCCATAACAGGAAGCCCCGTGCCCCTGCACGGTTTTAGGTTTTGCATAGTTTTAAGCACACCTGATCCGGCTGTTGTGTGAATATGAAGCTGTGAACAGATTTGAGTTTGAGAGCAAGAAAACTCAATGCTCATTTATCAACTAAATTATTTTTTAAAAGAGGTTTTTAAATGAATAGAATTCCCTTTAACCTTGAACAGTCTCTGGGTGCTGTATAGACACCGTTACAGGTCAAACCCCAACCTCTCTCTCTCTCTCTCTCTCTCTCTCTCTCTCTCTCTCTCTCTCTCTCTTCCTCTTCCTCCCTCTCTGTGTTCAGAAGCAACAGGCGAAACCCCCTTGGCCTCACAGGGCCAGTGGTCCTCCAGATGGCATGTAAACCAGACTGAAACAGCTGTAGAGAAGTGAGTGATGGGCATAAACTGTGGAAATTCAACATGCTTTAGTGGAGAGGGAGAGAGAAGGGAAAAAAGTGTGTAGAAAGGAAGTGCTGCATTTTTACTAATGACATTATAAGACAGCCCTGCTTTATAGATAAACCATGTGAAAGGGAGTTGAATAGAACCAAGACCATTTGGAAGAATCGTTTTTTCATTCCAGATTGGTGGTAGAACTACTTTATATTTGTAAGATGGCAAGAGATTACAAAAATAAATAAATAAAATAACTTTTTTTAATATGAGGAAAGTGCATTTAATATCAGCTTCCTCTTATATCAGATGTCATATGATCTCCCCATTTTAAATAATGAGCAACCTCTACTGTGAAGTTTTTCACCATAATACAGTATTTGGATACGTTTTCTCCATACTTTCTGCTTATCAAACTTAAAATCATGTCAATATAGTCTGGCTCTTATTTGGTACATTGCTGTATTCACTGTTTTTCTAATTCACTCCCCAGAAGCAACAGATTATCAGTGACATTTATAGTTTTCTTTCAGTATGCTGTTAGTAAATTAGAGACAGATTTATGATGGGGATGGTACAGCTGTTCGGCACATCACATATCTTCCAGGAAAAACCATCCATGCTTGATACGGCCATTCACTAAGGAGGTCTAAATGTTTTAGCCATCATCAACTGTGGGACTATGTTAATATCTTATTGTGTCTGATGCTTCACAACTGTTGTCAGGCAGCTTTCTCTCATCATGGCACTGAGTGTTCATGGTTACTTGCAGAATCCAGTGAATTCCTCTAAATATATTTTGTGGGGAGAATATCGCTTAATGGTTACTACTGTCTCGAATTTAAGCCAAGCGCCCTTCAATGCTTGTGTAGGTTTCTTCCAAATCATCTGGTTTCCTCCAACAATCCAAAAACATTCTGTTAGGTAAAGGTAGACGCATTCTTTCATTTCTTTTTATTTTTGTAATCCAAGGCACACATGAAGAAATCAGAGACTCTGCAGCCACGTATGCAATATTACTAGCCATGTCTCTGCTGTAACTAGCCACACCTATCCTGTGTGAACTAGTGCTTTCTTTGAACTGACCAATCCTGTGTTGCCTTACCCAGTGAATGTGTATAAAAAGTCAAAATAATCATAAATTAAAGGAGAGAGCATTGTTGACCACAAGCCTGTGAAATAGCTAATCTAAATTGTCCATAGGTGTGAATGTGACAGTGAATGTTGTTTGTGTCTTTTTTTTTTAGCCCTGCAATAGGATGGCAACCTGTTCAGGGTGTACGCCATCTCTTGTCTGAAGACAGATGCATACACTGATCAGCCAGTGAATAACACTGATTATCTTGTAACAACGGCACCTGCCAAGGAGTGAGATGTATTAGGAAGAAAAAGAACAGTCGGTTCTTGAAGTTAATGTGTTGGAAGCTAGAAACATGAGCATACCAACACAACAGCAGGTCTTGTGGGGTGTTCCTGCTGTGCAGTGGTAAGTACCTACCAAAGGTGGTCCAAGAAACAACAACAAGTAGACTGGTAAGAGTGTGATGGGCACCGAAGTCTCACTAATGCATATGGGATATACAGGGGATATGTCTGGTCTGATCTACTGGTCTGAAGAGCTATTGTAGCACAAAATGCTAAAATTGTTACTGCTGGCTGGATAGAATGGTGTCACAGTGTATGGGGTGTCAGGGAGGGACAGTACCTCTATAGGGAGGCTTGCCATGCCCTTTTCAGGGTAGCTCATCCTACATTGGCGCCCACCTGACACTCAGCTCTCAATTGTGGCTCCTAGAAACTGTAGCAGCCGCCACACCTGAAACAGCATTCTGGCGAGCGGGACAAACCAGGTGAGGTGGCCGGTCAGCCACAAAGGAGGTGACAGGAAGGCGCGGTGGAGCGCCCATAGCCCAGATGTTTTGGTCATTCACTGCAGCTGAAGAAGTCCCCGGTCATAATGATCTTGTACCATCGTAATGCCACTTTCAAGGCAGAGAGAGTGCAATGGCTTTCCTACTTTAAACAACTTCACGCACAGGTTTCTATGTGCAAAGAAAATGGCATGCCATGACGAGCCTTACCCAGAAAAAGTTTGAAGACAAATAGCAAGACAAAATCACTGAGGCGCATGCTAGAAGAAAAACAGCAGCCAATGCACTCAGTGACTCAGAACAGTTTTCCTGCCCTCACTACGGACATTCATGTAGTTCGCATATCGGACCCCAGAATCCGCATCCACACATGTCATCATCAGATCCAACAGACCAACTAAGAGCAGCTCACTGTGTAGGGGGCTGATTAACTGCAGACCAGTCAAGTGGTGTTGTTAGAGATTGCAATGTGGTCCACCTTTTTGTGGATCAAGCATCTTGTTTATTTTTCTATAATTAAGAATTTTAGGTTCTTAAACTTTGCTATTAGTGCTATTATTATTATTTGCCTTTTTTTATGAGAGATGACTATTTGCACTTTTATGGACCTTTAGATAGGACATTCAAAAGGTCAGAGGCATTTTTTCTGTAAATCACAGATATTAGTCTTCCCATGAATGAAGTCCGCACCATATTTGCACCAAATATTACAGCTTACGATGAGTCACTGCATACCGCTTCTAGATTCCTGGTATTTTATAGGCTGACGGTGCTGTGGTGCACAGAAGCGTTATTTAGTCTTATGCAGTAGCTCGCTGGTTCATCAATGTCACTTGCCTGGAGAAGAATCAGTCACCTCAACAGGTGGTCGGGCTATTGGAGTGAAATCAAACCTCTGAAGGGGCCAAAAAAGGAGGGAACCATGTCTGGCTTTGATCCACAAATAACCACGAAACGTGCTCTCTGCCTTAGAGCTCAGAGGAGAAAAAATAATAGGATGACAAATTTCACATTTCATTCCAACCAATAATTGTGTTTTGATCCAGAGAGGTGAAGCGTGATTTATCAAAGTGCCCTCAGTACACCACCCTGATTTGTTGTGTACAGTGTATCTGGTTATGCTCATTCTTTTTCCAGGCAGCAGCATGCCTGCATCTATTAACCGCAAGGGATTAACATTATAACATTAACATTATATTAATAATAATAATGTAGCTTAGTAACTAGTTACTCTTAATAGGATATAGGGTGTATATGGTGACAAAACTCTGCTCTGCCTTATAATGATTTTTTATTTTCTTATTTTTAAAGCAAACAAACTGTAATGTATGAATAATTTCATAAGAAAACAATATCCACCGAGAGCTAACTTCAGTATTTTGTAGTGTTTCATGCACTCCCTTGCATCAAAGAGCATTTCATTTCCTAATGTATGGATCCCCTTTGCCCACGATCTTCCAGACCCAGGAAGACATCCCACCCTGCTCCCTGGCTATTAGATATGTTACATAGCAAGCAAAGACAACTAAGTGTAAGGAAGTGGAAGAAATCACAACATGACACAGATCCGTCTTCCTACCATGCTCTTCTGTTCAAATTAAGACCGCCTTCTACAAGGAAAATCTGGAAATCTCTCCTCAACACCTTTTTTGTCATCAATCAACCTTATTGTACCCCACATTCTCACCTAAGAGCAATTTAGAGTAGCCAGATGACTTAATGTGCATGTCTTTGGACTGTGGGAGGAAAACCAGAGTACCCAGAGAAAACGCATACAAACTAAATCATGCAGCTCCACACAGTAAGGCCATCACTGGCTTCAAGATTTAAACACAGAATCTTCTTGCTGTGACAGTGCTAACCACTGAGCCACCATGCCAGTACAAATTCAAGAGCACATAAATCAGGATAGTTTTTTTACCATTTTTGTTACAGTTGTTGATTACCTACTTCATTAACCCTATGAATTCTGACCTATATACTTCCACCCCACCCTCCAACATGGTCTTCCCATTAAGAAAACACAAAAAAACATCATTTCAATATTTATTCATTTCCAGCTGGCTGAGCCCCCTTCTACATCCACGTCCATTTCCCCTGCAGGGCACATTCAGATGGGCTGGAAACCTGGCCAGGCAGGTTCTAAGGGTTAGTTTTTGAGGGTAATCAGGTGGCATCAGAATAGGTGTTGAGAAATTTCTATTGACAAACTATTTTGATGGAGTAGGAAGGTGACTGTAGGTATTTAGCCTACTAGCTTGCATTAGTTATGAATTACAAGCAATGATGGCATATTATTTAAAGCAAACACCTAATCTCAGCCGTGTTACTGTGGATTGCCATCTTTATATATAATGTTGATTTTCATTTAAATTCAACTGCTTCTTAATAAGCATAATTTACAATTTTTAAGGCACATAATAAAATTTGAATTTCACTGGTGAAAATCAAAGTTAGCACCTTTCTCTTAGTAGCTAGCTACTTTATCAAAATTGTTGTTTTTCAGTAGCTCAGCTATATTATTAGTAGCTTACAACTTGAAAAGACACAACTGCAAAGTTCCTCTCAATCCACAATAATAAAGTTGCTAGCTATACCACATGCTACATTTTTCTTAGCTTGTAGCGTATCTGACTATTTCATTAACAGGGTCATGTGGGTGTAGCATAGATGTCATAAACCATGAGTAGTTTGTAGCTTAAACAGTTCTAATTGTGATAGTTTCCCCAACACTGGCCATATCCCATGCTATCCCTTACATGCCGTATCCCACTTTGCTGTTCTTTCAGTGAAGTTTTATGGATTCTTCCTTTTACACTAATGAACTACATTGCCCTGTTACAAGCACACTGCAAGTCTTGTCCTATCACACTAAAGGTGATAGGTCCACCAAGGCCCTGGTACCTGATCATAATGTAGTTCTCTCTAGAGGTCTTCAGCTAAATTGGTGTCAGACGGAGTCTTTCTTCAAAGAAATGAGAAAATGATTTCAAAAGCACTAAAGTACGCTTTAACCTGACCAGCAGCTGAGGGAAAGTACATTGTTGAGGATGATGTATTGACGGAATTCGTTAGTGAACACTCATTTATAGTAAATATAAACAGTGAAGAGGTGTTCTTATTTTGACAGCATTTGAAATGATTTTGGATGTTTGGGGACAAACTCAATTCCACAGCAGTTTCTCCCTAGTGATGCTCCATATGATATATGATTTAAATGTTAACCACAGTTGAATGAGTCTGATTATGTACATATTGTTAATGTGACTTTTTGCAGGGCAATTAAGGAATTTACATTCTGTATTTCAGTATGTCTTTTGAAGTCTCCTGGCCACTGAAATTGTGAAATTTAATTTTACTAACAGAACTATGCTCTACGTTTGCCTGCTTTGTGTTGCTAATTCATAATAAATTCTTAACCTAAGATTAATAGTCTACAGCACCTTCAGAGCACTTTAAATGTAGGGCCATGCACAGAATTATGCACTGATAAATAGTACATTTTGACTTTCATATTATTAATATGACTAAGGTTACACATTATTGTGAACTACCTACTTCTTAATCTATCATAGGCTGGTACCTATCGCAGCCGACCCTGGACGAGGGTGGGGTACACCCTGAACAGCTCACCAGGTCATCGCACGGACTTCACATACAACCATTCGCACTTACACTCACACCTAGGGGCGATTTGGAACAGTCAGTTAGTCTACTGTGCATGTTTTTGGACTGTGGGAGGAAACTGCAGTACCTGGAGGAAACCCACGCAAGCACAGGAAGAACATGTAAACTCCACACAGAAACGCCCGAGCCCTGGAATCAAACCCAGGACTTTCTTGCTGTGAGGCGGACGTGCTAACTACTGCGCCACTGTGCTGTACCTGGTGCGATGATCCGTGCGATGACCTGGTTTTGTTCAACTTTATTAAGGAGACACAAATTGGGCCTATAACATAAAATAAATTATTAAATAAATAAGAAATAATAATAATAATAATAATAATAATACAAGATAAAAGGCAAGTTAAAAGATCTTTGTTTCGCCGGACAACATCAAGGGAAGAAAACCTGAGAAGGGCAGAAGAAAATCTTTTAACTGCCCACACACCCGGGAACAACATGGGGCACAGCCCGAAACCGTGCACGTGAGGCACATACTGTGGCACCTGTAGAAGAAGAAGATAAAATAAAAAAAGAATTCATTACATTAAATAAAACCCAAAATAATTAGATTAGATAGCCTATACATTTCTGTATCGACTCAGCTGAGAAACAGAAATAAGGCAGGATTTGCTGTGTACATGAGTGCAAATAAACACATTATATTACGTTAGTTAAAAACAGTGTGTGTCGGTCGGTGACCAATAATAAAAATAGATCCATTAAAATAAAATAAAACTGATGTTTTATCTATTTATCTATTAATTCTATTTACTATACTATTAAATACTAATTTAACATTAAAACTCCCATTCATTGCTCATGATTAAGTTTTTGTCATAATAGTTGAATGTTGATTCGGAGGGCTTTAATACTTCCTGCAGAGACATTAATTATGTGGCTTTAAATTCAGTAAAAAAAAAAAAAGAAAGAAATTAAAAAGATTAAAAAGGGAACAAAAGGACTCAGCATATTTTAAGCTGGTTTCCACAGACAAAACAGAGAACTTGTGGTGCAAACATGCATTTGCTCGGGGGCAGCTGTGAAAACTCAGTGATAGTTGACCCCCAACTTACGGATCAGTAAGCAAGCACCCTACCACCAGACAACCACTGCTCCATATATACACACACATATATATATA
>JAQMYF010000024.1:45307267-45325304 GCA_030014195.1 Neosilurus mollespiculum | reverse complement strand
CTCTTTTAAATGGTACGGCTAACTCAATTTTGAATTTTTGGTCACTGTGACTCATTTTGCCAGACTGGGTCACATATGCACATGCTAATTTTTAGATGTGTATTTTGAAATTTTTTTTTTAAATAATTTTAATTTTTATATATATTTTTTCTCATTTCACTTCACCAACTTAGACTATTTTGTGCAAATCCTTCGCATAAAATTCAGATTAAAAAACATTTAAATTACCGGTTGTAATGTAAGAAAATAGGTTAAAAAGCCAAAGGGATGAATACTTTTGCAAGGCACTGTATGTATGAATGAATGATTTCAGTTAAAATAAAATGTATACTTCCATTAACCAACTTGAAGTTTCACAGTGCATACTTCAAACTTGACTAGCTTAGTCACAGCAAAAGTTTTCAGCTTTCCAGATTAAAGTGGTATTTTCCCTGATAGATCCTTTCCATCTAGCTGCATGATGATCTTCTGAGGAGCTTCAAAGCTAAGGTCGAGGCATTTATTCTACCTATCCCAACACCATTCATACTCCAAATGCCACACTATAAAGCTCTCTCATCTCTTCAGCTCTCTCCAGGATGATTCCAATGTCATCTGTGTCATCAACCTTCATATTTTACAACATAGAAAGCATATTTTCTGTTTTCTATTACAAAGCAACACTGTGTAAAGAATAAATTATAAAAACCCTTCTAAAGAAAAACTGCATTTCAAGTGCTTGTAAGGTGAGAAATTGGTCATATTAAAGGTTTTATCCCAACATAATTTATTGAAATTGACTGTGTAAAGGACCAAAGCCATAACAGAAGAAAATGAGAAAAGCATGATGGCTAAATGGATGGATGAATTATTGTGAATAGGTATATTTACTGTATTTGAACAGAGAGAAAGATGAGTGTACATGTTACATATTCTCAATTGATTCAACTAACGCTAACTATAGAAACTTTAAGTTATGAGGTGTGCATTACTTTGGTGTAACAGCATGGCTTGGAGAGCAGTTCTGGTTTTTATGTAAATGATAACTTTAAAAATATACATTAAACGTAGCCATTCACTAATGAATAGCCTATATTGTTTGTCTTCTATTATCAGTTTATTTTGGCTGAATACAAAGGTTTCCTGAAGTAACCACCCCAGCTCACATTCTTAGTATCCCTTATTCACCTGTTTTACATCTTGTTTTGGTTCTGTATTTGTTTATAATAACAATAACAATAGTAATAAGACTGAATGAGAGGAGTAAGGATCTGGTGTATGCGCAGTTGGCAGTGCAACACCAATTCATAGAAAGTGGAAAAATCTGAGATCAAGTGTTAAGAACCAGAAAAAGGCATTCAAATTTCAAAGAAAATAAAAAAGACTGTGATGTTTACTAATATCATCTCGCCTGGTGTAGAGGTCACTGACCCTCACATACAGGAGCAAGCAAATGGTTTCAGAAAGGCATTGTGGGCAATTCTATTTTGTTTCCAAGAGATAACACTGTATTTCATGCTTATTTAATATGTTGGGTAAGTGAATAGGCACCTTTAATGCATTTTAAGCTATTGTTATTGCCTTAGATATTCTTTCTACTGAACGGCACAGGGACTTCTTTTGAGAGTAATGAAAAAATCTTTGGTTGTAGGCACTTTGTAAGAAGTCTTCAGTACAGAGGTGTTCATGATTTCTGAGTAAAATCACATGCTGGGGTGGCTACTGTGGCTATAATGTAGATGAAAACAATTAAAAAACATTTTTTTGGGGGGGTGTGTGTGTGTGTGGGGGGGGGGTGTTCTCTGCATGCTCCACACCTTCCTGTATCTTCATCTAACAGAACAGTCTGTTGTTCCTTACATAACCCCCACTTACAATTGCAAGGCAATAAATGTTAAGTTAGCTTAAGTGAAATAGATAGTGTTAAAGTTTGTGCTAGTGCAGCAATCAGACAAGGCTTATCATATCTGTACATTTCCATCATGTAACTCTTATGCACCCAAGGCAAACCACTGTCACAGTTATTATTCTAAATAACTCCCATAGTTAGGTAGCTTAGCTCACTGCTACTAGCATAGCAGCTAGGGTTGCCACCTGCTGCGAGTTTTATGAAAGTGTATGCAATCCACAGTACTGTGCCGAGATCACTGATAGGCAGATGGGGGTCTAGGTTATTATTTAGTTTACACTTTAACTGGTGGTTCTGTTCTTACCTTTATTCTTGCCTTTTTCTTCAGTACTTACTACATAGTGCACTATATAATGAGATTGCCATTTTGTATTGGTGTCCAAATGTATAGTGACAAATATGTGGTGCACTCAGTGTATCCCATAATGCATCACGAAAAGTATGGCACAAGCGATGGTCAGAAACCAAGTAACATATATACCATCATGCGTTTGGGCTGCTGGAAAAAATAAATGATTTGAGGGAAGAGAACAGCATGAAAACATTAGCCTATCCCATAAATGTAAGTAATTTTGACTTTAACTTTGTAAAACAAACATCCTCCTTGTGTCCCTAGTAAGATTAAACAGTTCGGCAAATGAATGAATGAATGGTTTGGTATATTTTCAGGGTAAATTGTAGTAAGCTTAAGTTCATTTTAGTATATTGTTTTGTAGTGGTTGCAGTGTCTTATTTTGTTTTGCAGACATTTGGCCTAATTCATCAATATCTTAAGTTTTTTGTAAATGTGCTCTTAAAAACATTTGCAAGAAAAGTTCATTCGGTGAATCCCAATGTCTTCATAAAATGAAAGCAGAAAGAGACGTTATCTCTCAGCAGTGACAGAAAAACTGTCAAAGTGAAGAAATGTGACATGGCTTGGTCTAAAGAGTGCAAAGCAGAGAGCGAAAACAGAGATTTTATTCCGGGATACACAGACTCTTACATGTTCATCCTTCCCGCTGGAAGCTCAAAGTCACTAGGTCTCGTATGCTCTAGTAGTAGACAGTAGCACTAGTAAAAGTGGAAATGCAAAACCCCACTACAAAAATAAGCACAAAACGGCATTTGAAAAAAATTACCTACTAAAATCTGAAATGAGGTCGAAAAAGAACTGATTTAAAAACCAAATATGATCAGTCCATGAGGATTTTAACTCAGTGTTTAACTGCCCAGCAACCTGCCAACGAGTGTTCCTTCACAATTGCTTAAATTTTGCTTTTAGTGATGAGGAATTTAGTGATGGAGGCATTGTCACGGTACGGAAGCCGTAACTGTATCTGCATTCATACATTTTATTTCCTCCATTTTCCCGTAATAATGAGTTAATTTCATTATTTTTTCCTGTGATAATGAGTTATTTATATTGTCTGTATTAGCCAGGAAACACCCTTGACAGGCACAGGGCTTGAACCCAAGACCTTCTTGGTGTGAGACATGAGTGCTTACCACTACACCACAGCCCACCTTCCATTACTTATTTTTGTTTATTAAAGGTGGCAACCCTAGTAGCAGCTAATATACAACTAGCCTGCTAAGGCAACACACCGAGAGACTCACAATTGAAGCAGGACACACTAAACATAAAACTATAAACTATATAAATATCTAAGTAAAACACCTGAAAAAGGTTGCTAACATTTCCAGCTCACAGCAAGAGGGTCGTGGGTTCGAGCCCCATGCCCAGCAAGGGACTTTTTGGGTGGAGCTTACATGTTATCCCCATGCTTGCATTAGTTTTCTCTGGGTGGTCGGGCTTCCTTCCACAGTCCAAAGATATGCATGTGAGGCTAAATGTGTATTCTTGAATGCCTCTGTGTGAAAGTAAGTGTGAATGGTTCTTTATCTGTGTTGGCCCTACGATGGTCTAGCAAGTTGTTCAGGGTGTACAGCGAGTTTCTTTTCACCCAGAATTGGCTGGGATGGGCTCCAGTCTCCCTATGACCCTAATAAAAGATAAAGTGGTTCAGAATATAAAATAAAATGAACACCTCATTAAGCCAAATGCTCATCATCCAGGATTTGTGACATTAAGATATAATTGTTTGGCATTCATTCAAGGGAGCAGGCAAATCTGTCAAGGCTATGTACAGTGTGACATTCCTCAGCAATATAATTAATACCATCCAGTCATGTTAATTTTGCATAAGTGGTTTTGGTTGATTTAATATTGCTATGTTTATGTTCTCTCATCAAAAATACTCACATGTAAACAAAAAAATGTGAATTCAATTATTGTAAACTTGTTTAATTTCTTAACCTGTAAATGGGCTAATGCCTTCTTTTTTGAGTGTGTAATGTCATTTATGTAGGTGTGTCTTGCTGCCTCATAGCAGAAGAGTCACTGGTTTAATCCTAATTTCTGTCTATGTTCGTGTCCAGGTTCTCCTGTGTCCCCCTATATTTCAATACCATGCTACTACATGAATTGGCTTAGCTAAATTGCCTTTAGGTATGAATAGGTGTGTGTGAAAGATGTTGTGTAATAGCCTGGTGTACCATCCAGGGTCTACACCTCGTACACAGTGTGCCTTGAAAAGACGCTGTGTTCACTGTCAGCCTGAACAGAATAAAGCATTTACTGAAGATGAATAAATGAATAAGGTACAGTATGTAAACATATTTTTGATTATGTAAACATTATTCAATGCAAAATGTAATTTAATTATGTGACATTTTAAACATGCAACCTATTTATTGCTGTGGTAACATAATTTTTTGTTTATTTATGCTGCAGTTCATGATTTTTACACTCAGAAACCTTCTGTGATTTCTGTCGAAGTATGGCCACATTGTAGCCAATACTACTTTTAAATCTGGGGCAGGGGCATTTGCAACTTCCTCTGCTATTTCCGGTAGTTTCTGCTACTCCCTTGGCTATTTCTGACAGTTTCTGGCATCGTCAAAGGTTTCCTGAGTGCCTTCTATATTGCTTCTTGGGATTACCATTGTTTATAAATAAATAAATTAGCTTACTACTAAGCTACCTCAAACAGCGTAATTCCTTTTTCATGTTTTCTATAATGGTAAACATCTACAATTGTATAAAGGGAGCCGGGGAAAAAACGTTTTATCATAATACACTACTTCTTGGCTTTGTCAAATACAAAAACTTAATCACCACTACAACAAAATGTCACCCAATGCATCCAAGGCTATTTTCGAATAGCAGAACCCAATAGAAGTAGCAAAGGGAGTCCCAAATTGATTTGATAATTTTACCTAACACAATAAATAATAGCAGTTCATTTCCTTTTACATTTCATATGCTAGTTCTTAAGTTACTGTGATTATGAAAGCAGTCCATAGAGACTGATTACTAGTATGCAGTGTTCTGGAGTCCATCTGATGAATTCTGGGAAAGAGTGAGATAAAAACCTCATAAAAACGATCCCAAAAGGGACATACACATGGATGGATGCACTTGATGAATGCATAGTTGGAAAGTGGGCCTACTCGATATGAGAGCTTGTTTGTCTGGTGTCTTCTTCCAAGGTTGACAAGTGAAGGAAAATTGAAAGCTATTCTTAGGGCAAAATGTTCACCAGTAAGAAATGCGTAAAATACGTGCTTAGTGTAGTTTGGTCATATGATGTGGACTGATGAGGCCCACTTGAGGGGCACTAAAATAGCAGGGTCAGTATTCTCAGCCTTTCATCAACCCTTGGAACAACTCAGTAGGAAAAAGCATATCCTTTTAAAGAGAGGTCACTCCGCAGCTTGGTCTCATGTGCCATTGTGGAAAGACTGAGTGCGAAAGATTAATCATGCAGAGCAGAGCAGAATAAAATCAGAACAAATATAAGGGTCACAGGCTTCATAATAACATGATCCCACGAGGATCAAGGAGAGTAATATGCATCATGATGTGAGTCTCTGAGGTGTAAACCAAAACCACAGGCAGGTCAGAGTGACCTTTTTCTTCCTCATGCAACTTGGAGGCCTTTTAATAGGACACTGACCACTGTTAGGGCAACACCAGGCATCTTGCCCACATTAAAGATAACATTCTCCCTTAACCCTGGGTGACATTCTGGTTGGCTGGAATTAAGGGAATATCAAGCTAAACCTACTCTGTTTATCAGAATGTTTGTTGTGTTTTAAAATGTGCTTTAAATTAGAAATGTTGTAAAGTGTATTAATTTAGACTGTTTTGTACCTAAGCACAGTAGTAGACTACAAAAAAAAAATACATAGAATGGTACAAAGATAAGCCTAGGGTTGATTTCTTTTTTAGCCCAGACTGTAGCTTCATGCATCTGATTAGTGACAGCCATAGGTACCATTCACATTTCAAGGGTAAATAAAAAAAATCATTCAGATAATCAAATTATTTGCACACATGAAACTTCATTCAATATAGTTTTTATACTTAAGATAACATCCTCTAAATGGTAGCCGTCATTGTCTATACACGTTGGAGGTGATTTCTGAAGGCTGCCATGGCTCAACGGGTTATGTCGAGTGGAACAGTGCCTATCTCCTGCTGAATAAGAACCCCTAGAATGAAATCTGCAGGGCAAAATGGTTAGTTTAGGTATTTGTCCACTTTTCACTTTCCATTCCTGACAACGCTCGACAGCAACAAGCTAGCGTGCTGTCTTTCTTGAGTCATGAATGACTAGCTGTTTACTTGAAATATGCTCATCACAGCCAGCGTTTACCCTGGTTTCTGTAGCATGTAGCAACTAAGAGTTTAACTCCTCCTAGATGGGGTGCTAGTCCTTTCTCAGCGGGCGTAGCACTTTGAGGGTCTAACAGGGATTTTAACCTAACTACTCACCACCAGCCTCACATTAATGCAGCAATAATATATTTTTTTTAAATCCTGAAAATTCTATAAATAATATTAAAACAGTAGTGTGTACCGTTCTACTGCACAATCAGTACTTTTACTTTTGATACTTAAAATACACTTTGCTAATAATAATTACATAGTATCTTTACTGATGTAAATGTATCTGAATATTTCGTCCACCACCGGCAGTGACTGAGAGGGCATATGCACAAATACAGCGGCGGTTATAATGTAACATAAACCATGTGGATTTACTTTATCGTTTTTTCCATGCCTTTATATTGTAAACATTAATTAGATAAGCACACGTTGTCCAATTAAAGTAGGAACTGAATTAAATGACAGGCAACGTAATTATAAATACATGACATGAACTCAGCAGTGCATTAGACTTTAAGTCAAGTCACTTGGCTTTTTGTTCAAAAATGTATACTTGGTAGGGGTACACATATGAATTAAAACAACATTTCTCCAGGAGAATGGTGCTACATAAATCAACATAAGACTGTAAACACTATGCACTGATGCAGCTGCTCAGAATGCTCTCTCAGTAATCCCTCTATAGAAAGGAGGTGGGCTTTCCTCAGCCTTCGGTGGAAGTAAAGGCACTGCTGGGTTTTCTTGACTATGGAGCTGGTGTTGAGAAGGAAAAAAAAAAAAACAGACATCATGGATGTAGCTGCCTATCTGCCTGTAACTGTGTATGGATAATAGCTTACTCTACTGTCAAGCCCCATTGATTCTAATCCCGCCCCCACCATTGTTTATCAATACATCTCCTTGTTCTTACCATACTTATCTGTCCACCTTGTCTGTATCATTTCCCTGCACACCTGAACCACCTTTGATGCATTTGAACTTCATTTATTATACCAAGCAAGTTATCTCTCATTGCATTCACCTTCTGTCATTTGCATCTAATTATAATGCTCATCGTTATGCAGTTACTAATGTCTCATTTCTGAGTACCCCCTAGCCTAACCCAAACACCTACCCTGAGGCCCAGATGCACAGATGCGAAATGTAAACTGCTGTATCAAACTTTCACTTTGCAATAACCTTTTAGCCCTTGAAATAAGTGTTTACTGTATGCTGCCTGCTTGCCACCAGGCCATGTCTGACACTTGAGTCTCCTGATCTCAAATCTTCTTAAATGCACTTCATTTAAGTACTCTATTTAAATGAAATGTAATTAGTTGTTCCAAGTACCGCTCTATTAACTTTTGAACTCCCACTCTGTTGTCTCCTCTCTGTATTCACTCTATTAGCAGCAATCATTATTAACAATTCTTGTTTCCTATGTATGGACACTGAAACCCACTGGGCTTGCACCACTGGAAGCCTTTTTCAAGCCTTATTAAATCCTTTATGAGGTTTAGATTCTTTCGGGGTGTATTATTATTGCTATTATTATTATTATTATTATTATTCATTCATTAATTTTCTAAGCTGCTTTTTCTTGTGTTTCTGTGTGGAGTTTGTATGGCTTTTCTCCAGGTAGTCTGGTTTTCTCCCACAGTCCAGAGACATGCACATTAGGCAAACAGGCTGTTCCTAATTGACCCTAGGTGTGAATGTGAATAGTTGTGTGTGTGTGTGTGTGTGTGTGTGTGTGTGTGTGTGTAGTTTACCAGTGTTGGCTGAGATTTTTGTCATCAAGCTAAACAGTCATATGATGTCTGTACACTTTGGATGTGCACCTTTGTGCTCTGCAAGTCATTGTACTTCAGGCTATAAAAATAAGTTGTCTTGTTTTTCCACCATATATAACTGGTCCCAAAAATGTTACCTTGGTCTCATCAGACAAGAACCTATTTTGTCACATGATTTGGGTTGATTGTATGTGTGTTTTGACTAAATTTAGGCTTGCATGTCTGGAGGGTTTTTCTGTTTTTTGTCTGTGAGAAAGGGTTTCCACCCAGCCAGACATGTAAAGAGTATGAGAGATCGTTGTAGTAATATATTTAGATTACTTGCCATATAGACTTGCAGTTACTTTATTGTTATGCCTCTTGGTATTAACTCTTGGTAACTGTTTGTCTTTTCCATTATTCAGCTTTGGAAAGATATCCTGTTCTTGGCAATTTCACTGTGTTGTGGCATTTTCTCCACACACTAATAATGATGACCTCCAGGGTCTTACATGGTTTTGAAATTCTTTTGTACCCCTGTTCTGATCGATAGCTTTCAAAAATGAGAACCTGTACATTCTTTGTAAGTTCTTTGTGGACTATTTTGTCAGAAGTCAGATGGAATCAAAAAGATATCAAGAAAATCCTACAGAAACAACTGATCTTCATTTAGGGTTAAGCTAAATCACTTCAGTGGTGATATGTACATGATAGTTGCTTTCTTACATGAGTTTGAATGTGATCGGTTAATTCTGCACAAAGTCACATTGCCTCATTATAAAAGGATACACACAATTATGTAAACAGGTAATTGTTCTGAAAAATATCTTATTTCTGAGGCAGCACAGTGGCATGGGGGTTGGCACATCTACCTTACAGGAGGAAGGTCCTGGGTTCGAGTACCCAGCTTGATGTGGGTGTTTCTCTGGGTAGGAGTTTGCATGTTTGCATGTTTTCCCTGTGCTCGCATGGGTTTTTTCCGGGTACTCCGGTGTCCTCCTACAATCCAATAGACATTAGCCCAATAGGCTGATCTGCTCAGCGTCTACCCTTCCTTTGTCCAGAGTCTGCTGATGTAGGCTCCCATGACCATAGTAGGATAAAGTGGTTCAGCAAATGAATGAAAGTTCCTATTTGTTTTTACTTTGATTTTGCTGGTTGCTACCTTAACATAAAGGTTTAGACATGACAGACTCATGGGTGTAATTTACGACAAGGTGCAGATCATTTTTGTTTAGTATGTCTAAATTTAAATACAGCTAACTAATCAAGTGGTACATGACCAAGATCATCAACAAAACTGTAATGCCTGTAAGTATATATGTGGAGTCCAAATCGGAGTGTAAATTGATACATCGCCTTCATTTCCCACTTGTTTTGTGCTGAAAACATACTTTCTTTCCTTCATCAGAGATAGAAACAAACTACAATTATTCAAAACTATTAACATTTATATGTATAACTTTAGGGCGGCATGGTGGCACAGTGGTTAGCACGTCCGCCTCACAGCAAGAATGTCCTGGGTTCGATTCCCAGGCTCAGGCATTTCTGTGTGGAGTTTACACAATTCTCCCTGTGCTTGCATAGGTTTCCTCTGGGTTCTCCAGTTTCCTCCCACAGTCCAAATACATGCACAGTAAGCTAATTGGCAGTTCCAAATTGCCCCTAACTGTGAGTATAAATGATTGTATGTGTGTTGGCCCTGCGGTGGCCTGGTGAGCTGTCCAGCGTGTACCTCGCCTTCGCCCAGAGTCGGTTGAGATGTGCACCAGCCTCCCCGCGACCCTAATTAGGATTAAACAGCTTAAAAAAATAGATGAATGATTGAACAACTTTCACTTTTTGTTCATATTACAAGTACACACAAACGCACACACGCACTCATACACATACACACACACACACACCTTTTTGAAACCCGATACAGGTATAAACATAGACGAACACAAAGAAGCTTTAAAGTCTGTGAGGTAGTGTAAACATTTTACTGATTGGTGTGGTGCTTTTCATGTCTATTCTTCATTTCTTTTAAAGTCAATTTTTTTGACAAATGTTATAGGTAAGCTGTCTGCATTTACTGCGGTCAGTGGCAACTGAATTCCATTCAGTGAGGGCCTCTCCTCACCTGAGTGTGGTTTTGCAACCATCCCTGAAGCACAATAATGGTCGACCAACTTTTCTTTAGTCCTTAAGCCAATTCGCATTGTAAGAGTGCTTAAACTAGTCTTTCTTCATATATCCAGGGCACCTTGTATTTCCATTGTGCTACAGCTCTGTGCTTTGTCTCAGTTCATGCCTCGAGGGCCAGTTTAACAGCTTACCTCCATATATTAAAAAAAGTGTCCTTCAATCGCAGGTTTGGTTCATCTGCTGCAACTGTGCCAGGTCAGGGTCAAATCATTCTTCGCCATCAGAACAGAACAAGAGTTAAAGATTGGGAATTAGATAAGAGTTAAGATTGGGAAGGAATGCTGGGATTTTTGTCCTTTTCCTGTGCAACTTCCTCAAAAGCTATAAGGGCTGGCAGCTCCGTCCAATCTGATTGGAGTGTAATTGTGAGGGGCCTGCCAGCTGATGGTAACTGGTGGATGTGAGATCTAACACATTACACTCTCTTCCAACAGCCATTGTAGGAGCCTCTCATGATATCTAATCAACCAAGCCAGGACTTGCCATGACTCCTGCCATCAGCAGCTATCAGTAACTCTGCAATAATAATGCAATCAGAGACAGTTACTAGCTTGACACAGTAGGAAGAATTCAAGAGTTGACTGACAGACATTTGCATAGTGACAAGTGACTGTGCAACTTGATTATTTCACTTTACATACTACTGCAAAGGAGTTCAGATAGAAGGGTAAGAAAACTTACTTCTCTGCCATAGCTGAAGCCACATTCCCATGTGCTCTCTCCATCTCGTATTGGATTTAGGTCCCCAGAAACCATGCTCTTTCTGTGTGTTTAAAAGATAACAGAAGTGAATAAGCTTGGATTTGCAGCATGGGTAAAAGTCTATGGGACCTTAAAATTCAGAGACATTCTTGATTGCACTAATCCTCATATTGAATCTGGGAAAAGTGTTTCATCTGAACAGCTCAGAGTTGCAAAAGGTGGTTGTATTTGTAGAGACAGACACGATATGTTTTTAAGAAATGCTATATAGGTATGAAGAAATGTTGCAGGCTGACAGTAATCCACTGGTTTATGTGGTTATGAAAGAGTTTGGCTATCACCCAAACAGCTGTGTAAATTCCTATTGAACAGACCTTCAGAGACAAAACAGGATAGGATGACGATAATTAAAATGCATTACAGTAAACCATAAATTAATCCCATAAATGTATCCCATAATTTTCCTGCCCAACATTTTCCTGTAGACTCGGTTATATCCGTCATTTAGAGATTGGGTTGGAGCAGAGCTGCATCATAAGTTAGAAAAAAATGTATCTCCAATACACATGGGAATTATAATCAGACTTAATGTCCTGTAAAGCATGATCACAATGTCCACCAATGTTTCTAACCAGCATTCATGCAGTTTCTTATGTCACCATTGAAGCATGTTTACCATGCTTCAGTATGTCCTTTCCCACCCAGCTGCTTTTTAAACAATAGCTTTTTTCACAAGGCCTGTTTTTTCCTTGGTTTACTGAAGTGAAAACAGTTTGGGTGCCGAACACTACAAGGTTAGTTAAATATCATGTGTAATGCAAAAGTCTTTTGTCTACATTTGTACGGTTCAGTAAAATGCTCGAACAAATAACCGTGTTTGTGAAAATAAACAGAGGCTCTGGTTCAAGAAGCTTACATGAAGTAGGGCTGACTTTACTGGAAGAGCATAAAGTGATGCGTGAACTTGATTGCATCCTGATTTCCTGAGATTCGACTCATTAACTTCCAAATATGCACTGAAGCGTCACTAAATGCTCAGAGTGCACCCGGAAACCCGCCTGTTTGCAACTACAAAACCCACAAAGAGCCACTAGATTTTTAAAGCCCACTTGCTCAATATGTACTATACAGTAGTGCAATGAACCAGGTGGAATGTCAGTCCTAATGCATGAAATTTGGCAATGTGAATCACTTTTTAATTATCCTAAGATCATCTGGGGTAATTATCTTGAATCCAGTATGTTAAATGAGATGACAGAATGCATGCTCTACTCAGCAGAAATCCAATTCTCAGTGGACTGAAGTCCCTCACAATACACTTGGCCATTTAGCATTTGTACAGGTACCTCATTGTAAAACTAATAATGGTATAATTAACAATTATGCACCCAAGGCAAGATGGATGCTGCTCAACAGTCCCCAGGATAGTGCATCGTGGGAGCTATTCAAATCAGTGACATCCACCCGGCCTGAGGCCTAGCCCTACCTGGCTGGATAGAGTTAGTCAGAGTTGGTAAGGATATCATTTTTTAAATCAAGAATTAGGAGCTTTTTTTCACCAACTGAAATCCGAGGAACAGACTTTGGAAAAGAGGGGCAGCACGATGGCACAGTGGTTAGCATATTCATATTCCCGGTCTCGGGTGTTTCTATGTGGAGTTTGCAAGTTCTCCGTGTGCTTGGTTGGGTTTCCTCCCACAGTCCAAAAACATGCACATTAGACTAATTAGCTTTTCCACATCACACCCACAACTGGTTGTGTGAGTGTTGGCCCTGCGATGGCCTGGCAAGCTGTTCAGGGTGTACCCCGCCTTCACCCAGAGACAGCTGAGATGGGCGCCAGCTTCCTCGCGACCCTAATTAGGATTAAGCGGCTTAGAAAATGAATGACTGAATGAGGCTTTGGGATAGAAGTGGTGTTCTGTCTAGTGGGCGAGAACAGCTAGACTACTAGCCTAACCAGTTAAACAACTAAAATGAGATTTTTATGGCTTGTTTTTCAATTTTAAAGTGTAATAATGATGGCAATGCTTGCTCCAAGTGACCATGACAAACTGTGAGTGTCCATCCTTTTGTTTCAAGCATTATTTAGTCAGAATAATGATTTTTAATCCTGAAATAGCAGACCAGTAATATTGCACTATTCCCATGTAGTATAGACTAATAAATCCTAGCCATCCCATTCTGTTCAAATGTATCCTGTGTATTCCCAGTAACATAATGTCAGACTTTGCCACTGTTGCCCTGGATTTATTACTGCAGTTATCATATAAAATATCATATAAAATTTGTAACAATGTATGGTCCCAGGATTTAAAGTAAGAAAAGGTAAAAGAAAATGAGGTTCTTATTACCCCACACTGGCTAGAGTACACAGTGCACGCTTTAGAGTTTATTCAATATCAAAAGCTTGAGCCCAGACGGATGCCTTGCTTTCAACGGATGAGCGAGCCAGCACACAATCAAGTCGTCTAACTCAGAAACCTGTACAGCTATGGATAAATTACCTACTTAGGGTTTTTTCTCCAGTTTTAGAGTTGTCTACATCATATTAGGCAAACCAGAACAATAGAAGACTATTTTATGATATGTTTTTGCTCACAAGACTAATGTTGCTTCCTGGGTTAATAAAACGACTCTCTGGCAGTTGGACACGGTTTTGCATTTACATTTGTTATAAAGTTGTGTTTAATCCAGCAGAGTTCTCTCACATCTAAATGATGATATGACCTCTTTATATGCTGTCATGGTAATATAAGTGAATATGCTCCACCCCTGGAAAGGGGAATAGTGAAGAACAGACGCAGACACGATGATACTTATGTTATGTCCTGGTTTGTAATGGATGAGCAAAAGCAACACGTTTCCTCTGCGTTAACTCAGGTATAATCAATCGAGATGCAATCAATAAATGAAACCCTCACAACAGGACCTTTGAAAAGGAAACACCATGAAAACATTGTTCAATGGTAATCAGCAAAATAACACTAAAATAACATTAAAATAATTACACTTTAGACTGGTTATCCTTTAGGTGCATCATTTTAGGGCTTTTGAACTTTGAGGCCAGAGCAATCAATCACAGATCATTCAATTATCAAATCACAATGAATTATGATGTTTCTTCTTTCAGGCACTATCATGAATTAAAGCAAATTCATTTTAGCCAAACAGCCATACAATAACACATTCCTGTGCTTAGTGGGTCTTTTTCTCTTTTAACAGTGACAATTTTATAACCTTTACACACGCTCCTTTCACTTTAATGTCGTCCTTGACATTCAATAATTAAAGCAGTTATACCACAAGCAGTGCATACAATCCAACTCTACAGTTCAATTATAGGCATTTGGCCTTACTGAAGTCCTTGAGCGTGTGCAGTGTGATGTGTATGATGTATCTCGGCTGTTTCAACAGTCCATTTTAAGTGTGTCAGCACTCTGCTTTTCCAAAAGTCTACGAGTGTATATGTGTTTATGGATATATCCCATTTGAAAAACAGTCCACAGCTGTATATCTGTGTGTGATCAATGTTGCAGGAGTTCACGAAAGTGTGTGTGTGTGTGTGTGATCAATGTTGCAGGAGTTTACAAAAGTGTTTGTGACACAGTCCATTAAATGTCTGTAGTCACCCGTACAAGAACACAGAGTGATCACAGAATCTGCCCATGTGGTCCTTGATCAGTGAGGTCCATAGTGTTGCACAGGATCACACCTGTGTGTAGATCTGGCAGGAACTCCCACATTGTAGCAAACTGGATAACACAGTTTAACATAGGTGAATCGCCTTGGTGGTCACCATTCTCACCTTGGCCGGTCTTGTACCTGCTCATTGTTTCTGTGACTTTCACATGGAGACTATGACATGGGTAGCAGTACGGGTTGTCTCCAAGAGCCTCCAGTTCCTCGGGCGTCTCATGTTCGTCTGATGAATCAATCCTGCCTTGATCCTTCTCCAGCTGTAGCACTCTTTCTTGTTCCTTTTCTTTTTGGTCAGGTGCTTCTGTAGACTCAGGGCCTGCTGACTGACCAATGTATTCCTCCTCATCACATGCCTGTAGGTATGTATTGTGGGGAGGCTGTAGAGGTTGGTAATAGATCCAGTCATCCTCCGAGTCCTTATCACTGCCATCTTCTTTTTAGATATTGGTTTTCTCTTCATTTGTCTGTTTTGAACTTTTCCTCTGTGATCTTTAAAGGTACTTCCCAGGGCAGGTGGTCACATGGGAGCAAGAGATTACGGTGTAATATCCTGCTATTTCTTCCCTTTCCATGCTCAGGTACAACTTAGTAGAGTGCAGCATCCTTATATACTCTACGAACAACCTTGTGGATAGTGTCTTCCCAATGACTGCAGAGTTTGCCATGTCACCAAGACATGGTCTCCTGGCTCCAGCTCTGTAAAAGTATGTAAACGGCCCTCCCAAAAAGTAGATAAAAGGGAGAGAAGACAGTAACTTCACATCTGGTACAGTTGTATGCAAAGACTTGTTCAATGGGTCTTTCCAGTGGGATTTCTCTTTCTCTGTAAGTGTTCTCAGCATCTGTATGAGTGTGCAGTTAAAACTTTATTATTATTATTATTACTGCCATTTCCTTCAGTATGGTACGGCGATGTCTGTGTACTTAACAAAGATGGTTCAAGTCGACTGGGGAATCCCAATCACTACTGGAGATCTGTTCTTTTCTTACTTCCACATTACTTACTGTAATGTACCCTGGGAGTGGAGCAGGGCCATTCAAGGATTGTCACCAAGTAAACTGCTCGAGCTGGCTGCACTGTCCCAATAACAGTCCTACCAGTGAATACTATTGCATGGTCAATTGGATTTTGCACATCCACAATTATGAATGGTTTTGCCTATTTCCTCAGTTTCACAAGAGTGTCAGTGAACTATAGTCCTTCTGACCACTGCAGATTGATACTGGGCTCAAAGATCAGTGTTGTCTTCTCTTACAAAGGTGGTGTCGACACACAGCACTCTACTCTTACAGATGTGTGTTTGTGGACATTCACTTGCTCCCTGGTTAATTTGACAACATACTCCAGTGATTGCTGTTCTGCAGCAACACTCTCTACAAAAACTTCAGCATCATCCATTCCAAAACCTGAAAAAGCTGCTTGAACAACTTTGATTAGCTGTTATTTATCAGTGCCATTACTCTGCTGTAGCTCAGTGTCAACAATAAGTTCAATGACATTTGAACCAATAATAGGTCTAGCAAGACTGTTACCTTTAATCACCAGGGTGGGAACAATGACTTCTGTTGTGGGGACTCCATATGCAGCCAGTTTAAATGTGACCTCCATCCATCCTATGTATGGCATGTCTTCTCCATTAGCTGAAATGAGGCTCAAAATGTCATTAATTTCAATGATTTCTGAAACATCCCTCAATGTCACATGTGGTAAAAGCTCTGTTTTCCACTGTTCACTCACTACGTCACTTGTGATCCAGAGTCCCACAAAGCTCTAAACTGATGACAATCAGATATTTTTTTCCAACTAGTGTGGCAACTTTGACTTGTCTTCTCCTTCGTGGTGTGGCTCGGACTGTGCTACATGTAGCTGTCGAACAATGTTTCCTGTGAACAACCCAATGTCCATACTGACATGTCTTGGAACAGTAAAACCCACTTTTATGTTCAATCTGCTGGGCTAAGCTGGAAAATGGGAGGTGGTCTTTCTGTCCCAGTTCCCCAATTTGTCCAGATATTTTAAATTCTTTGTGCCAAGGGAGAGGCGTGTGACCTAGAACCCTAGCGGACGCTGCCATCCTGTGGACTGGAGTGGCGGCCTGAGCGTGAGTACGTTCCACGCAGTGTGGTAAATGTAACTGAATAGGCCTGCTTCCTTTTGGTGTACTACCTGTTGTTTTGTTAGGTTCATTCTGCCCTTCACTTTGTGGTGCTTGAAGCTCATTTACATGGTCAGGTATAGCTACAACAACCTGAAGTTCAGTTATTTTGTCTTTAAAACAGAGGAGCTCTGCCATTCCCATATCCTCACGTTTCTGTAACTCTTCATTCTGCAAATGATGGCTTATCATCAAGTTGAGTGATGCTCTGTTCTTTCCTTCCACATGCTCAGGTTCTGACCCAGCAATAGTGAGGAAATCACATAGGTCTTTTAGGCTATCAACTGGCAATGTACACAGAGGTCCTAGCAGCACTCCTAATGCCTTAGGTTTACCTCAGATTGCTTATGCTCTTTGTTGTAGACAAATCGCCACAGTAATATCCACTAGATGTCTTCTGCCTGGGTGAGCTGAAGGGGACTGAATGAGAGCTGGTTACGTCTGTTCCTGGCAGAAGTCAAACCTTGCCTCACTCAATCCCAGCGGTGCCTCTAGAAAATGTTACACTCCTGAGAAGGGGAATAGTGAAGAACAGACACAGACCTGATGTTACTCCTGCTATGTTCAGTGTTGTAACGGATGAGCAAACGCAACACGCTTCCTCTGCGTTAACTCAGGCATAATCAATCGACATGCGATCAATAAATGAAACGCTCACAATAGGAGATTTGAAAAGGAAACACCATGAAAACAATGTTCAATGGTAATCAGCAAAATGACATCAAAAGAACATCAAAATAATTACACTTTAGACTGGTTATCCTTTTAGTGCATCATTTTAGCGATTTTGAACTTTGAGGCGGGGCAGTGGTGGCCTGGTGGTAGGGTGCTGGATTGCTGATCCCAAGGTCGGTGGTTCAAGCCCCACTATCAGCGGGTTGTCACTGCTGTCCCCCCAGTGCAGCTAACTGGGTTATCAAAGGCCGGCCAT
>JAQMYF010000024.1:45296515-45307167 GCA_030014195.1 Neosilurus mollespiculum | reverse complement strand
TCCAGGGTGTACTCTGCCCTCGCCCAGAGTCGGCTGAGATGGGCTCCAGCCTCCCCGCGACCCTAACTAGGATTAAGTGGTTCAGAAAATGAATGAATGAATGAATGAACTTTGAGGCCAGAGCAATCAATCACAGATCGTTCAATTATCAAATCACAATGAATTATGATGTTTCTTCTTTCACCTTTACCAGGCACTATCATGAATTAAAGCAAATTCATTTTAGCCAAACAGCCATACAATAACACTTTCTTGTGCTTAGTGGGATTTTTTTTCTTTCTCTTTTAACAGTGACAATTTTATAACCTTTCCAAATACAAATGCATTATTTAGAATGAACAGATAATGGGTTCTAGACTGATACGAATGCAGATATGAATAGATAGTACACTATTGTATTGTTTTTGTTTGTTTTGCCAAAATGTTTCACAGGGCATCTGGTTAAAATGACTTTGTGCACATTGTGGATGGGGAGGGGAGAAGGACTTTTGGTTCTTTGCATGCAGGCACAAATGAGCAAGTCCACATTTAAAAACATACGGTTTAAATTAAGCTAATTTGTGTATATTTTAGGATGCTCGTATCCTGGACATTTATGGCCAGTTATGAACTGGAGTGAGCAAAGTGCAGTCAGTGCCAGAATTTACAGAAGGTGGGGCAGTGGTTCCACTCTTCTTTATTCAATTTCTTCAATCTTTCTAATATTTAAGCATTTCTGGGGTTAAATGGTCAGATTACACAGCAAAAACAACATCTTAACAATATTTTTAATTAAAATATCTCGAATATAGTCAAAATTATCTGTAGTGGTTAGTACATCCGCCTCACAGCAAGAAGGTCCAGGGTTCCAGTCCTGGGCTCAGGAATTTCTGTGTGGAGTTTTCATGTTCTTCCCATGCTTGCACAGGTTTCCTTTGGGTCCTCTGGTTTCCTCCTACAGTCTAAAGACATGCACATTAGGTCAATTGGCTGTTCTAAATTACACCTAGGTGTGAGTGTGAATGGTGGTATGTCTGTGTTGGCCCTGCAATGGTCCTGCGAGCTGTTCAGTATGTACACCGCCCTTACCCAGAGTTGGCTGACATGGGCTCCAGCCTCAGTGTAATCCCAGTAAGGGTTAAAGAGGTTTCAAAAATGAAATGAAATGAAAAAAATTATGTAGCATTTCCTATATGAAGATGACAAGGTCAGCTTATTCGAAGATTTCTGGTAAGATTAAATGATCTGTCGATGCAGCAGGACAATTTCATATTTATTAAGTAGTTTTCTACAGAAATTCAGTGCTTATTCACTGAATTTTGGCTAATCTTTTCTGATCCAAGCCATGCCTACATTAGGTTTGGCTTTAAGTACAGATGCTGTTCATGAAGAAATAAACAGATACAGATACAGATGGTGGCATTGTGTTACCTAAAGTACTAAATGATAAACAGAGCTTTTCTCATTCTGTTTTCAAGTCAGCTGAGACTCCAAACTCATCTTCACTTCTACTACTGAGCTAATTAATCCTCATAAATACACTGTAGCAGTGGGGTGGGGGGGGGGATCCTTCATTTGCAAAGAACTCCCCTGAGATAAGACTGATTTATTTAATTCTGTCCTCACCAGTTCAAAAAGCAATGTTAACTCACATTTTATTTATCCACATTTCCCTTTATACTATTATAAAATATATTCAAAACAGTTCCTTAAAGTAATGCATTTAATGGTAGCATTAAAATAGTTGACATAATTAATTGAGTATTAATTTCCTGGGTATTTATTTGTGAATTAGCTAATAATCCCTCTCCTTGATGTACTTCATTGCCTCAGACCAATTTTGGCACCCATGAACCTGTCCAAAAATAAATAAATAAATAAATAAATCTTATATGTTTCATTTGAATCATAATTCACATGATGTTAAATTTCATCTTGCTATGCTGTCAACATTCTACATGGGAATACAAGTGCATACACAAATCAAAAGTATTGGATAATATGTTTGCCAATAATCCATCATGAGAGAAAATTGTTATTCTAAAAAAGATGAAACCACATTCCAAAAACAAACCACATGTGAAAAGAAATGATTCATATGAGGGGGGCGTCACATGTCACAATAAACGAATAATGTGGAAAGAAATCATAGATGACTGATGTAAAATATAGCATGTGGAAATAAAAATTACGTTATGACATTTGTGTTATGGAATCAGTGCCCTTTGTTTGATTAGACGTTTCTTTGGTACATCAAGCCCAGTTAAAAGCTGCTTTTTACTAAACAGACTTTTTGTGAGATGACGGCGTCCTCATCTTTAGTCCTTTTTAGAGGTCACCCATTACCTTGACTCCACTCTATTGCTGTACGCTTCATCCCACGTCAATTCACATTAATACAGTCAGGGGCTTTGTAGGCAATTCTGGTTCAGCAGGAAACTTCAAAGAGCTCATTTGCACTGTCTGAGAGACCCAATGATCCTTGAGCTTCTTGCTGGATTTGTTATCTGGTCATAGGGTTCCAGCAAATCAGTCATGTCATGCAAATGATAGAACAGTGGAAAAAACACTCACACACTCCTGCACACCACACACACACACACACACACACACACACACACACACACACACACACTGCTCAACTGCCCATGGGATAATTGAGAAGTTATGCTCTTTCCGTGTACATGCAGCAGTACGTTTCTTTTTTTTTTTTTCAAGTTCAGTGAAGGTTCAATAAAGAAAGTTCACCACTGTTTACTTACTTCAGTTGGCTTCTTAAATTTTAGTATCTGAGTTTCTCGATGAGATGTATTACTATGTGTCTGTTATTTCTTTAAGACACACCATGATTAAGTATAACAGCCCTTTGCTATGGAGCGCATCATTCAAAGAAGCAGTAAAATTGTTTTTTAAATCAATATTTTGTCTGAAATTATTGATTCTTTTAGTAAGTAAGAGTGTACTAAGGGGAATAAGGTCATTATCATAAAACAATTCTCTTCAAAATCTCACTCTATCTGGGTTTATTTAATGAATAATTAGACCAGCGTGCTGTACTTACTGTCACCTATTTATATTTTAAGCCGTGTTTTGGATGTAGAGAAGGAGGATATGCAGGTGATTGTCGTGATGGACAGGGATACAGAAAACAGAACGAGATGGAGAATGATGATCCGCTGTGGCAATTTGTAATAGGAGCAACTGAAAGAATAAGCAGAAGAACAGGAAGAGGAGGAAGGAGAAGCTCTAATATGTGGAAAATAATTTTATTTATGAAAAATGATTGTAATTAAATTAGATGATTATATTCAAATGATAGTCCTGCAATCGACTGACAACCTGCTCAGGTGTACCTTGCCTCACGCCTGAGAGATTAGTTGAATGACTGTATAATAATAAATTTTAATCAGTGTTTAATCAGTATCAGTGTCAGCACCAACATGTCCCATCATCCCCAGTAGGGTGGCCAAATTTTTATTTTGAAAAAAAATTTTGCACACCCTCTTATTTCAGGTTTAATGAAAAAATAACCCAGTAAAAATTTCAGGCCTATAAAATAAGTCTAAGTGGTCCCCCAGAGCCCTTCAATTGTGCACATTTTAACTGAAATTTGGCGATATTTGATTTATCCATAACTTTATTTTCTGGATCAATAATCTATTTAAAGTCTAATCAGACCATGTAAATTAATAATACAATATGTTTTGATATATATAAAGTGTAGTTTTATCCATTATGGCATGTCTTAAAAAACAAAAAGTTTAATCAGTATGTACTTATACTGATGAATTATCATTCATAAATACCATCCAAAATGCGAACTTACACCATATTTCAAATATTTTATGCAAAAGCAACCTATTTTGAAAAGTCTTGTTTTATTCTCTATACAATAAATATAGTGCTGTGAAAAGCCTAATTTGTATTGGATATATATCTCAAGACAGAAATATTGAAGCTGGCCACATTTTGAGACTATGAACTCGTTTGGAGCGACTAATAACTGGTAGCTTGTTCCACAGGCAAGGTATGCTGTGAGCAAAGCTCCATCCCCGCATACACAAGTTATAGTTAATAATATAGTAGTTCAGATACACTGTCTGCCAGTAACAGACACAATCTGATGAGTGAAAGGATTCATGCAACATGCAGGTTAGGTTCATTTTGTGTGGATGTTTATTGTTTAAGTAGGTAATAACTACTTATGTATAATTTACTGTATTGGTAAATAATATTAGCTCATTTACTCACATAAATGACTGTAGAATAGAGTACGATTGTGTGTATTATACAATAAACATCCATAAAAAATGAACTTAACCTGCATGATGCATCCAGAAATCGTCCTTTTGTTGAAGATTATTCTGTGAGGATTGGGTGAATCCTTTCACGCATCAGTCTGTTACTGGCAGACAGTGTATCTGAACTACTATATTATTAACTATAACTTGTGTATGCAGGGATGAAGCTTTGCTCACAGCATACCTTGCCTGTCGCTCCAAACGAGTTCATAGTCTCAAAATGTGGCCAGCTTCAGTATTTCTATATCTTGAGATATATATCCAATACAAATTAGGCTTTTCACAGCAATTTATATATATATATATATATATATATATATATATATATATATAACTGTGTTATTTTGTCATCAAAACTCCTAAAATAAGAGGGTGCGCGAGAGAGGAATTAAAAAAAAAAATTGGGGGCCACCCTAATCCCTAGTCAATCAACAAATTCAAATATCCGATCACTCACATTTTACCACTCACAACCAGCATACAGTCATCAGATGCTTGATGACCAATCACAAGTATCACGTGACCAATCACATGTGTCCTGCCCATTAATCAGGCACATTTGTTCCCTGGCAAGTCGTTCCCTTTAAATAACACAAACTGTTGTCAGTCCATTGCAAAAATTTTGGACCTGCTGAAATTATATTATCGCGTCTTACAGTCGCTCAGGTCTGCTAATGATTGCATGCTTTCTTATTCTGACTATTGCCTCACCCTTCTTATTTGTTTGCTTGATTTTGGTTGAAAAATTGAACTCTGCCTTTGGATCCCAACTTGTTCTCTTTCTGATACTTGCATCACACTGTTTATATGACTTTAACAGATTTTGTCAGTTTTGTCAGCTATGTTTTTTAATCCATGATGTGACTGAAATAATTAATCTAATGTATGTAACCCCTACAATCCCCTAATCTTACACACACACACACACACACACACACACACACACACACACACACACACACACAGACACAAACATTTGCAGCTACAACTAGCACCCATGAAAAGAAACTTTTTATTTTATATCATCCAAGGTAAAATAAACAGAATTGTAGGTTCTCTATTGCTTCGTTTAAGGCTTAAAAAAATTGTACACAATGGCTGTCTGTGTAAAAGCTGCAACCCTAATCATATTGTGGTCAAGATGTGCTGCCCTGATCCTCACCCTAAAACTATCCAGACTTCTGAAGTGAATAAATAAACCTCATCGAGATAAGCCTTAGGCATGCCGTTAACATACCAACATGCTGCACGTGGCTATGCCAAGTGATTAGTGTGCAACTGTCCATAACACAGTGTGCGGCAGTCCTAAATTTAGACACCACATTAGCTATTCTGTTCCCATTACAATCCACTAAACATTCTTTGACACATCGCCAAAAATCCAGTTGTAACAAAAGCCGCATGTAAACTATCAGCTGCTTGCTTTTAAACCCTTGTTTTTGTGACTCTCTGTCGTTCTAATACCACTAGCACCATCATATTTATGTCATGGGAATCAGTTTAAGAGTAAGAGTATGTTGTCTCCATTACTGTGCTGTTTGTTTGAAGGGAAATGTTTCTGTGTGGTGTGTGTGCATCTGTGGACAGGCGTGTAAGAAGTTTTTAAGTGATTCAATCATATTTTATGAATCTTTAATAAGCTTCTTTTTTATTTTACAAAATAAAGCTACATTACTGCGCTACAGCACTACAGTGGTGTACTGGTTAGCACGACCGCACTACTGTGTGGAGTTTGCATGTTTTCCCTCATGCTTGTGTAGGTTTCCTCTGGGTACTTTGGTTTCCTCCCACAGTTCAAAGACATGCGCATTAGGCTAATTGGCTGTTCTAAATTGCCCCTAGGTGTGAGTGTGAGTGTGAAGGGTTGTATGTGTTGTGGCCTGCAAATGACTGGTGCACTGTTCAGGGTGTACCCCACCTTTCACCCATATCTTCACTATCTCGTTATCTCATTAATGTTGTCAGATTTAACAACAAAAACTAAAAATAAAATAAAAACAATAAAATAAAACTTGATCATTATCTTGAGACTAATTATGAGATTATGAGACAAAAGCTGTGAAGATATTGGTATTCTACGTCACTTACCACTGTGGTTCAGATTGCATTCAGATTTGGTGTGGCAGTTATAGAGAGGGTGGAGGGATTTCTGTAAACTTAAAAAAATAATAATATTAATAATAATTACTATAGTAGTGAAATTCTCAATCAGGTCAGTGTATTTTACAGTTGAGTTCCTTAGCAGAGCCCCACAGGCATGGAACATAATTTTGCAGACTGTCCTGTGTCCATCCACATCCACCTTATCCCTGAATTTATGCTACTTGCTTCAATAAATATGGACGTTCGTCACAACATTTCCTGTCCACAGGAATGCAACAAATTCTTTTAGATGACTCAAAGAACTGAGCTAATTGCAGATATTCACCCTTTGTGTATTGTAAAGATATCTAGATGTTTAGTTTCTTTATGTAGCTGAGGTTTTTCGACATTAACCATTATATACCCACTTTTTTTTTTTTATCTCAGCCTCCAAAGGTGCATTTTGAGAGTATGGACATTTGAGAAATTATGGTGTTCTGACTGATTCTCTGTATGATGACTTATTTATTCCCTTCTTAAAGAAACCACGCTACTCTTATAACACCAGCCTCGGACACTTATTAATAAAGATGTCGGTAGGGAGCTCCACCTTTTGGTAGTGCCTAAATTTTTATATTATTCTTAACAAATTCAGATTAAACTGTAGTAAAGCTGGAACTTAGGCACATCTTGCAAATTCTTTCTAAGGCCGGAAAAAAAAATCCCGGTTTCTCATCAGAACTTTTTGAAAAACTAAATGCGGCATGGTTTTTTTTTTGTTTGTTAGTTTGTTTTGTTTTTTTTTTAACAGAGAAATGAGGTGACTGTCAAAGCCCAAAAGCTTTTAAAGCAAAATATAGGTATACTATTAAGGAATATAAGTTGGCTAGCTAGTAGCTAAGTAGTCTTAATAAATAGTAATCATAAATAAATAAATAAATAGATAGATAGATAGATAGATAGATAGATAGATAGATAGATAGATAGATAGATAGATAAATAAATAATAGGGTGCAGCACAAAAGTATGAGCAGTTAGTTGCTCATTCAGGCATTTTCATAAATGTTTCTGCCTATTTCGTTTATATTACCACGGTAGGTTATGAATTATATTACCAGTTATAAACACAGCATGTGAAGCTGTGTACAGTTAGCGAATGTATTATGTTGTGTTTAGCTCTTGTGAACTGGAGCTCCAAGGAAGTTTTTCGATGCTAACGGCTAGCATTCCAGCAAGTTGACTATAGAGTTGCATTCCTTGGTTAAGCGGTGCAAGGTGTTAAGCAGTCCAAGGTTTTAAGTGTGGTTTAATAAAAAAAAATGTAAAATTTGATGCGGCCCCAATTTCCAGATGAGAAACCAGGAAATTTTTTTAATCCAGCCTCAACATATATAATGCAAAATCAATTTAGGGCTGTACATATTGTACTGCAGGAGGAGCTTTACACTTGCACAGCATGTAATTGACTGAAGAGAACAAAGCAAGCTTTTCTCAGAAATCTTTGAAATGTCAAGGCATAGTGATGCATCTATGGCTTTCTCTCCTGTGGCTCTTAAAAGTGGCAGAGATCACATCAGAGTCAAGCAGGTTCACCTACTTACTGCCGTACAGCAGTCTCTGATTATCATGGCACATGTTAATACCACGACAGTGTTTAAAGCTGACGGCTCTATATATCACTGTAGACTCCTGTAACAATTTCTTTTTGACAAACAGTCCAATTTGCTCTTTTCACGTTAGCAGCAATAAAGGAGCATTATGTTTGCAGATGCACATAACATCCCTGACATTTGGTTGAATGGACTAAGAATAGTGATTCCTCTAGGGTCTGCATTACATTAGATGGGCTCTTTTTTGCCTGGGAGCTGTAGCTGCTTGCTGCTTTTGTCAGGAAATGGCCATAGTGTTAGGCGCTCATACATTTTTAAACCTCCCCTTCTTCCACTACCTTTTACTTTCTGGCCACATCTATATGAATGCATTTTGGTGGGGTGAATATTTTGTAAAAAAAAATCATACAGTAATTTATTCATCTCTTGGACTGGGTCATGGAAGTTCTGGATCCATGGCAACACTAGGCACAAGGCAGGCATACACTTTGGTTGGGATATCAGTCCATCACGCAACACCATATACACACACACATTCAAACACTCAGACCGAGAGGTAAATTAAAAGAGCCAGTCTGTGTCTGTGCATGCTTTTGAGAGGAGAAGGTAAAAAGTGGAAGGAAGCCACAAGGAGAACATACATAAAAAAACTTTTACAATGCTGTATGGAAGAGGCCAAATACACCTTATCAGCCATCTTGAAACAATTCAAAGAGTAGGAGAGATGGATGACGTACAGCATGAGAAAGGTGTGAAGAATTATTGTGCCCACTCCTGCACAGTTGGCTTCATCAATCTGCAATACACTATTGTGTTTCGCAAAAATCTATCACATTAAAGAGAATTATAAATAATGGCATTTCATCTGGCTGTATCCACCCACACCACACAGATGGTATTTCAATGACAGTCCAATAAAAAGGGTGCTGGGATTGTAGTGATCTATAGGGAGATTCTTGCTCTCCAGGTTCTGACAACAGCGTATTTTGTTAAAATTGCAGTCCTTGTCAAGCTTCAGAAAGGATATCCTGCAATTGCTACAAAAATTATTGCACTTAAGTATTAGGAGTTTGGTTAAAATGTTAAAGAGAGTAAACATACACAGAAAAAAATACAGAAATTGGGGTGGGGGGGATTTATTTGTAAATTTGCAGTAATGGAAACTTTGCTTGACCCATTATAAGGCATTATGTACATTCCCATCAGAGTTGGGAACCATTCCATAATCCATAATAATCCATAATAAATCAAAACCATAATGGCTTCTACCATTATGGTTTGGTGCATTAGGGTTAAGTGTTGGCAAGGGTGTAACCATAGTTTAGACATTGGGTGGTCCAAATGAGAACTCTCCCCTAGAATGGAGAAGTGCATTTCCCTCAATTCTATTGTATTAATATATGAAAATTATTAAGTTAATTTCAAGTTCCAGGTTTATTTGTATTTTGTTGATTTGTCTCAAAATAAATGTGATCTTTTACAATTAAAATTTTATATGAATTAAAGCACAGATTTGTACAAAGAATTAAATGTAAAATCTTGATTTTACCTGAATTTAAGGTACATCCAAGTGTTCAATGAAGAAAGGAGTGGTCACACACGTTTTTTTCCCTTAACAAACGGATACAGGAAAATAAATCGTAGGAGACGGATCCAATCCGTTAACAGTCAAGGCTCATAAAAGTGGTTTATGTCACATAATAATATATATTATTGTGGGGACAGATTTGTATTTTCACAATATTGGGGGGGACATGTCCCCCCCCCAAAGAATACGTGGTAACGCCTACGAGTATTTGTGACTATAATGCATTAAATAGAAATAACTGATAATACACTCTCGGGTTTCCTACCAGCAATAAAGTCCATCATGCGGAATGCATGCCAGTGTACAATACCAACTGAGACACTGTGTAGTTTACAGACCACTGACTTGCACTCAGATCAGTTATACAATGGTGTTTACATTTTGCCCCACTGAAATTTAATTCCTTTCCTGCCATCTGCACTTGGCCGGTTCAAACAAATAAGCTTCTGCGTGTCTTTAGTCATCACTGCAGTTTGCTCCCATTTTCCACATTACTGCTGTCAGATGACTTGCAGGAGGTCTGAGTTTTCAGGGAGCTCTTCTCTAGAATATGAGTCAAGGAAGCCTAATCATTCCTTTCAGCCTATTTAGCCTGATAAAGTCCATTTTCCACTAATGCTTGGGAGCAACAAGACCCTGGATCTTCACCAATGACATTCTCACAGCCACTGTTAGTGATGGCTGCTTGTGATATTATGTAGGAGGGCTAAAGCCTGTTATCTATCAATAGCTTGTTAATTAAACTATTGAGGTTGAGCAATGCTTTACATACCAAGGTCTCTTTGAGGGTAAAATAAGAAAAAGAATTATATAAAGCAATCCATCACACACACACACACACACACACACACACACACACTATTCACGTCATGTTTTATCCAATTAACAAACACGTAAATAAAAACTTGTATCTTTTATTTAAACCAAAAACAAATGCAGTTCTGTCATGTGGTTTTGTCTTGCACTTTGATTGAACAGTTTGTGGTTTAAATTTTTACTGCAAAAGGATGATTGAGTAAATAATCATGTATTATTATAATAATTGAGTAAATCTAAAACAATATATTCACGTATAATTGAATATGTTTAATA
>JAQMYF010000024.1:45284175-45296243 GCA_030014195.1 Neosilurus mollespiculum | reverse complement strand
AATTTTAGATTCTATTATTGGGCCGCCAATATTAGGATACTTAATTACTGGCTCCAGTTTAAAACCTATGATTCTCCTCCTACTCGGTTTGTAATGTAGGCAAATTATGTTCGACCAGTCTCTCTAAAGGCATTACTACACTCTTCCATCAGTTGCCCGGTTGCTTGAGTTATACTAATAATGTGTCACGTCTGTAGCTGACTATCTCCCCGACTTGCACATACCACGAGCACATTCCCCTGAATTCTAATTATCATCACCTGTACCTCATCTCCAAAACTCACTACCTCCTCCATAAAAGCCCCTTTAAAAAGAGCAGGTTTTATTTCATTATCAGTTTGTCGGTTTGTGTTTGCCCCTCAAGGCAGGTTTCATTTCCATCGTCGTTTGTTAGTTTTTGTGTGTGTGGCTCTCCAAGCCATTTGTTGTTTGGTCACAATAAACTCATGTAAAGTTTATCCTTCTTGTCTCCGAGAAGTTATCATAACAGAAGGCTAGACCTAGATGGAGGCCACGCCCACTTTTCCTCCGGACGCGTTCCAATCCCTCATGGAGGAGGTTTGGCGTGCCCTCTTGCCTCCGGAGGCTCCCTCTGTGAAGCCTATGATGGCAACTCTAGCCGACGGCCCAATGATCAACCCTGCATGCTACTCGGGAGATGCCAACAATGGCGAAGGATTTCTTCTACAGTGCTCGCCATCGATAGAAATGCACCCTGCTTGCTTCCCCACTGAATGGGCCAAGGTCGCCTATATCATCTCCCTTCTATTTGGAAAGACGTTGCAATGGGCAGAAGGGCAGTGGAGGATGAACGGGGCCACTGTAAACACCTACGCCGCATTCACCATGCACTTCCCAAAGCTATTCTGCCACCCAGATGGAGACTCCACAACTCAGGAGAAGTTACGCCAGCTGCGTCAGGGGCGGATGGACATCAGGGAGTATGCCCTGAAATTCCGGACCCTCACTGGAACCGGTGGATGGAACGAAATGGCTCTTATCACACACTTCCTCCAAGGCTTGGAACCTGCACTGTAACTGCAACTCACTGCCTACGATGACTCCGTGGGACTAGAAAGATTCACGCAACTGGCCATCTGCGTCGCTCATCGACAAAGAGGATGCATTGATAAATTACAACACTCCGCGCCTTTCATGCCGGTCGTACCACCCGCAGAGCCCATGCAGGTAGATTTGGCTTACTCCTGCCGAACGATGCAGATGGATTCAGGAGGGACTTTATATGTACTGTGGCCAAGCAGGACATGTCTTGTCGACTTGCCCCATTCAACCTCCTCGTCAGTCAGTGAGTCAAGGCAACATAGAGGTGCTCTGGTCCCATTCGCTGTCCACATCAGACGATGCTCACCATGCAGTGATTCCGAGTCGCTGTTCCCTGTTATCCCTATCCTATTCACAGGAAGATGACCCCAAACCTTCACCCATGGGTTCTTATGCTGATAAAACATTCCCTAAATCATGGTTATCAATGTCAGGTTTACTGACATCACTCCAATGGTCATTATATTGATGAGGACTCAGAGGCTGACATGCTTGCATATTGTAAACAAACCTATTGACCCTTTTCTGACGTAGCAGATCACGTGACCATGCCATGATTTATGTGTTGCGTTTTAGAGGGCTAATGCTGCTCGCTCAAAAAACTGGATTTATTTCTTTGTTATCTACAAACTTTCTTTTTCTAATGATTGCAACATGCCTAGCAGGTAAAATTTAACATATTTAAGCATGTCCTACATAAGACTTGACCTTTAATCAAGGCTCCTTCTCCTGAAGGACTTTCTAAAATTCTGCTTTCTCAGTTCTTCTTCCTGAGGTAGGAACTTCTGAAAATTTTCTGTTGTCTTGTTGCTGTTGCCTGGTTGATCCCAGTGTACATTTCATCCATGATGATTTTCTTTGTCAGAAGATGCCCCATGAGGTCTCAGTGTTTTTGTATCTAAAATAGACAAACATTAAATCTTAACAAGGTACAGATCAGAATTCATCCTAAATACATTGAGTACATTCATTTTAATGCATCACAAGAATTTAAGATTGATAAGTTTGTTACATCACTGCCTCCGATGGTCGGGTTCGCTATTCCTCTGATCCTGTGTTTACTTTTCACCGTCTCTCTCCTGCACTCACCTGCTGACTTGATCTCAGTTCAGTGAAATAGCTCTTATTATTTCCTGTGTTTTCACTGGCTGTCCTTTCTGTTTGTGTTCTATTTAGGCAGCTTGATCTATTTTCAGTTGTCCATTCATCATCTTCATGATATTCAGTATTGTTTAATGAGTGCTCCTCTACAGTAAGACCACACCAGGCTCAATTTCTCAGACTGGGTTGTTTGTACCCAGTTGTCGATCAACTTCTTACTGCATTAACTTTACGAGTTTGGACTCTTTATTGGTTTCGTGTGCCTTGTTTCATTAAAATCACATTTTTAGATTTTATCTGCTGTCATGATGCATAGTGGCAAAGAGTTGAGTAGATGCAAACATGGCCTAAAAGGGTTTGCTGGTATCAGCCAGGCAGTTGAATCCAAAATCATAGTTCAGGTTCAAGACCAGAAAACAGGCATAGATTAAGAGATCAGGCAAACAACTAACAGTAGATAATTCAGGGACCAGGGCTCTCACGTACAAAGACTTGCGTGGAATTCTTACTGAAAAACTGCATACGCTTAAGTCCAGAAAATGTCGTACACACAAAAAAATTCAAGCACATTTCCTTTGAACATCCGAATCATCATGGAATTGAGCGCACATGTAGGGGTACCCGACCACTCCCTCTCCATGCCACCATGTTATGTCATTTTTTTAACCGCTTAATCCTAATTAGGGTCGCGGGGAGGCTGGCGCCCATCTCAGCGTACTCCGGGCGAGGGCAGAGTACACCCTGGACAGATCGCCAGGCCATCACAGGGCAGAAACACGCTGACGGCTATGCAGCCTCCTCTTGACGAAAATCAGTAATGGTTCTTTTACATGCCTCTCACCATAGACAGTGAGAGACATGGCTGGCCTTTGATAACCCAGTTAGCTGCACTGGGGGGACAGCAGTGAAAACCCGTTGATAGTGGGGCTTAAACCCCGGACCTTAGGATCAGTAATCCAGCACCTTAACAACGGGCCACCACTCCCCCTAGATACAAAGATATCCTTTAGATTATAGTGGTAATGAACAGTATGTGAACCCTTATGAATGAGCTGCATTTATGTATAAATCTAAAAATCTGTTCCTGACTGAAGTTACAAGAATGAACAAAAACAATCTTTTTTTATCAATAATACACAAATTATTGGTTTGTTTCTGTCCATACTCAATATATTTATTTATTCACCCAGATATGTCAACCATTAATCTAGTAAGTCTAATAAGTTTTACTAATTAGAGTAAGGATTTATCAAGCCTGAAGTCTAATCAATAAAACTCAAACATATTAAGTCTGCTATTTACAAGTTGGCATCTGCTGATGTCAACCATGCCTTGTAAAAATAAATAAATACATAAATCTCAGAAGACCTACAATCAAGAATAGATTTGCCTTAACACTGCAGCTGGTTTCCATAGAAATGGACACCCAGCTAGGATTACTTCAAATGCAGAATCCTCCGTGACGTAAAGAAGAACTCCAGAGTATGGGCTAAAGACTTGAAGGAATCGATGTACTGGCTAATATCTCAGTTCATGTGTCTACCATATTTAAAACACTGATCATACAGAGTGTCAAATCAAGGTATCCTGCAGGATAATATCGGGGAGGTTCTCCCCCAGCTGAAGATCAGGAGACGTTGTCTGATGCTGCGGGACAAGGACAGTAAAATAAATCTAACAGAATCTGACTTTAAAAAGGAAAATCCACCTTTTGTTTATAGTGGCCCCTTAGAGATGATGTGGAATGACCTCAAGAGCCTCATTCACACCAGATACTGTAGGAATATAGCCAAGTTAAAGCAACTCTGCAAGGAAGACTGGCCCAAAATTTCTCCTGAATGTTGCGCATGTATGTTTTTCTTGTGAGGTTATTGCTGCTAAATGAGGTTTGAGCAGTTATTACATTCAGTGGCTCACTTATATATAACACTTACATTTAAGTGTGTTCAATAAAGACATAAAGATTATAAGTGATTGTGTGTTATTAATTAAAATAGATTGTGTTTGCTCATTATTGTGACTTAATCCGATCATTTTTTACATTTTCATATTCAGAAGAGTTTGTTTATTTTTCTTGCCACTGTATTTAACACAACAGAAAATCACTACCAGACAGCAGAGTGGCATCAATGCAGAGCTTTTTATTAGCCTGTCTAGCTCACTCAGCTAATTAAGGCTTATCTGTACGGTTTCTGCAGATTGAATGTTAAGTTGTAAAACACCGATATCCTGCAGGTTTTCACACTGGATAATTTGCAGCTTGTTATCACACTGTTTCCTTTGAAGCATTTAAAACTGAAGACCTGTAGTGTTACCTGATAAATTGGGCTGTGGATGTTCAACAGTCTCTACTATCTCAGGTACAATAAAACAGTTCCGATTGTTTCGGTTATGAACAACCAGAATAGGGAATGGTCATGGAGGTGCAGCGGGAGTGAGCAGTAACTTTTGTGAGTCACTATGCCACGTAATGTAACGCTGGCAACATCAGGACCTGTTACAATGTGTTTTCATGACAGTGTACACATGTGCATTTGTTATTTTTACACTGATGTAGACATGCATTTGTGATTTTTATTACTCACGAAACCCTTGAAATGCTTCAGTAAGCCTACAGGAAAGAAGCATTGAGTAGGGTGAGGTTTTGAGTGGCATTTGTGCTTCAAGGGAGTAGATGTCAGGGTGATTAGGTAATCCTGGCACACAGCGTGAGCCATTTCTTGGACATTTTCTAAAGCATTTCATATGAAGGGCTGAGAGTCACAGTGATCTAACCCACAAAAACTGAAAATTATGATATGGTCATATTTTGACAGAGGTGGATAAGGTCTATGCATGCCAGAATGGTCCCTTTATCTTCCTTATGACCTTGAATCCTATCATGTGAATTATCCGATTTTTTTATATTGCAAAAACTTTTATGTTCGTTTTCGCAAAAACAGCTTTCTGTTGGTTGCACCACTCTGACTCTCAGCCCTTCATATATTTATTTTAATTTAGATTAAAATATTTTCTGATAACTAGCTTTTTTGTCATTCATTCTCAGTACAACATTTACTGAGTCTTCCTGTAATTCTAACCCCCACACATAAACGTACTGTTTTAATTGCTGACTGGAGAGAGAAATCATTCCATTTACACCTTTTAACGTCTCCAGTCTTTCCACTCACTCCAAGCCTATATTCTGCAACATACAAAAACATTGCTGTACTGATAAACCAGAGTATTTTATGATCCACTGCTGTACTTTGAACGTCTGTACTCTGAAATCAAGCTTTCACCTCTAAATAAGGAACTGGTTGGTTTGTTAATACAGTGCATCTGTTGAGTACTATGCTATCGTAGCAAGTATTTACAAGTTACACATCTTTAACAAAATAATTTACTCACATTCTTCAGTCTATTTTAATCTTTCCAACCATTGTGATGTTTTATTGCTTGGACACAGGAATCCACAATGATTGTGAGGTGCTTTCCTGTAAGTCCCTTAGCCAAAATGTGCACACTGTTGTTTATCAGTCCACACTACAGATGAATGACAATCAATTAACTCAGCAGAGCAAAGCACTTTGTCCTCCAGATCATGTCACAGATAAGCTTTTTTTTTTTTGCCAGCCTTTCTAACCAAACCTCTTACACTGACAAGACCACATCGCTGGCTTTCAAGCTATAAAAACATTGAACTTTTGCTCTTTTGAAGTAAGATTGTGTAGATAAATGCTGAAAGTAATTTTTTCAGCCTGAAATATACAACAAATTAATATATTAATATTTTAAAGGCCAAGCATTAGAAGATAGTAAAAGGTGCAGCCTTCTACTAAAAACAATTGCATTTTCAGATAATAACAGATAATAAAAAAAGTGACAGCCATAGCCATATAAAAAAATATGAATATCCACATGATCCTAAATGTCTTAGCTAATAAAATTACCATACTGGAGTACGGTCTTCATGAACAGCTGGTGTTTTTACAGATCCATGTCTTTCCTATAATTCAAAATGTAATTAAGTTTCAGTGTCATTGCCAATTAAGCTAGGGAATACAATAATATTTCCTTTAGACATTTGACATTATGATTACTGGTTGAAAAACCCATGGTGGGGATATAATAATCTCTTTTATTCATTTCGCTGACATCAGAACACATGAAAAACTGTAATGGCAAGGCAGTGTGATTGCTAAAAATGGTCTTTGCTGGATCTTCAGCACAAACACTGACTCATCAGACCCTTCATTAATTATAATGATTGTCACTAATACACATCTTTCTCTCTCAGTGATGGAAAAATTTTTTTCTCTTTAAAACGATCACGTATGACATCAGCAGTTCCATCAGGCAACGTCAGTCCTTGCTTTGTCAAGCCACTCTACTACTACTAGGCATGTGCACCTACATGTTGCCTTCTTCATTTGCTGTTCCAACCCTGGTAGCAACAAGAATTCGTTGTTTTGTCCTATTGACTGGGCAGTGTGCAGCAGACACCAGTCTAAGATAACACATTACTGGCCAGTGCTGAGCTGTGTCGCCAGAAAAATGGCAGACTGCAAAGGATATGGCTGCACAAATAACAAACATTTTCTGAAAACGTTTCCTTAAGACGCAATTCAGTAGTTTTCAAGCTGACCTATTGGCGTGACCTCAAGGCAGAACTACTTGGCACTAAGCCCTACATCTAAAACAGGACGATGTTCCTACAGAATTCCTTGGATGGATGGGAGCAGCACTTCACCAAAAGGAACCAGTAAAAGGTTAGAGCCTTTAGTATGCAGGGAGTTTAATCTCCTAAAATGTTGCTCACTGCTTGTTCACTTGCGCTGGACAACTCGGCCCAACAATTTCACCTCCACTTCCTGGAAAAAAATAATTGTTCCACATTAGTTCAGCCCTCGCTAGTTATCCATGGATAAAATTACCCAGAATAGTGCTTTTTATGGTAATTTACATTACACTGTAAGGACGATCAATACCAGTACTCTTTAATAAAGCAGCTTTTTTATTTTATTTATTTTTTTATTGTTAAGTAATATCAAAGAGAAACCAGGACCACTCTGTACTGCATGAATTTTTTTTTGTGCTCACACCACTTCTGCTGCATTGAGTAAAACTTTTAAAATACACTCACCTCATGATTCACTTTGCTTAAAAAAGCAGATCAGTTTTTATTGGTACCTGTTGTATCTGAACAGTTACAAGCCTTAGCGAAAACAGTCTCACTCACATAGATCATTCATCAGTGGTTTCAAAAGAGTGACAGAGCCTGTAGCCTTGTGACCCTGGCCACCTGCCAGCTGACTCACAATGTCTATATTTGCTTCAAGAGACCAACATCAAGAAAAATAGGATTTTTAAGTACTGATGTTTGGATATCTGGTTGAAATGGTGGCTCAATGGTTAATACTTTTGCCTCAAAGTAATAAGGTTTAGGCTCCGAATCTTAGCCAAGGGCCTTTCTGTGTGGCGTTTGCTTGTTTTTTATGTGCTTGTGTGGGTTTACATTGGGAATTTCGGTTTTGTTTAGAAGGCCAAAGACATGCACATTAGGTCACCGTCAACACTCAAAATAACCTGCCTCTCACCCGAAGTCAGCGCAGATTGGATCCAGGTTTATGCCTCTCTCGTGTTCTCCACATGTGGTAATTCCTCCAGGTACTCTGGTTTTTTCCCAGTCCAGAGACATTCACATTAGGCTAATTGGTTTTTCCAGATTGCCTGTAGGTGTTAGTGTGAGTGTGAAAGGTTGTGTGTGTGGGTTGCCCTGCAATGGTCTGGCAAGCTGTTCAGGGTATTCTGCCTTCACCTAGTGTTGGTTGAGATAGGCTCCAGCATACCCCGACCCTAACAGGATTAAGCCATTTAACAAATGAGTGAGTGTGTGTGGATGGCATAGCCCATATTGTAGATATTTCCCTTCATGTATAGTCTGTTGTAATCTGTTATTAATTTTAAATATTTTATGCCAAATAAAGCAAAGTATGAAAATAATTTATTCTCATGCAAGAATGATGTGATATGATATGATATGGATCACATAGAACTGGTGACATCAATTCATCAATATTTAACTAGGGGTTTAACTTCATTCATTCATTTTCTGAACCGCTTATTCCTAATTAGGGTCGCGGGGGGGGGGGTTAACTTAATATTTATTATTTAATACTTAATCTAAATTAATATTATTTAAGTTCTCCTAATTCACTCTGGTTTTAAAGGTGCTTAAATTTCAAATTAGGTTCACTTACATGTAGTTCACACTCCTGAGACTTTTTGTTAACAGAGGTGTATAAGGTGAGGCTTTTCTAGAACTTCAGTTTAAGGTAATCTTAAGGTCTATATGGCTCATAAATGAGATACTCCTTTCCATTTGAAGAAGTACTACTGAAAGGTCTAAGTGGTGTGTAAGAGTAGAATTTGGTTTTAACGCCTCACTACATTCATATAAAAAGGACTATTATCTATTAAATAGGAGGCACTTGCCGACCTATTTTCTCAATGTCACACTGCACGATTTAAAAAAAACAAAAACAAAAAAAAACTACAATCAAGCTAGCTAACGATGCTATCTGTTAAACGCTGCATTATGTTTTTTCTTTGACTGCTGATGATAGCACGGCCATGCATGACCAAAAGTCCAAAATTGGACTCTGTTCCCTTGTTCTTAAATTTCTTTCTCTCTGTCAGTCAGAGTGCACCAGCTCATGGTTGTAAAATAGGGGTGTTATTGCTTTCCTCATTTTAGTTTCTTTACTTGTGTTTCTGTACAGTGTGTACTAAAAATTTGAATGGGTGTAAAAAGGCACCATTACACATCATTATACTCTGCTCCTGGAGCTTAGAGCTGCACCCGTCATGATTAAAAAATGTAAATGAGTAACTATGAAAAATCTTGTCAGTTGTGTATCCATGCCTTTTAAAAACATTTTAAAAAGTGTTTTCTGAAGGGAAAAAATTTTAATTGGACACTGTGGATGAAAAGACATATGAGAAAAGAGACATGAAAATTAGGCTAAACATTACAAGGAGAAATTAATGTTTAGGCAACATGGTGCCGTATTGGTTAGCACGTCCGCCTCACAACAAGAAGGTCCTAAGTTTGAGACCTGGGCTCAGCGAGTGCATTTCCATGTGGAGTTTGAGTGTTCTTCCCGTGCTTTCATGGGTTTCCTCCTGGCACTCCAGTTTCCTCCCAAAATCCAAAAACAGACACGTTGGGCTAACTGGACATTCTCGATTGCCCCTAGGTGCGAGTGTAAGTGTGAATAGTTTTGTGTGGGTGTGTTTGTGTTGGCCCCGTAATGGACAGGCAAGCCGATCAGGGTGTACCAGCCTTCACACTGTGTCAGCTGAGATAGGCTCCAGCCACATGTTACTCTAATGAGGAAAAAAAGCGGTTTTGAAAATGAAATTAAATAAATGTTTAAAACAGCTTACATAGTTGTATAGACTGATGAAACCTTGTCTAACCCTGCCTTACAACTTCTTACTCACCAGGTGGACTTGTCTGGCCAATGAGTAATTCGCTGTCCAAACTTCCTGAGCTTCTAGTGTTGAAGTATTCCTGAGAAGGTGCAATGAAGCTTCGAAAGTGCCAATAGAAACCATAATGACCATGGTTAGCACAAGCTTTCCAAGCTTTGGCTTAATAGTGGGATCAGATTTATTCACACATAGGAGCAATTTGGACTAGCTAACTAGCGTAATGTGCATGTATATATACTGTGGGAGGAAACCAGAGCACCTGGAGAAAACCCACGCAAGCATCCACAATAAAAACGCCCTCGAGTACCTTCATGCTGTGAAACAAGAGTGTTAACCACTATGCCACAGTGCCACCATTATGGATAATGGGGGCAGCCGTAGCCTAATTGGGGCAGCCGTAGCCTAATGGTTAAAGAAGTAGCTTTGGGACTGTAAGGTCACTGGTTCGATTCCTAAACCAGCAGGAAAGATGGTGGCAGTGGTGGAGTGAGCTCCACCTTCCCTTCCTCCACCTTCATGGCTAAAGTGCCCTTGAGCAAGGCACCTAGCCCCCAACTGCCCTCTGGGCACCCCCAATGTGTGTGGCAGCCCACTGCTCCGAGTGTGTGTATGCTCACTGCTTATGTGTGTGCTCACTTTGGATGGGTTAAAGGCAGAGGTAATAATTTCCCTTGCGGGATTAATACAATATAGCAAAATAAAAAAAATAATAATCAAACAATTCAGGTATATGATTTTAAAGATTTGTAATTGCCTTTAATCTGCAATGGGGTATTATAAATGAACATTACACTTTAAAAAAAAATTGTAATATTAGAAAAGGTTTAGCTTTTTAAAAGGCCTCGATCTATGAAAGCTAACATTTCACACCCTGTTTCTCTGACTCATCCTGCCTACTTAACAGAAGTCAAATGCAGTGAAGAGATAGAAACAGTTGGCCTGGCAGCTGTCTGGATACTCTGGGTAAATTATTTTCAGAACTGCTTTAACAGAGAGCCACCATTAATTCCATTTATTTAATTAAATTCAATGTCAAAGATTTGTGTTCCAAGATCAGGATCAGATAGTAATCTTTCAATAAGTACAGACAGCACACAAGCTATGATGGATTCACTTAACTGCTTTATTTTATTTAGAGGTATTTAAATAGTGTCCACTGATCTAAATATAGAGTGTCTGTCACTACGCTGATTCACCTCCGGTAGTATTTTTTTGTAAATCACTATGTCTTTTACGTTTACTGCCATCAGATTCCTTTCATTAACAGAATGACATGTATGGTTTTTTCCTCTTCCACATATGTGGCTGAGTCAAGCACACCATGGTCTAAACTTGCTAAATTTGTCAAATGTTGCTAGTTATTTCTCAGGCTTTAGCTTCATGTCCACTGGAAGTCTAGCTGTCTGTCAGGAAAATGTTGTACAAGCAGAGAAATCAGTTAGGATCCAGAAGCAGTGGGGGGCCGGGGGGGTGGAGGAAATAAAAAATCCTGCACATGGGCGGGCTTGTAGATGCATGCGTGTTTTGTGTGCTGTAGACAGCCATCAGTTTTCTGTGTTTTTTTTTTTGTTGTTGTTGTTATTGCTGTTCAGTTTGAGGGAAAAAAGGCGAGATTCAGCAGGGCTTTGTGTCAGTAGGGTGCAGCTTAAAAGGGCGACATGCTAGACTAAAGCACAGCTATGAAGTTCAAAAAATATATAATGATGAAAGCTCAACATTGGCAGAAAGCAAACATTCATAAGCACGTGGGGTATCACAGAGTCTTTGAGTGTGACATCTGAGTACAGTGGAGGAAATTGAGTTTTTACACCGTTTTAAACAAACAAAAAAAAATTGTGTGTATCTCAGCCACTTTCATGTCTTCTATGAAAAAAAACCCAACTGTATTTTGTTTGATATATGTTCTGTCAACTGTCTGGAGCATATGTAGGGTTAGTGGTAACTGTAGCATCTGCTACCTGCCTATAAAAGCATAGTAACTGAATAATATAAGCTCTCTCGTCATCTAGTTTGAATATATTGTAAAGGGGCGTACACTTGAGTTCACTAAAAACTTAAACTTGTATAGCCTTAAGTGATGAAATGAAGCTTACAATTACCTGATACTATACTCATGGTGAATATTTTCCATAAATAAAACAACTGTTTAATTTTGTTTGAACAATACTGCTAGGTGCAGAAAAAAGCACATCTATAAATCTACTTCAAATTCAAATCTAAATTCAAATTTTCTTTGTCACATACAAATTATACAATATGTAGTGAAATGCTTAGTACGACTGTCCAAAATGTAAAGAATAAACTATCAAAGTAACCAGAAGAAAAGAACAATAACTAAAACTTTAAACAATTTTAAAGGTCAGATAAATATAAAAATGCAAAAGGATAGAAATAAAGAAAATATATAGAATAAAATAAAATATACA
>JAQMYF010000024.1:45251888-45270850 GCA_030014195.1 Neosilurus mollespiculum | reverse complement strand
GTTGCAATAGAAGATCAGTGGCAGTAAAAAACCAGTGGCAGTAGAACATCAGTAGCAGAAGATTAGTGGCATTAGATGATCAGTGGCAGTAGATCAGTAGAAGTAGGTGATTAGTGGCATTAGAAGATCAGTGACAGTACAGAATCAGTGTAAGTGTAAACACTGGCAGTAGATAATTAGTGCAGTATAAAATCAGTGGCAATAGAAGATCAGCGGCAGTAGAAAATCAGATGCAGCAGAAGATTGGTGGCAGAAGAAGATCAGTAGCAGTAGATGATCAGTGGCAGTAAAAGAAAGTGAGGCAGTAGATCAGTGGCACTAGAAGATCAGTAGCAGTAGATGATCAGTGGCATTAGAAAATTGTTGGCAGTAGATGATCAGTGGCTGTAGATAATCAGTGCAAGTATAAAATCAGTTGCAAAAGAAGATCAGTGGCAGTAGAGAATTAGTGGCAGCAGAAGACTAGTGGCAGTAGATGATCAGTGGCAGTAGAACATCAGTGGCAGAAGATTAGTGACATTAGATAATCAGTGCAAGTATAAAATCAGTGGCAGCAAGAGATCAGTGGCAGAAACAGATCAGTAGCAGTAGATCAATACCAGTAGAATATCAGTGGCAGTGGATAATTAGTGCAAGTATAAAATCACTGGCAAGAGATCAGTGGCAGTAGAAAATCGGTGGCAGCAGAAGAAAGGTGGCAGAAGATCAGTAGCAGTAGATGATCAGTGGCAGTAGAAAAAAGCAGTGGCAGTAGAATATCAGCGACAGTAGAAGAAAGTAGTGACAGAAGAAGATCAGTGGCAGTAGATGATCAGTGGCAGTAGATCAGTAGAAGTAGGTGATTAGTGGCATTAGAAGATCAGTGACAGTACAGAATCAGTGTAAGTATAAAATCAGTGGCATTAGAAGATCAGTGGCAGCAGAAAAGCAGTGGCATCAGAAGATCAGTAGCAGTAAATGATCAGTGGCAGCAGAAAAAAGCAGTGGCAGGAGAATATCAGTAACAGTAGAAGAAAGCAGTGACAGAAGAAGATCAGTGGCAGTAGATGATCAGTGGCAGTAGATCAGTAGCAGTAGGTGATTAGTGGCAGTAGAAGATCAGTGGCAGTAGATCAGTAGCAGTAGGTGATTAGTGGCAGTAGAAGATCAGTGGCAGTAGAGAATCAGTGCAAGTATAAAATCAGTGGCATTAGAAGATCAGTGGAAGCAGAAAAGCAGTGGCATAAAAAGATCAGTGGCAGTAGAAGATCACTGCCAGTAGATCAGTGGCAGTAGATAATTAGTGCAGTATAAAATCAGTGGCAATAGAAGATCAGCGGCAGTAGAAAATCAGATGCAGCAGAAGATTGGTGGCAGAAGAAGATCAGTAGCAGTAGATGATCAGTGGCAGTAAAAGAAAGTGAGGCAGTAGATCAGTGGCAGTAGAAGATCAGTAGCAGTAGATGATCAGTGGCATTAGAAAATTGTTGGCAGTTGATGATCAGTGGCTGTAGATAATCAGTGCAAGTATAAAATCAGTTGCAAAAGAAGACCAGTGGCAGTAGAGAATTAGTGGCAGCAGAAGATTAGTGGCAGTAGATGATCAGCGGCAGTAGAACATCAGTGGCAGAAGATTAGTGACATTAGATAATCAGTGCAAGTATAAAATCAGTGGCAGCAAGAGATCAGTGGCAGAAAAAGATCAGTAGCAGTAGATCAATACCAGTAGAATATCAGTGGCAGTGGGTAATTACTGCAAGTATAAAATCAGTGGCAATAGATCAGTGGCAGTAGAAAATCAGTGGCGGCAGAAGAACGGTGGCAGAAGATCAGTAGCAGTAGAAAAACAGTGGCAGTAGAAAAAAGCAGTGGCAGTAGAATATCACTGGCAGTGGATGATCAGTGGCAGTAGATGATCAGGGGCAGTAGATCAGTAGCAGTGGGTGATTAGTGGCATTAGAAGATCAGTGGCAGTAGAGAATCAGTGCAAGTATAAAATCAGTGGCATTATAAGATTAGTGGCATTATAAGATCAGTGGCAGTAGAAGACAGCAGTGGCAGTAGATGATCACTGGCAGTAGATCTGTGAATATGGAATATATTTGTACTTATACAAGTGTTTTATTATATTGAATAAACTATAATTACTGTTTGGAAACGGGACTGGAGTCTGTTCCAAGCTGATTTCACTCGCTGTTGATCTCTATTTAGTGCATTCTCCTAAACTGACAATGTGCTGCCTTGCAAGCACCAAAAACAACTGAACATGTAAGTGCACTGAAAGCGTCCTGAAGCGGATGTAAAAAGATGATCTGCTCCGTACATATCAAACCAGCTTGGTGTCTGCGGCTATGGGGGCTATAGTGGCACGCACAGCCTATACTATATGTGGCAAGTGATCACAGAGAGGAGGAGACTCAGCAGGCCAGTGTACCTTCTCAGAGTGGAGACGGGTGAGCGCGCGCGTCTCGCGTCCTCCTCCACCGCCACAGTGCAGCCAGTGTGCAGCGCGCGGGCTCTCGCGCACGCCAAGAGCCGCTCACTTCTCTCGGGTTCACTCTATGAACGCCTCGTGGAGAACTATGTACATGTAGATTTTTATTTATTTTTGTACATTTTTTAGGTTAATTTGTCGCCTCTGGTGCTCTTGCTGTCAGCGCGCGAGTTGTCGGTAATTCGGGAACTTGTCCATTTCCGTGTAGACCCGTATTCAGATGCGAGGATGTGCTTTCCCACCTAAGGGTTTAGAACCGTGCCATGGTTTTGACCCGGAGTCTCCTCACGACAATGGTAAGTCTGTTTAATATTATTTATTCAAGCCTATTAACAACAATTTGTTAGTTTCCTTCATTCAAGGACATCATTTACTGTGTAACAACTGCAGCTTCTGGAGAAAATCCCTCGGTGTGTTTGCGCGCGCGCTGAAATCCCCCCACATCATCACAGGGTCATGTTTTTGTTTTTGTTTTTTGTTTTTGTTTTTTGGGGGGTATAAAAATAAAACCTACAAAACTAAACATGAGTTGTTGTTTTTTTTTTTTTAATAAAAACCCCACTATTATTTGTAAATAGGTTGTTGACGTCCTTTAATGAGCTCAGGAACTAATTCAAGAAGAAGGCATGAACTTATTATAAAAGAGAAATGAGTTATCCACGTTCAATTATGTTCAATTATAATTCACGGAGAATATCGCGATAAATACCGTGATTTTATCTGAATGCGCTTGAATATCATCCCAGAGATATTGCATCTAAAAGTAGACTGTTGCCTAAAATGGTTGAAAATACTTTAACCCACACACACAGGAAGCAAAATCCTGTTTTTAAAAGGTTTGTTCTGGGAATTACAGGATTCTTTATTATGCCTCAAATCAAAATAATAGTTTTTTCCACCAACGTGTGCTTATTTTTTCATGTATGGTATTATTACGAATATTTATTTTGAGCTTAATACTGATGGTATAGGACGTCTGACACAGCATTATGTAATGCAGAAAGTATAGTCTATCTGAGGGTAATTAACCTTGTTCCAAGGTTCAAGTGCCACTGAAACAGTCTTCGATAATAAAAAAAAAAAAATAATAAATCACCTGGCACGAACATGAGCTTTAAACCTATACACGACTAAGCAGTTAAACTTGAATGGAATGTAAATGCATTCGCTGAATGGTGAATGGTGCCGCTTTCAATTATTCTGTAACCTATACATGCTTCACACACACCAATACAATACACCAAGGCATTTTTCCTGATGTGTTTCAAGCCCACGTTTATTTTATGTCTGTGTGTCAAGTGCAGAGCTAAGAGGGCTTTTCTCCCGGAAGCTGTCCTCACACAGTCACACGGATGTGCTGAGAGAAAACAGCTCACAGCAGAAGTAGTTTATCACAGACACACAGGATTTCCAAGTCAGTTGTGCTAACGCAATGAAGAGTACATTGTTCGATAGTGTCAGGTGTGGAAAGGATGTTTGCTGATGGATGGCACAGCACAGACTGCCTGCCAGTGGATGAATGTAGACCCATGCTCAAGTCACGTTATGGCCTTGCACCAGTCTTACCCAAAAAGACAAAGGTGAAACCTGAGAGCCAGCAGGAAGCCAGTGTGTGCTTCTGTTACATGTAGCAATGTCTTAAATGTTTGCAAACATCACATTTCTATCTGGAATATTTGCCTACCACCGTAAGTGTTGATTAAAGGTGCACTAAGAGATTCCGGTGAATTTTGATTGGTATTCAGAAGTAACTGACTTGCTGCTGATTATATTCTCATTTGGCTTATTTACTACATGTTTGATCAAACTAATACAAAACAAAATTCACATTATACCAGAACACAGCCTGATACACCCACACAACATCATTTGGCATTAGTAACTGTATACAAATGATTTGACTGCTTCTTTCTTAGAAATCTGTGTGTGTATAAAAGAAAGCTTTTTTTTTTTTCTTCAAAACCAAGAAAGATACTTGAAGCCTGATCACAGACCTACTCGGAGTTTCGATTTGTTCCTAATTGGAAATAGTTGAGCCAGCTTCCACAAATGCAAACGTTTTTTTAATAGTATTTTATCAGTGATTTCCTGAAAAACTGACAATTGCCATCATCATGTAAATGACATCCAAATGTCTGTTTCTCTAAAAAAAAATATTTCATAGACACAAACAGAAATACTAATAAATATGCTGTGAGATATGAACTTGAAAAAAGTACTAACTCGCATTACCTAGATTGTCTCATGAAACAGTTTTGAGAAGAGTCTGCCCTCCATAGCACACACGTCACTCTCAAGACCCGGGTGCCCTTTTTTTTTGGTGTGCATATGCTTGCAAAACATAATGCTGAGATGGCCTATAGTACCTGTTAGTCAGTATTTTCACACTGTCGAGAATTCTCGGCAAAAAAATAAAATTTGACGGAGCGTGAAGACAAGAAAGATGAAAGCCTAGACAGAAGTAAATAAACATACTTGACATACAGTCAGCTCCATAAATATTTGGATCTTGTTCCAAATCCTGTAAGTCATTGTTATTTAAGTTATCTATCACAGTAACTTGAATAATATGACCTTGAAGTGCAGACATTCAGCTATCATGTGATGGAATTTACATCAAAATAGTTTTCAGGTGTAGGAATTACACTGATCCATCCTAAAAATTAAAACCACACACTCTGACATGTCGAGGCATGGAGTGTACGGGACCTCTAAAGGTGTGTTGTGATATTTGGCACCAAGATGTTAGCAACAGATCCTTTAAGTCCTGTAAATTGTGAGGTGGGCTTCTACCGATCTGACTTGTGTGTCCCGCACATCAGATGCTCAATCGGTCTGAGATCTAAGGAATTTGGAAGCCATGTCAATATAAATAACCTTGAACTCTTTTTCATGTTTGTGACCATTCCTGAACAATTTGCAGTGTGATAGGGTGCATTATCCTGCTAAAGGACGTCTCTGCAATCAGTGATGTCAGTGCAATTGCCAAAAAGTTGTGTACTGTACACTGTTTAGGTAGGTTGTATTTGTGATATGAATGCCATGATCCAAGCTTTCCAAGCATCACACTATATTTGCTGGCCTGCCTTTTTCCCATTATGCATTCTGGTGCCGTCTCTTCCCCAGGTAAGTGACGCACACACATCCAGCCATCTCCCATGATGTCACGTGATTCATCAGACCAGGCTACCTTCTTCCATTGCTCATGTTTTGATGCTCACCTGCCCATTGTAAGTGCTTTTGTGAGTGGACAGTGGTCAGCATGGCCACTCCGACCGGTCTGCCCTTATGCAACCTCAAACTCAGCAGGCTGTGTGTTGTGACCCGTGTCTATCATAGCCAGGTTTAGCCAAGATCTTCTGTGGGCTCCGGCCAGATGATCTAACTCCCTAAACATGTTTTAGTACACTCTATGGGAAGTATAAGTATAACAAATTATTTAGTTTCTTTTTCCATTTTGATGTATGATAATGATGACGCTGCCAACGCGAGTGCCTGTGACAAACTATGAGTGTCTGTCATTTGAATTATCCACTCAGAATAATGATTTTTAATCCCGAGCTTCAGATTGTGCCATTACTGTGTAGTATATAATGATAAATATTATTCGGTTTAAGTGTCAGTGTTTTTAAATTTATTGGTGATGTACAGCTCATCAACTCTCTGCATATTGTCTTTTTTTCTGTGATGTGGAGGTGGTGAAGATTTAACAAAACTTTATACTGTATTGCTTAAGAGTCTAGGTGAGGTAACTGCATGCCTGACTAAGTCTGTAATCATTTACGATACCTTCATATCATGGACTGTATCGTATTTTTTAAAGCACCATGTCATTTTTCCAGCCCTTAACTCTGATGTGAACTGCTTGCAGCAGCCATTTTAGGATTATCTGTAATTCTTTCTTAGGAGGTGCTATACGTTTAAGAGGCAGTCTGAGTGCTAAAATGCTTTGGAGGTTACTCTTGTAGAGTAATACTGCGATTGTCACCCTAAACGAACCACTTAGGAGCTTTGTATAATCTTGTTTTATGACTATTTCACATGCATTTTATCAGACTTGGACTCTTGATCTACTACAGGCTTCTAAAGTAAATATTGGCGTTGGTAAGATTGTACATAGATATAGCGCTCCATCTTCCTGGAATAAATTACACTGAAAGCCTAATACAGTAGTGGGTCTGAGCACTTACTGAGAGCTCATTATGATATGGCTAATTTTATTTGTTAGAGACTTCACTGATGCTAGTCGATCAATATTGAATTTCCTTTTGACAGAACTGGTGTTTAATCATTTTTAAAAATCACATGCATATTTTATATAATTTATTTGTTTTAAACATCATTTTTCTTTTATGTTTAAATCTTGACATAGAGGCTCTGTTCTTTATTTGTGTCCCTTGTATAATTAAAGATTAATCATGATTCCTCTGTCTATTTTAAAAATAGTTGTTTAAACAATGTTAAAGCTTTAGGATTAAAGGTTTATGGATTTGGCTCAACTTTAAAGTTTTAAAGGGATCTTTGGTTTGTGTGTGTGTGTGTGTGTGTGTGTGTGTGTGTGTGTGTGAGTGACTCAAACAGAGCTGCCTTGACTGTGGCATTTGTAGGATGGACCTGGGTTCTTGTTCAGCCTCACTTCTCTAAAAATTGCCGCTGAACACAGACACCAACATCATGATGATATTCAGTTTGTACCATCAACCCTCCCTCCTCATATAAGATAGGAAATTACATCTTAGGAAGAAAATCATTTTGTATTTTTATTCGTGCTTATGGGCTGATACCTTCCTGATGGTGGGGGTTGTAATTACAGTAATGAAGGCATTAAGTTGGGCAACACAGTGACACTTCTGCCTCACAGAAAGAAGCTCCAGGGTTCGAGTACCAGGCTAGGGTATGTTCTCGCCGTGCTTGCATAGGTTTCCTCCCATAGTTCAGACATGCACATCAGGCTAATTGGTTGCTTCGTATTGTATGTAGTTGTGAATGATTATTAGTGAATGGTTGTGTGTATTGTGCTGCAATGGTCTGGCGGGCTGTCCAGGGTGTACCCCGCCTTCGCCCAGTGTCCGCAGAGATTGCCTCTCCACGACCCTAGTTGTAGGATTAAGCAGTTAAGCAAATGAGTGAGTGAGAGGTATTAAGGTCAGGTTAATGCTATGTCAATCAAATCAGTATATATTACACAGGAATGCCACAATCTGATTGATCTGCTATCTAGGGGTTAATAGATTATCCTGATTGGAATCCCGAATGTTTGGATTCTTGGTTTGTTGCAGTCACTTGGAGTAGGCGGCGTCTTCTTTATCACGTTTAACAGATATTTTAAAGAATATTATTAATATGTTTTTTTTATTTGTTATAATTTTAAAGGGTTTTATAAGATAAATAGTGGTATATTCAAAACTCTAAAAATATTTTTTTGGGGACATAAAAGCATTAGAGAGCATTCCACCGCAGGTGTGAACTTCTGATATGACAGCCTGTTCTCCACTCATTAGTGTTGTCATTGCCCAGCAGCATTACAGTGCATCTGGGAGAAGATCAGAGCAGTGTGTGTGTGTGTGTGTGTGTGTGTGTGTGTGTGTGTGTGTGTGTAGCAGAAAAAAAAGTGCTGCTATTATGTCTGTGCTACTTTTCATTTAGTCCAGCACAATGACTCTAGGTCGTCTCTGCAGAGAAATTTACTGTGGAACAAACAGAAAGCATGCAGGATTTGATCAGTCTGCCTTTTTGAACACAATCCGAATCCAAGCCCAAAAGGAAAGTTTATGTTTATTTTTTAATATTGGGAAGAGTCGCATCAGAGCAGACGAAAAAGTATTATTAAAAGTGTGCTTGTCTGCAGATTTTGGTGTATTTCTACTTCAAAGTGTTTGTGTGTGTGTTTGTGTGTGTGTGTGTGTGTGTGTGTGTGTGTGTGTGTGTGAAAGAATGAAAGATGCTGTAGAATGAACAAGCTGCTTCATAGTGACGCAAAAAGTTTGCTTTCTCAGCGACTGTATGAAGCACATTATGTGTACGGCTTCTCTGATGGGACAAAAAAATGGCTCCCAAATGGGAAAATTATATTTTTATAGACTAGTTTTATACTTACATTTTATAGTTTCACAAACAATTGTTGTGGGCGAATTAAATAAACCACTCAGTATCTACAACTGTGCATTTCATTTTTGTGTCCGCTCATTAAGAAATTAAATTAGGCATGCCTTGGGGATTCCCCACACATTTTCAAAGACTGTTGTTGTTTAGTTTCGTAAACATGTCAATAGTCTCTCTTTTTAAACATGACTTACATAAAGACCATAACATTTTATGGAAAATTTTGAAATATAAATACTGTGTAGATGAAGTTGGTGTCTGTGAAACTCACAAATATTTGCCATTTTTTGTGGTGTAAAGCATAAAACCATAACAATATCACTTCTATATATTTATTACAATATAACATTAATATTCAGACAGTACAAGCAGTGTTTAATAGAGTATCACAAATGTTAGACAGCTTTTTCAGTTCTGATTTATGTTCTGTTTTTGTGAGTTTCGGTGTCTGTACAAAAACACCCTCTAAATCTATCACTTTGGACGTGGGATTTAGGAATTTACACATGCTACACAATACTTCTAGCAGACTGAACAAATTTCAATCTGTTGAACATTCATATGTCCCAAAATTATGTGCTTTCCAAAAACCTTTATGCAGCAGTTGGACACCATGAAACTCACAAATTTTTTTAAACAGACTAACTTACAAAGCCTGTCAATTTTAATTTCCACAAAGTTTGGCCATAAAACCTGGGAGTCATTGTGAGGGATGGTTTTGACTATCTATTGGCATGATGTAGATCTTCTTTTATTTAACTTGAAAATTTAGACTAGGTGTCCCAATTTGTAGTTTCATTCGCAAAGCCATACACTTACACAACACATTACTAGGTGTAAAAAGGAAATAATGTATGTGTAGGTGCATGCTGGTGTAAAAGGCACCTGTGAGATCAGATTATAGATCATAGCGTCTGCTTCTGTCCTGTATCACTCATCATTGTGGTATTGACTCTACTAATCACCGTCCACTGCCCTCATGCATTTCACCACAGGAAACACCTGGAATCTAATAAAGCTGAATTTGAAGGATTTTTCAGATCTTATCGTGTATTTTTCCACATGCAAAGAAAGTAACAATGCAATATAGGCATTTTTTCTCGCAGGCAGGCTGACGCCTATCTCAGCCAACTCTGGGCGAGGGCAGGGTACACCCTGAACAGCTCACCAGACCATTGCAGAGCAACACATACAACCATTCACACTCCCACTTACACCTAGGGATGATTTGGAACAGCCAGTTAGCCTACTGTGCATGTTTTTGAACTGTGGGAGGAAACCGGAGAACCCGGAGTAAACCCACACAAGCACAGCGAGAACATACAAACTCCACACATAAACGCCTGAGCCCGGAAATCGAACCCAGGCCTTCTTGCTGTGAGGCAGCTGTGCTAACCTCTGTGCCACCATGCCACCTGATTTGATTTATGTTGTCTGAAACTCTCAGGAGTATTTGGTAGCCTGTTATAGAGAGTCAATATCCCACATAAAGAGTCAAGCTTTGTCTGCTGTGTGCGTCTACACTCTCCCTTATACTGTCATGTCAGGAGTGCAACATTTTCAGCACTCTTAACTTGATAGAAATGAGGCAGAAACATTCCACAATCTTTTTAGCTACTTAGAAAACATCTATTTGATGTTTTTTTTTTCCCCCCATGCTACAGTGGCATTTTTTATTTTCACCCAAATAGATGTGCATTCATTCATTCATTTTCCGAATCGCTTCATCATGCTAGGGTCGTGGGGAAGCTGTGGTCTATCTCAACTGACTCTGGGCGAAGGCAGGGTTCAACCTGAACAGCTCCTCAGTACATTGCAGGGCAGCACAACAATTCACGCTCACACCTGGGGGCAATTTGGAACAGCAAATTAGCCTAATGCACATGTCTTTGGACTGTGGGAGGAAACCAGAGTACCCAGAGGAAACTCACACAAGCACAGGAAGATCATGCAAACCCCATAAAGAAACGCCCGGCATGAAACACAAGACTTTCTATATATGTTGTACACCAGTTCTTTAAAACAACAAAATTATTATTGATTCCATTTTGTAAAAAAATGTTTTATTAAATAATATTATTTTATTGACCTTTTCATTTTGGCTCTTATTCCGGCTCTCATTAATCTCAGGATGAGGAGATGCATGTGATGTGTAGTGTTTTTTTCCTCAGTCATTGTCTTTACTTTAAGTGAAATTATTAAATGCATTCAGTTAGCAGTTGGTTGTATTTGTGTCCATAAAATTAGATTACATGTGTGGCTTATATTGAATGCATACAAAATAAATGTGCATATAATGAAAAATCAATGTAAACAAACACGCGGGGTCAGCCTAATCTTCCCCAATCCCTATGTTCCCCAGTACCTATGTTCCTCAGTCCTTATTAAATTAGTAGATCTTCCATTGTATTGTGTACTTTATTGAAGTGAGCTACAATGATTGGATCCATATTGTAAAACAAGTATAATGAAACAGAATGAAACATATTCATTGAAGTAACAATTGGAATATTAGGGTTAGGGTTCCTGGGGAACATACTGTAGGTACTGAAGAACATAGGTACTGAGGAGCATAGGACTGGGGAACGTAGGCACTGGGGAATGTAGGTACTGGGGAACACAGACATGGACCCAAACATGCTAGAGCCACATGCTGGGATTGAGATATTGATTTCACCTCGAATTGTTTGCATTAAATTAAGCTCAAGACAGTTTCTGCATGTGCATGGTATAATGTTCCAATAAAACACATTCTCCAAAAATGTCTTGTTTTGTTTGTTGCAGAATTTTAAAAAAGGTACTATAAAGTCAGCTGTCCAGTCCTTTCCTGCAGCAGGATTACAGAAACTTGCTGTACTGCCTCTTAGATAATATAATTATACATGGCCTTCACCCAAATACTTTCCTATAGATCAATATAATTTAAAAATGCCATGTACTCATATCCTTACAAAGATTATTACAGGAAAACACACAGTACTGTTAGCCACAAACAGCCATAAAAAACTCAGACAGCCATCTTCTATTTTTATGCTTCCTATGTAATCTATTCCAATAAAGGACCAGATTTTCTGATGCACCCTAGGCTAAATGTCATCATGACTCCCCACTGACGTGTATGCCAGGCCTCAAACACCCACACCTATAAAATTTCTAATGATTTAATAACACAGACACTTCTTCAGTTCTCCTTCTTCTCTTCTACTTTGTTAGCCATGGTTGCAGCTATGTTAGCAAAGTATTTAGTACTAAATAAGTTGTGATATGAAGGGCTTGATGTTTTTTATTATTCTCATCAGCAACTGTGAATCTAGAAGATAACTTGGGCCCTAAACACCACAACATCAGCATATTTGAACATAAAACAATTACAATAGAATTCGATCCTCCCTTGCCAATAAGATGACCATCTAAGGTATACATTTTCAAATATGTGTGTGGTTCACCCTGTCTATCATGTCTGTCAGGTTCTTCACTTTTCAGCAAGCAGAGCTTTCTATCAGAGCTAGTGGCGTCTGTCTGGTGGTTGGTAAAGGAGGAAGGGTGGACTTGTTGAAGGTTGGTGGCATGTTGATAAGGCAATGTAAGTCTAGTTCAGTTCAGGTCGGTTCTCAAGAGTTCAGTATTGCAAAGATTGGTCTTATGATTAATTTCAGTCTTTATCTGAAACAGCTGCATCAATTGTAGTACAGTACTAAACAGTTCTAAACTAAACATACTAAACCTGGACCTGAATGGACGCTCACTAGACATGCTCAAAGGCTACATGGGATGCTCTGCTCCCTCTATAATGCAATTAAAAAATTTAGCGAATATGTGGTATTGTATTTACATTAATATAACAAAAATGAGGTCTTCACGTGTCCAACTTCATGCTTAGTTCAGTCGGAATCAGCAATAATTTTTCACTGGTCATCTAAAGTGATTTTTTTTCTCACACTTTCCTTTGGCAGTAAGATCCATTAAAACCCACTGATGCTTAGCTTCTGTAAAGTTTTACACCATCTGGCATACCCTCTGTTTTCAGCGCAGCAACGCAAGACGTTCATTGGACAAATGCTTGAAAAATGTCCTGCCCCTAAAAGCTGAGATTCTGTGGGACTCAATGTGGAATGGGCGGGTCAGGATGCTGGGATGCCGCATGATGAATGAATGAATGAACTGTCAAAGTGGCTGAAATCTCTTTTTAATAGACAGCTGAAGCTTTCCAAGTTTAGCTGGACAAAGATTTTTGTCGATTAACTGTGGCCTGTAGTCTATTTTGTTAGCAATATAGTTTACTATTTGTAATGATGATTGGAGGATTGGCTGGAACCTCGTTTTGATTGATATCTGCACTGAAGATTCTCAGGTTTAGTTGGGCACTGATTTTAGCTGCTTTTAGTCTGTTTTTACTTGCAATATAACTATTTTATGTATGTTTATATCCTATTGTAAATAAAAACATAAATATAGCATTCCATATAGAGTTTGCTCCTTGTTTTGGTTTAGAAATGTTTGTTTGTTTTGTAAAGTTCACTAGCTAGCTGTGCACGATGCGGGACAGTGAGAGAAACTCTGAATTAGCAGGCAGATTAATGCTCGAGATTGTTTTGGTTCAAAAGTCAAGAAAAATAGTTGTCTTTTGAACTCTCCTGGTATGGGAAGGTTAGCTGGCTAACAGGAAGTGCTGTGATAAAGAAACTGTACTGCTGGCCTTTTAATGAAACCATCTCAGGGTTTTTGGTCAAAACTGGTGTTTGGGGATCAGACTAAATTTCACAATGTATACATAAAAATAGATATGTATATACAGGAGCAAAACATTAAAAACACTAAAGACACTGAGGTAGTATAAGTATAGAGTATATAGTATAAATATAGAGTATATAGTATAGTATAGAGGCTCAGAGCAAATTTCAAGATGAGGAGAGAAATGTAGTACCAATCAATCAATACAGTATATTTAGGAAACTAAACTATTATAAGCAATATAAATGATGTAGGATGGCGAAGAAATGATACAATAAAATAAAATAGAGTAGTATGAATATGTATGTGAAAGAGTATGAAATGAAATAAGAACATGAAATAAAACAGAATATATTAGTGTATGTACTAATATCATATGGTGCTATGTGATTGAGTAATATAAATAGTTCCAATGCTGCTACAGGTTATTCAAGTGTGCAGGGTAGACGTGTAAGGAAGTATTCAGTCTAGGACCTCAGCCTGTGGCCTGGTACAGGCAGTTGAATTAGAGAGTCTGATGGCTGTGGGTAGGAATTGACCTTCTGTTTTTTATTTACGTATAAATAACGTCATGCATTAATTGACGAATTTTAGCAGTGATTTCAGATAGTGATTTTAGCAGAGATATTGATCTGGTCAAATACATGTCAGGACACACCTGAAATGCTGTCGTTATCCTTCTCCGTCACCTGGCATGACAAATTTGTCTCAGAGATCTCTGGTGTGAGTAGACTTTTACGCACGTGACTTAGTGCAACTTTCAGCTATATAATAAAGACTATTAAACATTGCTGCTTACGTACACGCTTTGTGCATGCATGTACTTAGTGGGTTTGCTTCTGGTTTGCTTCTCCTGTTCATACTACAAACGCAAGATCAGTTTTGCAGAATCAATCTTGCCGAAACCAACTCAGGAACAGGTCTTGGCAGAACTGGTTTTGACTGGTTTTGGGCCTGATGTGGACAGGGAAATCCACATTGACTTAAAACCAATTCCGAAGCTGTAGTGCGGACAAGGAAATTATTTGCCTTAGTTTTTGGAATTGGCCTCGCGGTTTCTTTCACCCTAACCTCCTCATTCTATTCCAACCACAGAAATGGTGTATTTAATAAAGTAAAATTGTTAAAATACATAGATATTGTCTTCTGTTACCATTATGGTTTGATTAGCAGTTAAAAAAATTGTTTTCAACAGAAAAAAAAGCTTATCATCTTAATGTGCCAAGCCAAGATTCCTACATGCTTTCTATAATGACTCCCTCCCTCAAAACTCTGATTAGGTATCTCCATTGATTCGTTCAGTGATGTTAGGCACTGAACACAGAGCCTATGTCTCGACCCATCCAAAGGGAGATTTGTCTCCCTTACTGTTATTCATCCCACATTAAAAGTCAGGACCCAGAAGCCTCTAGGGTGACAACGCCATAATATAATTTTAACAGCAGCTTAATAGTGTCACACTATCTGTGTGGCGTAGTGAGTGTGCGGGTGTAAATGGTTTTATAAATGGTGTGAAGATCATCAGTTGGTCCCAAATAGTTACAAGTTGCATCTGCTCCTCTTGGGAATGGTGCACTTCAGCAGCCTTCAATTCTGCTGAGCTGGTAAATTAACTGCTCTCAACTCGAAGCATACTAATATATACTAACTATACTTTTAAAGCTACAGATTTCCAACATGGTTTCAAGTCTTGACTGCTGAGGGCTAGAGGACATAAATGCCATAAGTGCATTACTCCATTAAAACTCTGCAAAAAAAAACAAAAATGGCATAGAAAAAAAAAAATTGGCCCCAAGGTACATCTCACACTGACAGTGAACACCCCTTTCCCATTCTTTGCTCCTCATTAAAAAATAGATAACTTACTTTTATTATTATTGCATTTATGTGCTTTCAGTTTGGGTATAGCATAGTAGCACACCACTTCATAGCTCCTGAGACAGCCGGTAGGTGGGTTGACTTAAATAAACAGCATAAAAAATGTCAGTGAGTGTGTGCTTAGTAGCCAGTGATGGACCGACATATCATCAGTGGTGTATTCCCACATCAATTCCACATGGAGTTTTAAATAATTTTTTCACGTAAAATGTTATACTGTATATGTGGATTTTAAGAACATATGTGTCCAGTCCCAGCAAAGTGGGTATTAAGTGGAAAATTATTCATTTAGATTCTTTGATAATATTTTGTAGCTGATTTCCTAAGCTTTAAAATGATCCCAGATTTTCCAACATATTTGTCTAGTTGTGGAGTAGCTAACCAAACCCTGCTAGGAATTTTCAGCTTTTTAAGCATCTGACTTTGAATAAAATCACTTTTAAAGTTCAACAAAGTATTTAATGATTTCCGACTTAATACCCACTTTGCTGTGATGGGTCACATATTTTATGAAATGATTTAAGAGAATAACCTTAAGAATAGCTTCCATATTAACTCCCTTCACATGTATTGTACTTCTGGTCTGAAGTGTACCACAGTGGGCATTTATTTTTTATAATTCTTTCATACCAAACTGAGTCAATACTGTATGTTGTGTATAAAAAACAGTATTTTTTGAAATGTAATTATGCACATTTCTATTCATTAATTTCTATTTTACTAGGGAATAAATATATTCATTTCTTTTTTTTATTTTGTGCATTTAAAAAACAAGAAAACAACATACACAGTTCTTTTATCCTTAATGTTTATTCTTACTCTTTTATTTCTAAGAATGTGAAGGCTGGAAAAGGGGTTTGTCATGTTAAAGGCATTTTACACAAAAGCATAGGGAGGTACATATATATAAAAATGGCACTGCTGTGGAAGTGTAATAGTGTGATCAATAAAGATTTTCATCCCATTTTCAATCTTCTTTTGAATCTCAGTGATTTCTGTTTGTTGTGATTGCAACCCGTAAGGCACTTTGTAAACTTGTTTTATATGAAATGCAACATAAATGAAATTATTTGTATATTAACATGCCTCGTAGAAAGCCCCAGACTTGAATTTTCTAATTATTGCCACCAAATTTGCTTTAAGACTCAGCTGTTGATTCAACAAGTACATATTTGCAATTCGTGCTGGGAGCACCTGACTATCCATCACCACCACTGGTTCCTTCTTCCTTCTGTCAGTGAACATAAACCCACTGATTCTCTTTCTCTTAGCTTTTGAGCCAGAGCCATCAGACTTGTTAGAAAAGATTCAACTGTTAACCCAAGACCTGCATAGCTATCGCACTCGTCTGTCAGACACATTTCTTTGATCTATCTCTTTTACCTTTGATCACAGTTCATTCTTCTTTCCCCCTAAACAACCCAGGGATTTCACTACCATGTAGCAGATTCTTATATTCACCTTGTGAAGAGATTCACCTAGAATACATAGCTTCATATTTCTACTGATAGCACGCTTTTTAAAAGACAACCTGATTTGTAATAAGCATTAAAAAACTATTTTAGCTTTGTTTGCAAAATTGGAAAAACATCACTAGGTATGTTTCCAAATCCAGTTTCAGTAAGCATGTGTTCGCTTTAGCCTCAGATTCCTAATCTTGATTGACAGGAGTGTAATCAAATGGGGTTTTATGCTTTTGGAGCTCTTTCTCCTCCAGGTATGACATGCTGTTGCTTTTCTGTGTACCACAGTTATAAAGAGTAGTTATTTGATTTAGCATAGCTCTCTCATGAGCAAAGCGTTTTCTGTCTGCATTGAATCTTCTTACAATTCTTACAATTCTAACTTCAAGCATTGTTGAGCATGAAAATCCCTGAAAAGTCAGCTGTTTATTAGCTGAAATATCCAAACCAGCTCATCTACTGCCATCCACCATGTCAAAGTCACCACGGTTACAAACACCCCCCATTTTGATGTGACATCCCCAAAGATGTCCCCTGGCTGATGGATAGGACAACAGTGACAACCTCTTCCCTCTCTTTCTGTATAATAACTACAGTACATACCGGAACACAGAGCTCTCATTCTTTAACAGTAACGAGAGCTAAACTGTGCTCCAACACCTATCCATCTAGATCACTAAAGACCTCTATGTGTCTCTTTCCACAACTTCGCTCACAGTCTGAATTCCTCTACCTGACAAAATCTAAAAGCTCCCCAGCTGACATTTCAGCTAAGTGCATGAAACCCAGAGAGCAAACTGTGCACTATTTACTCTGCAGAAAGGCCAGTAAGAAATCAGCATAATTTATCCTGGCATGGTGGTATTGACATTTTAGTACTCTGTTAAATGCCAGTTTGTCCACTAGCTCATACCACAGCAGGTTAAAAAAAATCACTCTGGCATACATGCACAATTCATGAAGAAATTTCTGTTTAGTCCAGCAGGACACTAATTCTCCTTTAAAAATGGAAATTATCTTCAACAATGGGTTTATTTGGCTACTAGATTTTTCAGATTTATTGGGTAAATAGCTTCTGGTTGACTGATCACTTATTCCTGATCCGCACACTAATGCTGATTTCTGTTAACACTACTATGAATGTTTTTTATTGAAGCTCCCAAGCAGAGCACCACAATCATGAGTCATGGCTTGGGTGGTTGTCCCTTTGTCAGATACGTGTCAGTTCATTCTCATCACAGGAAACCCAGTATTGCTTCTATGTTGCTAGGCTGGTGCTGATTTGCAGTTACCTTTGTCTAACTTGCAGCAATAAAGAAAAAAAAATCACACCAAAACCCAGACTTATTATTAAATAACAAAACTTTATCCCAAAAATAGAGGCTTAGACTTGTGCAGAATCAAAAACATGCAATCAAACACAGGTAGGCAGATAGACATGCAGACAAATAAATGTTTGTGGAGCAAACACCAAAAAAGCAAAACAACCATTACTAACAAACCATATGTTACCATAAAACTCTGATGCTTTGGAACAAATTAGACAGGCATTGGCAACTAGGGGGCACTACAACTGTAACAAGTCCACATTTAAAGAGTGCTGTAATGTGGTGTTGTAATGGCTCTAAGTGGCCATGGCCTGTTACACTAACAAGTAAACGTTTAGAATTCCTCAGTTAGATCAAAGTGAATAAACAAATTTACATGCAGACAGACAATGCTTTATAGACCTCAAAAACAAAAAATGGCACATCTGCACCACTGGGCCATCAAGAGGGACTTGCATTCTAGTTGCATGTCGTATCTTTAATAATTTATTTCAGTTGTTTCATCCATCCACTCATCCATTTGCCATTCGCTTAATCCTATTAGGGTCACGGGGAGGCTGGAGTTTATCTCAGCCGATTCTCTGCTGAACAGTTTGCCAGTACAGCCCTGGGGCAACACACACCACCCTTCATACTTACACCTAGGGACAAGTTGGAACAGCTAATTAGCCTAATGTGCATGTCTTTGGACTGTGGGAGGAAACCAGTGTACCCGGATGAAACCCGTGCAAGCATGGGGAGAACACGTAAGCTCCACTCAGAAACGCCCTTGCCGAGCCCAGGACTCGAACCTAGAAGCTTCTTGCTGTGAGGCGGACTTGCTAAACACTACACCACCAAACCTAAATGTTGTAAATATAAAATTCTTTTTTCATATGTCATGATGTGATTTATATACAGTACAGACCAAGAGTTTCCTTTCTTTTCATGACTATTGACATTGTAGATTCACACTGAAGGCATCAAAACTATGAATTAACACATGTG